>OZ005648.1:44527985-45127985 GCA_963930645.1 Salticus scenicus | reverse complement strand
TAAATACTTGAGTATGAAGTTAAAAAAATAAATTCCTTATTTAAACTTTAAATATTTTTTGTCGCTGCCAAAGTACTCCAAAAAAGAAAACATTGCTATTTTTCTTTTTTTCGTGACTTAAAATTGTTTCACAAAGAAGCTTAAATCAAAATAAGTTTAAAAATTTTAGTCAATCCCTAAATATTTATAAAAATAAGTAACCTTATATATTAACTTATTTTCAAAAAAGGATTAAATAAACTAAATGCCGTTAAAATTACTCACTTCCCCATAAAAAACTAATAAGTAAAACTAAAGATATTAAAAAACCGGAACTTGGCCAAACAATATTTCTCCATCCTTTAGCAATCATGCCTCAATGATTCCTCGTTTATTTGGTAAATATAAGGATCATAAAAACCCTCCTACGCTTAGACCAATTGTTAATAAATCAGAAGGCCCAACTTACTGTTTAGAAAAATATATGAAAAATATTTACCTTTCCCTCCTCCCCCCTTCTGAAAACTCCATAAACTCTAATGAAATCTTCATTAAAAATCTCCGCAATATTAATATCAATAACCAAGACACTTTAGTTAGCTTTGATGTTAAAGATCTTTACCCTTCCATTGACATTCCTGAAATCACCAAACTTATTAACCAAAAAATTACCGAAATTTATGGAAACAATAAAATCAGCGAAACACTTATCCGTGCCAACAATTTTCTACTTAATGAATCGTATTTCTCCTTCAATCAAAATATTTATAAACAGACTCAGGGCATCCCAATGGGCTCTCCCATATTGAGGGTAATCGCCGAACTAAAAATGCGTCTTTTAGAACTTAAAAGCTACTGAAATTATAAATAAATGCAAATTCTGGAACCGTTATGTTGACGACATTTTCACTGTTATACCCGTTAATATTGACCCTACAAACCTTCTCGAAAATCTTAATAACCTTGACAATAAAATAAAATTCACGATTGAAACCGAAACTAATAGCACTTTAAATTTTCTCGATGTTCGCGTTATCAAAAATCTAAATAATTCTTTCGATACCACTGTTTATAGGAAACCTACTGCAAATAATGAAATTATTAATATGAAATGCAAAACCCCCCTTTCATATAAACATGCCGCGCTCCTCTCTTATATAAACCATGCCATCCTCATTTGCTCTAACAAAACCTTATTAAAAGACAAAATCAAATTCATTAAATAAATCGCGAAAAAAGCCAACTATAGTAAAAATCTCATTGATAAAATTTATAAAAACATTTAAAAACTTTAAATTCCATTAACAATGCACAAAAATCCAAACCACCTTTTACTACCTCTATACCTTTTTGTAACGGTGCAGCGCTAAAGATAAAGAATGAAGCTAAAAAACTTAATATAAACATACCTATTAAACCCAATAAAAACATATTTCAACGACTCCGTAACGAAAAAGGTCAAATCGACCCAAAAAACACTTCAGGTATTTATAAAATTGATTTTAAACATGAAAATAATAAAAGAGGTTGCTACATTGGCATGACAAAACGTTATATTAATGATCGCGAAAAAGAACACTTCTCTGACATAAAATTCAATAGATCTTCTACTGCTCTATCTGTCTATCTACCACCCATAAAACTAACCCAATTAATTTTAATACCGCTAATACCCGAAAAATAGCCCCCTATAATAACCACCATTATGTTCTCAAAAGAGAAGCCATTGAAATAGTTACTAACAATCTATCTATTAATGATCGTGAGCACAGCATAATACCATCCATATGGCAACAACTAATTAAAAGAAAAAGACCTTAGAAGTGAAGAGAATTGAAGATCAAGAAAAGGAAACAAACCAAAACAGAGGGAGTATCACTGCAATGCACTGATGATGGACACGATGGTTGTCCAAAATATATTTGTTTTAAATAAGCCGTAAGTGCATATTTTGTAAAAGGATATTATTTAGGTATATATTTTTAAAGTAAATGTAAGTAACCTTACTTAAGCTTCTGTTGCTTTGCCAAAGTCCTTTCAAGTCCTTCAGAGTCCCCCTCATCTTCAGTGGCTAGCTTGCTTCGTTCTTTGAACTGTCTCCCTTCAGTCCAGGAATTAACTAGGTTGTGCCATGATTGGCACAAACCCATCATTGGCTTGTTGCTATTTATTGAATCAATATTCGAAATAATTTAAATTGTTTCTCTATTTAATGCATACTTGCCAACCAATTTTAATTAAAAAAGGGAAGATTTTTTTCCTTTGACGTATTAAACAATACAGTTTCGCAATTTTAATATTTTGAAACAATCTATAAAAATGTTTTGTGCCCCCCCCCCTTCACACACACACACCACCATTAAATTCAGCAATGTAGGTCTAAAAATAATTACATACATCAGAAATATTGAGCACTTATTGTTTCTAGAATTGATCATTGATCATAATCTGGGGGAAGGGGGAGGGGAATACAAAAATAATTACAGAGTAAGAAATATTAAACTTTTTGAACTCTACTTCTAGAATCTAATGAAAGAAGTTTAAAATTAATATTTATTATCATTTATGTTGCAGATAGATAAAGATTAGGAAACAAAAGACAAGACTTCTGCAGAAAATTTTATTGCTGATCACTAGTTGGAGATAAATAAAGAGGGGAGGGCAAAAAATAATTACATCAGCAAGAAATATTTAACAATTCTATTTCTTTACATGTTCTAGAATCTCATAAAGCAAGTTTGAAATGAATATTGACATTCATGTTATGGATGGAGAAAGATTGGGAATCAGGAGTTTTCGTAGAACATTTGGGGTTTCTTTTTAAAACGAACGATATCCGCAACTTTTTTAAAAATGGAAGATTTCATCATCTGTCCGGAAGACCGGAAGATACGCTAAAAAACCGGAAGTTTTCCGAGAAAACCGGAAAAGTTGGCAAGTATGTTAATGCATAAGTGGTATAGTTAAGGTTGGTGATTTTCTTAGTGTTATTAAAGTCAACAGTAATATTGCGGTTAAGATATGTTTTTGCTAATTAAATATTTTCAATAAATGGCAACAAGCCAACAATGAGTTTGTGCCAATCATGGCGCTACCTAGTGAATCACCGGACTGAAGGGAGACCGTTTGAAGAACGAAGCCAGCCACACAACCACTGAAGATGAGGGGGAGGGGCCCTCGAAAAAACTTTGACAAAATGACAGAAGCTTAAGTAAGGTTACTTATTTTTATAATGTTTAAAAGCTTCTGGTTAATTAAAGCTCCCTAAATATTTGTTCAATTATTAACATACATAATTTTTGAAAAAATATAAGCATAGTACAGTTACAGACTTTGCCCTTATAAAACTCAACTTTATAAATATCTTTTATCAATAAGGCTGAAATTTCTTCCTTAAAAATTGGTTCTACAACATTCTACTGATAACAAAATGGATTCATTTTGGCTTTCTTATTCAAAGCATTTTCTATTTGAAATTTATAGTTGCAACAAAATACTGTAATTATCATGAATCCATTTCGAAAATTTTCTTTACACTGGCGAATCTTTTTCACATGGCCATTTCTGTCAGTTGAGCATTAGAAAATTGCTCTTTTTTAAAATAAATTCTTTTCAATAAATATACATACAGGGGTGAAATTACCTAACATGCAAAAACCCTGAAAACTGCTACTTGCATGCAGATAGGGTAGACTTATTAATGATATTCCACATGGCTACCTTTAATAAGTGATAGTTTGAGAGTTCTTAATATATTATAAGGCAAATTAAACATTCAAAATGAGAAATTTCTATAAATACAAAATATTCAGCAATAGCAAAATTTTCAAAAACCCTGAATTCAGGGGTAGCCCCTGAAAAGTTTCACCCCTGCACATGCCATTGAGTGTCAGCACAAATTTCTATTTCCTACAAGCTAGATGATTTGCATATATATTTTCTTTCTTTCTCTCTCTTCTTTTCCTTACAGCTAAAAGCAAATAAACTTGATACTTTTTTTTTAACTTCAAATCCTTATAAATAACTTTACTTACAGTGTGGACGAAATTTTTCTAGTTTCAATGTGACTGATCCTTGATTCAGTAGATTTTATTTTAGGATCAGACTTCATTTTCTTCATATTTATCTGTGTTTATCTGTGTTTAAACAATCTTAGAAATAAGGCTCCTAGAATTTTTTCTTAATTTTTACATTCTGCCTAATGTTTTTTCCTTTCAAATTAAGAGTGTCTTCTTTTGAAATGCAGTAACTGTAATTTTAACATCACTTTATAATTTGTTGGCACTAACATTTCGCCTTTGAAAGCATAGTAACATAACCTTTAAGCTATCAATCTAAAATTAATCAAATCACATAAATGGTAAATAATAAATGGTCAATGGAATAATAAATGGTCAATAAAAAAGAAAACGAAGATTTCTAAACATCTTGCAAATTGACACAGTATGTATAATTTTTTTTCTTTTTTTCGTCAAATGTGTATATGTGTGTGTGGTATAAACTTTCAATTTGAATCTCTTTTGGATCTTGATATACTAAAAATCAAGCTTGCCTAAAAAAATTTTAAAGAAGGTTCAACCAACATATAGTATATTACAGCATTGATCATCCAATACAAATTTCATATTCATCAAATTTAGAAATACCTGTTCTGATAATGAAAATAATACTTAAACTTTAAAAGTAAACATTTTTTACATATAAGTAAAGATAAAATGTAAAATAAATACTACTAGACATAAATGAAAAATCAAAAATATTTATTTATTTTTGTAAGTCGAGATATCCAGTCTTTCCATCTACCACCATAAGCATAACATATACAGAAGATTGATATAACTTCATATACAGAAGATTATAAAAACTAAAGCTCACAAAAATAACATTCAAAGTTTATTAAAAATGACAGTAAGATATTACACAAAACAGTTTTCCTCCAAAGAATAAAAATGATTACACAAGAAAAATATTAGATATTTTATTTAATCTATCAATATAAATAATGACTGTCACTCAGAGTAGAACATTTCAAGATTTCATTTTAATATTTAGTTTCCGTTTCTAGGCCATTTTCTACCATTTTGGCATGCCACATTTTAAAAGTTGATATTTTTGATTTGAAATTTTCAGTATTAAATTTAAGACACATGTTTTTTTCTGTGGGTTTAATGAAATTTTCTGACTGTACAGATTTTCATCAAATTCCTTATAGGAAAATTTTATTTTCATATATTTTAATTCTATAGGAAAATAGAATTTTCCTATTTCCAGGTCACCGGTAATTCTTTTACAAACTATATAAATATTTATACCAACTATATAAATGTTACCAACTATTAGTCTGAGACATTTAAATATTACAAATTCATACAACTTTATGTGGTATACAAATTGGTATATAATATTACAAATTCATATAACTTTTATGTGGTAAATTAACATTATGTACTTATACAGGGTAATTTTTTTTTTTTTTTTTTTTTTTTTTTTTTTTTAACGGATATAATTCAGAGCCACTGTAGCTCAATCTAATAAATGAAATGGCACCAAACTTGGCATAGAGACTAATGATGATATGGGACATAAAATTCTGTAAAATACATATACATTTAAATCCAAAAATGGCCCTGATGTAGCTAACCAAACAGAGAATTAGCATAAAATAGGGGTATCAAAGCAAAATGCAAATTTATGCTTCAGTAGGTTACAACAGCACCCGTAATTTGGGCTATAAAAACACTCATAAAACTCTGAAATATATTCTCAGTTGAAGTGAATAACCTTAAGTAAATATGCGAATCATATTACTAGAACAAATTCAAAATTAATGTAATTGAATTCCTCATCCGGGAAGTGAATATGGTGAATAAAGCTTAACATTTCACTGTAATTTTGCATGTGTTATTATTATTATTACATGTTTTACATTGTACAATGCTATAAATAACTCTATCGATGATTTTTAGATTTGAGCTCTGAGTTTATATAAAAAAATAAAAAATTTAAATATACATATAATCTTATTGGTCATTGGTGTTTCAGTGATCTTGTACCTGTTGCTTGGCTTCTACTATGCTTAATAGATCATCATTATTATATATAATATATATATATTAATTCCAGCTAGGAAGAAAGGAAAAAAGTTCTAATAATGGAATTAAAACAAATCTATTTTTTCTTTGTGATATCCATAAAATACAAATTAACGTAAATCCCATAGAATATATAAGGAATGAGAAACTATAAATTTGACTTATGTGCAGCTTTTTGCATGTTAGAGTGTTTTACTATAGCATTAGCACTAACAAGTTAATTAATTTGGAGGGGAACTGCAACATTTAAGAACTGCAGTTAGTGTTCTGGGAAGATTATGGTATTTTTTCACCTGCTCGTGCAAAAAAAAAATACTCAGAAAGAAACCTCTTAGAAATGCAAATTTGATGAGCACTGAAATTCATTTTGTATGGACAATGGATAGGCTTAAATAAATATTTTTTAAAAATCAAATTTTATAATTAAGACTTATAAATAAATAGCTACTTCAGTGCTTTAAATAAAAAAAAAAAAAGTAACTCAAATTTTGTGGATCATTTTAAATTACTTAATCCATAAAAGATTAATTTAACTAAAATTAAATATAAACAAAATTTATAGGAGAGTTATGTAAACTAAAATTATAAATACAAATTACTACATGAATCTTAATTACACAGAATGAACTAAAATAATACTTAAAAAAAAAAAAAAAAAAAACACTGAAATTATTTTAATGAAAAACATAATAAAATAATATACAGTCGAACCTCGTTAACGTGAATCTCAAGGAGGTTACAAAATCTATTCATGTTATCAGTAGTTCATGCTATCAGTAACAAATCTTTGTATAACTAAAATAATCTTCATTTTGACGGGGATTGTGGAAGCAGTTCATGTTACAAGACATTCACGTTAATGAGGTTCAACTGTATATAATAAAATTTTCAAACATTTCTATATCAAATACTTATAAAACAAGTTAAATTATAAAACAAGTTAAATGAGTATACATTAATTATTTTTATTTAATTATTTTCAATCCTTAAGCAAATACTAACACTCATACTGCTAAATTTGGTTTCCCTGAGATTTATTTTTTACTTAACAAAAATAAATTATTTTTAAATATATGTACCTTTTTTTTTTATTTTTTTAACATCAGAAAAGTATTTTTAAACAGTTTTAAAAATTATGTTGCAACTTTTCTGTTTAGGGATTGTCACTCGGCGATTTGTCAGGGTTTATTTCATAATCTCATCAAATTATATTCTTGAACCCAACAACACTTTCATTATTTATTTAAAAAAAAAAAAAAAAAAAAAAAAAATTAAATGATTACAATGAATTTAAATAATAAATTATTTAAAAATATTAATAATAATATACAGAGACATATTACTGCTTGATCAAATCAGCCCCCCCCCCCCCCCCCAGATTTAAAAAGTTTAAATTTTGTAAAATGTTTTTGCCCCTAGCAATCAATAAATAAATATATATTACCCTTAGATTACCGAGTCAAAATCAAGAAAATTTTAGAGATCATGAATTATTTATTATTATTATTATTATTAAAATACTACTATTTCTTCCTACTTTTTATTGTATGTGTTTTATATTGTGAATTTATCAAAAAATGTAATATTTTAGGTATTATATTATTAATATTGAAAAAAACCTAAGTGTTAAGATTTACTGACTCAAAATATGTAATCATGTTATTAAACTTAAATGTAACATCAAGGCGCAGAAAATTTACTAAGGTCCCATGATATAACTGGGACTTGTTATACCATAAATAACAAATTTAATACGGATTAAGTTTACAAATATCTTATTTATATATTTATTATTTATTTCATTATTTATCACAAATATCTTATTTATGAATTGCACAAGGAAAGAAAATCTCAAATGGTTTCGTCCTCAGATGGCATTCATTATCACTAGGTCTCGTTATGTGTGCAAGTCACTATATATGCCAAATAGCGAGATGGCTCTCAAACATACCATTTAAACACTTCACCGGCTACCATGTGATAACTCAGGGAAACTTAGTCTTCCACAAATTATGGTGGCAAGTGAAGTGGTTAAGCCAATAAATATTACAAAACTGAATAAAAATAATTCTACTTTTTTCTAATACACATTGATTTTTAAACAAATGAATGACATACTTTTCAGTTCAAAATAAAAACTCAATATATGCCCAATTACGTTAAATAATAATTTTAACAGATATGTAGAACAATAAATTTAAATATGAAATCATATAATACTTTAAAAATAAAATGTCATTCCTATATGGACAAAATTAACTTTTATCCAATCCGGTTATCGTGGGTCATTGGAGAGACCCAAGCTATTTCTCTTTTGTCTCATTTCTTAGAATCTATGTGTAAAGAAATATTTATCCATTGAGTCGGTGATTTATATACATATATACCATTCTTAAATTTTATTACACAATTTGAATTTTTCAAATATCTCAATTTGTTTAAAAGTTATTAATTTAATCAATGCCTGCCTTTTGGGGAGGTAGGTATGGGATAAAAAATAAAGTACAGTTGAACCGCGTTAACGTGAATCTCAAGGGGATAAAAAATTTGTTCATCTTATCAGTAGTTCATGCTATCAGTAATTAATCTTCATATAACTAAAGCAATCTTCATTTTGACGGGGATTGTGGAAACAGTTCATGTTAAAAGTAATTCACGTTAACAGTGTTCACGTTAACGAGGTTTGACTTATTTCTTTAAATTTTTTTGCAATATTCATTCTCTACACTTTTTTATCAGATTTTTTTCATTAGAAATTTAGAGTTGTTGCACAAATCAGAGAAAAAATTCCCTGAGTTCCCCCTTGTCTCTTTTAAAGGTAAAAATAGATTGCACGCAATCATGCAGCATTAGAATCTAACACGTTTACAAATCAATTGAACATATTTAGGGTATATTAATTTTATTAACTTACTGTAGTTGGTAAAAACCACATAAATGACTTTTTCTCCTTCATTATAAAACACTAAAATTTTAAAAAGATACAATTTATGAAAAAACTTTGCAATATTTTTCCAAAAAAATCTCAACATTCCCTGAATTTTCCTTGTTTTTTGCAATTAATTTTGAAATTCCCCGAGTTTTCCCTGTTTTTTACTAGTTTTTTTTTTTTTTTTTTCAAATTCCTTAAGTTTCTGAGGGGTTTCCCTGAATTCCTGGTACTGTAGCAACCTTGAAATTAAATTTCTAACATGCTTCGGGTTTTGCACGACCCATGATAATCTAACATGGTGCCAGAAAAAGCAATAACCCTGATTGGGTTTTTAAAAAAAAAAATAGCATCTCAAAAACTGTCATTAGTTTTCACATTACTTACGAAAACAACCTACTCTCAAAATAATTTTTTATAAACTGTAGAAGAGAAAGAGAAAAATCAAATAGATCTCCGGCTTTTAAAGAGAAACATGCATTAAAGAATAAAGCTTTCAAATTTACTGCAAATGAAATTATTTCCTTTAAAGTATTACTGTTAATTTTTTTTTTTTTTTTTTTAATGATTTATACAAACTAATATTTAGATGTATTTAATTTGGTATGAAGAGGAAGGTATATTTTAACACAAACTTCACAAAATAATTGAAATACTATGTAATTTCAATTTTACATTGGAATAAAAAACTTAAGGTGGAGTCCTGTGTGGAATCACATACACTCAGTTACCCACTTTATGGGTCAGATGAGAGTCGAGCTTGCACTAATTTTTTACAGGAGGTTTACCAGCAGAAAAATTTTCTTCAAAGAATTTTTTATGCCAATTTTTATGAATCAAACCATTTAAATACAGAAAATCGATGACATTCTCTTCCTCCATAATAATTTAAAGCAATGTCACTCATAAATCAATTTAATTACAACTACGCAAACATAAATACAGTGGAGCACCTTTTATACGTTTCTCATTTATACGTTTTTCGACTTCGGTCCCAAATCATTCCATTGAATTCTAATGTTAAAATATTTCGTTTATACGACACAAGTAAATTCTTAATTTCACTTATACGCTCTTTTTTTTTTTTTTTTTTTCTCCTTATAGAATCCCAAGTTTGAGTTTCATTCCAGGATTTAAAAAAAAAAAAAGATGAATGCTCTTTATGTTTTATTTTCATTTTTTTCGATTATTATTTCTTAGAACTATGGTAACAAAGTGCGGCTTCATCAATAGCCTGGGGGGGTTAGAGAAATTTTCAAAGATAAGCAATTGGCGACTGGGTTGAATGGTAGGTATACACGTAACCAGTGACCACTTGAAGACCTCCCACTTTCTCTTCTAATTAATTCCAGGAATGGGTTATGAAAAGAAAAAAGCCCACAACTTTACAGGCATTTTCTAAACTTGAAGATTTATTACTCACTTTCATTGGGCGACTTGGAAGATTTTCTTATCGTGTTTATTTGACACTACAGTTGGAGAAACAATTTTTTTTTTCTTTCCTTTTTTTTAATGGTTTGCAAAAATGTCATCTTCGTTTAGAGAAGTCTTTAAAGGTTAAAATCGAAATCTTGAAAATTTTTTCTGAATTTCTATATTTTTAATTATCATTTAATTTTTATTCAACTTTTTAAAAATATTTTAAATATAATTAAAAATATATCTTATTCGAATAAATGTAAAGGAAATCATGAAAATTGATTAGACTTTTAATATTAATATGTTACTTTATTGTGTATTAATGTTAAAACAAATTTTCAGTTGTACGTTTTTTAGGAAAGGTGCCTTGAAAAACATATAAACAGTGCTCCACTGTACTTAACATTTAAAACTTCATATGTGAAATTTTTTTATCTTCCAATGTACATTTGCCCTTATTTTACTTGTTTATATGTTGTCAAAATATTTAGAATAGTGGACTTTTTAAAAGACTTGACATATAATATTGAAATATCGGTATACTGTTTTGCTTATAACTGAACATATATACCAGTAAATTTTTATGCAATATTTATTTCTATGAAAGATGTTTATTAATATAACTGTATTTAATACTATAATTGTATTTTGTGCAACAGAATTTTAATTCAGGTTCTTACATAACATAAATTTCACAATATTTTATTGTGAATTGCGAGACGGTTTACAAGTCAGAATCTGCATGTGTAGGTTGGATTTGGGTCAAAGTTTATTTGACCCATGGTGCAGCTGACGGCTCCTCGCTACCATTTACAATTTCCTCATTGTCCATAGCCAAAACTGATCTTATTCTATGACAAAATTTATTGAGAGAATTACTTTATCTAATATATATATATTACATTGAAGCATCAATAATCCAGAAACCTATAATCAGGCAGCATTTATAAACCAACACTAATGACCTTTTTTCCTTCTCCGCCCATAAATCATAGTACTCAATGGGTTACTCACTGATGACCTTGGAACAACATACTTTCCAGCTTTTATGGTTCATCAGTAAAGTTTATGGATTTTCATTTAATTTTACTGATTTACAGATTGACATGAATCTTTTACAGATCAATCAAGATGCCAGCAAAAATTAGAAGAAAAACATTTTTTTTTTTTTTTTTTTTACCTCGGAATGAAAAATCCAACAGTTATTTAAAAAAGAGATTGTTCCTGTTCTCGATCCCAATGCCAAAAGCCAAAATAAACATCAATAAACATTAATGTCAGAAATCTGTTTTTTCTCCATGTAACGCCTGTCCTGCGTGACAACAGTTAAAGAATTGCTTTTATCGGTACAAAAGTAAAATGAAAGTGATGGTGAAAAGTAGAAAAGTTTTTAGAGTTAGAGGGAATTAAAAAATATGATTTCAACAGCGGTAATCAATTGAAGAACATGCACATATGTTAATCAAACAAATGCAAACTGAAAAAGAAAAAAGAATGAAGCAAATCAAATTGACTGATGTTTTAATACAAAGTAGCATTTTGAAAATCTTATCTTATTATCAAATTTATTATCTATAATATTAAAACACAAAGCATATTCTGTAAGACCAAAATCGTACGATGTGGGCATGCGCGAGAAAATTTTGAACCAATTGGGAACGGGAATATTCCTTTTTTATGCAGAATACCGATGATAGATGAAGCAGACGATATTAATATTGATATGTCTATGGCAAACGCCTAATTAAAGATCATTAATGCCTAATTAAAGTTAATATTAATCCGTGGCTCAATCATAAAAATAATTCACACGATTAATTCATATTTTCCAAGGAAGTATACCTATTAAAAACAAAGCAATTCGCGAATATGTGTCGGCATCGGTTATCTTCGTATGCATTTTCTCTCGCCGAAAATTTCTGTACACTGAATGTGGCGTCATCTGTTGCCATGTCAATATATTATAACATATTCTTAAAATTATTTTTTTCCATTTCTTAGAAAAAAAAAAAAAAACTTTTAAAATTAACAAATTATCAAAGTTTATTGTTCTTTAAAAGTTAACTTTCATCAGTTGAAAACTTTGTTTAGAAAAGATGGAGATAAATATTTAAAATCAAAGGGGTTTTTATTTTATTTATTTATTTAATTATTATTTATCTAATTATTATCATTTCTGATATTTCATTTCGATACTGTATTAGAGTAAAAATAATTTGAAAAGAATAACATTAAAATATTAATATTTTATACGAGTAAAAATTTATTTATTTATTTATTTTCAACAGTATACTTTTGTTGAAATATACTATTTTGATAGAATAAAGTGTTATAATACTATTCCAGTAAAAACAAATTTTAACTTTATTCCGATTTGCAGTTTATTTTTAGAATACAATAAGTTAATATTTTGGATTATATAAAAGTGGTTTTACAAATACGGGAAATTGGGTAGGGGGTTTTAAACCGGTTAAGATAAATGTGAAATATTAAAGCAAGGGTGTTTTAAACGTTATGGCGTGAAGAGATTTTAGTTGCACATCATCCGTCAAATTTTGACGGGTATTAACTAGTTAATTATTTAACATAAAATTAACGATTTGTATTGTTATTTTATATATGTTAATTTAAAAAATTTTAACTTATTTCAAACATTATTCTAATTATTTAAGTTTTTGATAGGGGTTTGTATACATTTTATAAACCTATTTTTTTTTTTTTTTTTTAAGAAATATTTCTTAGGATGCTGTGATTGATGAACAATATCAATACATTTTCTGAATATCTATAATCCAGAAAAATCGGTAATCCAGCAATGTGTATTTCCTGCCAATGCCGGATTATCGATGCTTCACTGTATTCCATTTTTACATTCAGAAAACTTATTTTTCTTCCAAAAAGTTTATTTTTAAAATTTTTCATCTGGATGCTTTCATGTGTCAAAAAAAAAGGGGGGGGGGGGGAGGAGAGCACTCAGCTCTTTTTTTTTTATTTTTTTAGACTCCAAAATATTAAAATTTAAAAAAATAAAGTTTCGGAGGGAAAAAAAGTGCTTTTGAGAATGTGGAAAATTTTTTTTAAAAAATATATGTTAAAGTACTGAGTAATTCTCATAACAAATTTCCCCATATAATAACATGGGCTTTGGCTGCTGACAACGATAGGCAAAGAATCTCCTTAAAGACTGAAATGGTGAAAATAAATCTAAGAATTAAACTGAAAAATTTACACACACTTAAAACTACAAAACTGTGAAGAAAAAAAAAAATGAACAAAATAAAAACCAGATAGAACTAACATACAAATGCACATAAAATGCATTTTGAAACAGCAGAAAAAAATAGAAATTATGAAGACCAACATTACATACATTTTAAATATATAGATATTATTATTATTATTATTATTTTTATTATTAATGCCACAATTTACAGTACTGGCCTTGAAAAACATAAATCATCATATATAATGAGAAATATCTATGCAATTTTAAGGATGGAAATTTCAAGACAATTTATTTTTTAACAGAAGTTTAAAAACATAATAAAGGGATTATACTTTTAAAAGATATTTAGTCATCTTTACATTATTATAATTATTATTATTGACCATCACAATCAAAGCAAACTATTATCAAATAAAAATGCTGTAATACTTTATATTCAGGATCATTCTTGTATACATTATGCTTTTTTTTTTTTTTTGTTAAACTCTACTCACATTCATTTAAGTCACAAAATAAAACAAAATAAAACACTCTTTATAAGTAGGAACTAAGATAATATATAACTAAAAATTAAAATATTATGCATATTTACAAACCCCATACACTGAAAAACAACCATCCTATCTTTAAAAAGACCTTTTAAAAATACTCTATGCTAGCACAAGATAATTATATTTTTAAAAATTCATCACAGACACAAGAAAGCATAGAAATTAAACAAAAAAAAAAATATACAGGAAAATTCTTACACATGTCATACATGTCAGTTATGAAATAACAGTTCATAATTATTGTTTTCCCTTCAGTTTTTATCTTAAAAAAAAAAAAAAAAGTTATGTCCTTATTTTAACAATATGCTTTCTCATTAAAAGAGAGGAAAAAAAATAGAGAAATTATAACATGGGTCAGAAGAGATGAAATGATGAAAACAGTGTTGATGTTGATACAGATCAAAAGAAAAATGAGCCTCTGTTAAAAATGAATGAGACGTGCATCAGATGGATTCTGTTCCACAGGACAATAAGGACATTTTAACCTAGATATTAAAATATATATATATGATCAGGAAAATATAAACAATGCATAATTATACATATTAATCTGTAATACAAAATATTTTAAAAAATACTGTTGTATGAGATAAAGAATTTTAAAACTGCTAATGTAAATATCAGTGCGTTGAATTATTAAATATGCGTTGATTCATTAAATATTTGAACAAATACAGTGCATCTCAAACTTATAAAGAACAGGAGATTTTTTTAAGTAACAATTCAAAAAATGAAGAAATAATAAAAAAATAATAATAAATGTATGGAATGAGAATATAAGTGAGAAATACAATAAAGAAATGTTGTACAGGTTTTGCAGAATTTGTGCAAAAAAAAAAAAAAAAAAAAAAAAAAAATGCTGTTTCAAAAATATAAAGACTTTTTGAATATTTAAATTCAAATTTTGAATCTATTCCTTTGAATTATCTTGAAAATACTATCAGGCATGCTTAGAACTACAGTTTGAAGAATGTATGGCTACAATGAGTACCAATCTTACAGCATATATCTTACTAGAGTATGCATCCCTCCTCGAAGAAAGTAACTAACTTTGAAATCATATGAGTGCTTTTCCGTTTTCAACTTTAAAGGTAACAGAGTCACTTTCCTCCTCCGACAAGGGGGCGACAAAGATTTTTTGCTGTGTCATCCAGCTGCACCAAGAAAAAACCGAAGTCAAGACTCCCTATATAATAATAGACTTCCCATTCAGGCAGTCTTCTATAGGCAAAAATGTCCACCCTTGAAAGTGCATTACTCACTAGATGGCACATAAACTGTGTTATGGAATTTGTTAAATGCCCATTGCATAACATGATATTGTAGACAAAATTGTAACAGCTGTTTTTTAAATACTACATAAGTATTGTGTAAAAAAAATAGTTTACCTTCCACAATAATCATCTAATCTTTCAAAATTATAAAAAAAAAATGAAAGATTTAAACATAAAATAAAATATAAAATGCATTTAAAAAGAGACTCACAAATCCCTACAGTGTTGCCAACTATAAGAATTTGTCCCTAGGCATAGGGACTTTTAGCAATTTTTTTCAGGATGTAGCAACAGGTTTTGAATTTGTAGGGACTTCTGTGTGGTTCTTTTGTAACAAATTTCATGCGATTCTGCATGGATTAGGCTAATTTTTCCACTTTTTTAAACAAATTTCCCTAATGTAGGGATATTCATCATCAGTACAGGGAAATTTTGCAAACAATATCCCTAAAAAAACCTGGCTGGTAGTGCCATCTATAACATTTTTTCGTGGACAAGGGAAAATCAGTGAATGGGAAGCCTTATTTATACAGGGAGCCTTGGCCGAAGTATTGCTATGCATTTAGATGCAAAGAAAAAATTGTCAAAGGAGGACTCTTCTGATTTCATAAGTATATGCTTTTACATTTTACTGAAATATTAATATAATATTAAATGAAATATTTAAGGCACAAAATAAACATTTCTTTCTTTGCTTGTGTGTATACTAATTTTTATTTAAAATTTTTAAGTGATTAGGAAAATCGGCAATTAAATTCATGTACATTAATTACGGAAATTATTTGTCTTTTGACATTTAAAAAAGAACCTTACAGAGGTCTGTCCAGACTTTTCACACAGGGTCCTGTTTTTGTGAAATTGTGAAAATTTCTACACGTAATTTTGTGAATCTAAATTTAGTGTGCAAATAAAGTTCTTCCAAAATTTTAGGCAAGGGTCCTCTTTTTGTGAAATTGTTTAAAATGTAATTTAGAAAATAAAATTACAATTAAGGTTTCATTACTTTCTGAACATACATAAGTACGGAAAGTATTGTAATCATGTCAAAAATCCGAATTTCAGATTTTGATGTTTCTTACGTTTTGAGGTCCCCCGAGTCCGTATTCACTATTTTTACGATGATCTGTGTATGTATGTGAGTGAACTTGCCAGCATCTAAACTCTTTGCTCGAATAAGTCAAAAATTCGTACGTGTGTTGTAAGTCACCGTAGCACGAACCCTATTGATTTTGGTGAATCTAGCACATAGTTTTTTTACAGGGACACCAAGAAAAATTCTTTATCATTATAGCCTATGGGGCCAAATTTTTAAAAGTGCGATAGCGTCTAAATGTTTTATTAAACTGAGCAAAAATTTTATACACATGTTATAGGTCATAGTTGCACAAACTGCATAGATTTTGGCGAATCTAGCTCTTACAGCTTTTTTTCAGGGACACAAAAAAAATTCTTTATCATTATGGCCTATGGGACCAAATTTTTAAAAGTGCGATAGTGTCTAAACGCCTTATTCAATTGAGCAAAAAAATTATACACATATTATAGGTCACAGTTTCACGATTTGTATAAGTTTTGGTGAATTAACACTGATAGTTTTTTTACAGGGACACAACAAATAATTCTGCATCATTATGGCCTATGCCCCTATGGGTGAAATTATTTAGAGTGTGATAGCATCTAAATGTCTAATCAAAATGAGCTAAAAATTTATATACATGTTTTAGGCCACTATCACACAAACTGTATAGAGTTTGGTGACTCTGGCACTTACAGAATTTTACAAAGACACAAATAAAAACTGCTCATCATTATGGCCTATAGGCTCAAATTATTTAAAGTGTGACAGTGACTAAACACCTTATTCAAATGAACTGAAAATTTATATACATGTTATAGATCACCATCACACGAACTTAATGAACTTTAGAGAATCTAGCACTTATGGCTCTTTTTACAGGGACACAATGCATATTTCTTTATCATTGTGGCATATGGGCTCAAACTTTAAAGTGTGATAGTATCTAAATGCCTTATCTGATGAAGCTGAAAAAAATTATAAATATTATAAGTCACTGTTACACTAACTATAAGAATTTTGGTAAATCTAGAATTTATAGGTTTTTACAGGCACCATTACAAAAAATTGTTTATCATTACGATCTGCAGGCTTAAAGTACAATGGCGTTAAATTAATCCCCGTGTACTATACGGAGAAATACTCGAACACCCTATTATAATTTTCTCGCTTTTGCTTAACAGCTCCCCTTACTTTATCTGCAAATGCAAAACCGTTGTTTATTCAATGTTCGGAAAGTCAAGTGGAGTCACTCCAGATTTTTTTTTTACAATGATAGTTCAGTTTTATAGAACTAAACTCACACATATGCATAGAAGTCCTTTATAAATTAGAAATTGAATATCAGCTTTTCAGGAGAAATACAACAAAATCGTCCGATTATTCAGGCAGTCTACATTCGTTTCACTGAAGATTAATTTTGAAAATGAGAGATTTATCGAAGGTCTAAGGAGAAAAATTTTGTGAAGGGTTCTTTTTTAGGATAAAAAATTTTGTGAAGGGTCCTGTTTTGGGATAAATAATTTTGTGAAGGGTCCTGTTTTAGGATAAATAATTTTGTGAAGGGTCCTGTTTTAGGATAAATATTTTTGTGAAAGGTCCTTTTTTAAAATATAAAATTTTATGAAAGGTCCTTTAACGGACCCAGATTTGCCTCTGAACAGACAGACCCCTGACCTATAGCGATTTTATTCTCTCTTTAACATCAGTTTTATTCATTTACAAATAAATGGATATTTTTTTCCAAGATATAACTTTAAAAAAAATAATAAGTCATATTTACATATAGTTATTTTATAAATTACTATTATTGATAAATTACACTTAATTTTTCAAAATATTCAATCCACTTTGTGTTTTTCTAAAATATTACAACTTTTTAAATTTTTAAAAACATACAACCTTTATTCTTCATGTTGATTTGCCGGACTAGTTTCGCATGGAGTGCCCCAGCTTTTTCACTGGCGAAACGGTGCTCGAAGTTTGACGAAACTGGTGTTTTTCTTTAGCTTCTCCACTTTTAAAGACTCGGTGAAAAAGCTGGGGCACCCCATGCGAAACTAGTCCGGCAAATCAACATGAAGAATAAAGGTTGTATGTTTTTAAAAATTTAATTTAAATAGTTTTACTTCTTGGTTTAGTTTATTGCAAAATATTACAACTTAATAAAGGAAAGAGAGAGAGGAAGAATGTTTTGCAGTAGCACTAATAAGCCAAGTGTGGAAAATAAAAAGTTGGAAATGAGCCAAATCATACAGATCTGACTGTTTCACTCATCACATGACTGACAAAAATACCCCTAAATGTTGGTTACTTGCTTGGATAGGTACTCAGTTTTGAATGTGCACTCTAGTTATATATATGCTTTAGAGTACCAACTCTATTCTACATGTTGCTTTAATTTCTGAATAGTCGAAAATTGAAGACCCTCGGCATACACCTCTTGTGCAAGTACTCCTTAAAGGTTTTTAATTGAATTTAGCTCTGGACTGATAGCCGACCAATCTATAACAGTACCTTGTTTCAGCATAAATCAAGCTTTTGTTGAGTAGGAGATGTGAATTGACGCATTATCCTGTTGAAATTTTCAGTGTATTATATCATAACTTCAATTAAATTACCTTTTCTTATTATCTCATTAGATTCAGTTTCTAAAAATCACTGTTAAAATAAGTGCTGCCTTGATTTTTTTTTTAATTTTACTATAAATTTCAATGCTTAACATCAGTTCTGATGTGCGGATTTTTCGAGTTTGTAGATTTCTGAAATCTACTATAGTAGACAAAAGTGGATAAAATGGTATTTTATCTAAGATGGTTTTTACCAGGTTTTTTTTTCCACAATGGAAAAAAATCTAACAACCCTACTCACCTGTGACCAGAAGATTCGAATTTACTCGCCACTTTTTCACACATTTTTCGTAGGATTATCGATTTTCTTGAATTTTTTGAAGAAACTTTCTGAAATCACCCAATTTTCGTTTTGCATCCATTTCAAGTTGGCTGATATTTATGAAGGGTCTATTTATTTGATTACCTCTGACTGATTTTTTTTTTTTTTTTTTTTTTTAATCTTGATTCAAAAGCAGCTCACTCACTCCAAACACACTTTCACTCTTTCTGCTCCTTTCTCATCCTTCCTACATTTCATTTTGCATTATCTTTTAGATTAACTCTCATAAGTATTGTTTTAACCCTTAACTGCACTGTGTGCCATATTTGGTGCATACTTAATGGATTTTAAATATTGCTGATGATACCATATTTGGAGGATTTAAATACAGTCCAACTCTGTGAAATCTGCAGTAGTTGAGACCAAAGCTTTTGTGGGTTATAGAATTTTGCAGATTATAGATCATTTCTTTGTTTACATACATTTCTCTTCTTATTAGTGAATAAATTTGCAATGTTAAAATACAAATTACATTAATTAATATAATTATTCAAAATATATTTAAAACAAAATTACACGTACAAATTACTAAAGAAAATTAACAATAAACAGAATAAAGAAAAATACAAATCCATCAACATTTATTTTAAATGCAGTTAAAGTAAAAATATAAAAATCAGCAATTAAATATGAACATTGAAATCTAAAAGAAACTAATGTAAAAGTATATTTAGATTAAATATACAAATTAATTTCCTGGTTATGAATTTGGAAATTTCAAAGGATAAATATCCAGAGATTTTTTTTTTTTCAGTTGTAAAAAAAATGTAAATAATTAAAGAAAAATCTGTATTTTGCAAAAATGTTTGCTAAAAATAGATGTTTTTCATACAGTTCAAATAATTTGGTAGAACTGTGAGAAAAAATCTTTAAGTACAAATTCTTTTTTTTTTTTTTTTTTTTTTTTTTTTTTTTTTGGGGGGGGGGGGGGGGAATTATCAAATCTGCTTAAATGTTAACAGTGTTTTTTTATTGATTACATTCAGAAAAGAGCTGTAGATTATAGAAAATCGTGAATTATGAAATTGCGAACTTCACACAGATGAATGTATATATTTTCAAACATTTTTTATTCACAAAATAGCAGTAGTTCCTTATATGTTCTTATTTGACCCTTAAATGCATGATTTTTTTTTTAATTTTGACCAAAAAAAAAAAAAAAGTCTAATATACATAGATTATTATAAACACAAGATTTGAATAATATATGAAAAAAAATCTAGCTAAATAAAGAGCATTTAAAAGATTTACTTGTTTCCATTTGCTAATTTATGAAGAGCATCTCTAGATATTACGTGTCCGCAAACAAGTCTCATGGGAGGGTTATTCTCTGAACTCTGTTGTCTTAAAATGGGACAAGCAAAAATGGAATGGAAATGACATTTCCTGCCAAGATCTACTTCGATCTAAAATATAAAGTATAAAAAATAAAATAAAGAAATAGAATAAAGGTATATGAAGTAAGATGATGTGCATAACTTCAACTAATTACAGGGTGACAAGAAATAACTTGGACGAAGTTTCAAACCAAATATCTATAACTACCATTGTCGCAAACTCATTTTGGAAGATGTTGTCTTACCTTGGTCACAAAAGTTCTTTGGAAACAAAAGATGGACCTTCCAACAGGATTCCGCACCTGCACATAGAGCTAAAGGCACTCAAGATTGGTGCAAGACAAATTTTCCTGACTTCATTGGAGCTCAAGATAGGCCACCGTATTACCCAGATTTGAGCCCGATGGATTATTCTGTTTGGTCCATCTTGGAGACAAGCGTCTGTGCTAAAACTCATAAAACTTTGGCATCCCTAAAGGAATTCTTATGCAAGAAATGGGGTAAAATATCAGTAAGTGAGTTGCGGGCCCATAGCCGAAAATTTTGTGACACGTTTAAAGCTCTGTATTAAGGCTAAAGGTAGGCACCTTGAAAATTTGTAAATATAATAGACAAAATAATGTATTCATATTTATTGAAGTTTGGTCGTAATATTTTCTTTAGCATTAAAGTTATAATGTATCATGTGTGTCCAAGTTATTTCTTGTCACCCTGTATATATACATTAATACCTATTTGTTTTAATGGCTAGTAATGGTTTTTCATAATTACACTGCTCTGCATGAAAATTGCCCCAACACAATTTTTGTAACCATTTTTCGGCCCCAACATCATGTTTACAAATTATTATGTAAAATGACCGCCTGAATCTGAATCTGACACCCATTTTACCCTATTTCCATTGTTTTTTTAGGGACGGCCACCTATTTTTATCACTTTTCTGTAATTTTATGGCTATAAATTTTATTTTTGGGGGTGGGAGGGAAGGATTGCTTTAACTATTAAATGTCTTCTGAGGGGCTACAGAGTTGGAAAATTTTAAAACATGAACATTTGTGGCAAGGGGAAAATTTAAGGGGGAATTTGTCAGTGAAATTATGTATTATGTTTCTTATATTTTTTTTAATATATTATTAATGTTATTTATTAAACATTATATTTTTTTTGTTTTAAAGTGTTAAATTAATTCTTTTTCATTCTCCAAATCAAATTCATGACCACAAAATTACTGAACAGTGATAAAAATTAGGTGAGGGGGTGGTGTCCCGAGAAAACGGTGGGTGACTGGGCAAAATGGGAGTCATATTCGGATTTAGGTCATTTTTACATAAGAATCAGCAACAATGGTATCAGGGCTCAAATTTCTTTTTTTTCTTTTTTTTTTTTTTTTTTCTTGCAGTGCAGTGTTATTTACTACTACATATATTTCTGCATTAATATGTAATTCAGAAAAATAACTTAAATCTTGGCAAAATTGCATAAAACACTACTTTCTCAAATAAAAAAGAAGGGGAGGGTATCCACATTTTTATTTTGAATCAATTAATGGCAATTTAGTGTACGTTCATTCAAAATAAAAACGTTGATAAAACCTCTTATAAATGCTTTTTCTTGTGAGCAACTGAAATTCAATTTATACTATCAACGATATCTTTCTGAATTTTCATGAGGACCTTACTTTGAAAATCTTGAAATTACAGGGTGGGGGGGGGGAGCAAGCCTGGGTGTGATTGACACATTATTATTATTTTTATTATTTTATTTATGCATTTTATTTTACGATTGTAAACAATGAAATACATGAAAAGTTTATGTAAATTACAAAATATATTCTTAAATTTCCATTATACAACATTTTTCTCTTAAGTCCTAAAATCAGTAAATATATTTAAGCAAAAATCCTTAGGCAAAATCACTCCTGAACGCGACAAATAAAATTTATGTGGGTCAACATTGAAACAACTTTTGCTTTTTGTTGGCTGGATGGCCCCACCATGGGCAAATCATTGGCCTATATGCAGCTTTTAAATTGGCAATTAAATTTCGGTACTTATTAATAGCTATTTTTATATTTTTGCCCAAAAAATAATGTCTTCAACATTGTGCATAGTAAAATTATACATTTTCATTGAAGTTACACAAAGGTTAGAAATGAGCCATTATATGCAAATTAAACACATCAGTTACTGTTGGATGCATAAATTTGTTTTTTTATAATGTGTCAATCATAACTGCCCGATAAATAAAATGCCGACAAAGAAAACAAAAAATGTAAGATTGGGCCAACAACTCATGTTTGTAGGAAATATTAAGAAAGATTTGTTGTTGTTGTTGTTGATAAATAAACTTTTATATCTCCATAAATAAATATACAATTCAGATACAAATGAATAATGAATACAGATCAGTGTTAGAAAAAAGCGGTCGTTAGTCGTATTATGTGACCACATTTTTCCATTTTGATGCCTAGAATTCCAATCATAGGTGCCATATTTGACACCTGGAATTTTTTCTCATCATATCTAATAATTTTCTCGATCCTATATCCTATCAGACTGTAAATAAGTCTATTTCATCGTATTCCTCAATCCTGCTACTGGAGTCATAGACGATTGGCTGTTGAAATCAAACTTGCAACAGTTTTCAATGGTGGACTCTGATTTAGGGTTTAAGCTGAGTAAAAATTTTCTTTAGCATAAAAGCTAAAATCAGAAAAAAAGCTTTAGCAAAATGCTAAAATGCCAGAAATAGTAGAAAAATAATGAATATCAGTTTACACATTATTCTAAACGCCTCGACATGTTTGATTTTCATTTGTAAATTAAACTTAAAAGTTTTTAATCAGGCCTTTAAAGAATTATACACAGAAAGTAAAAATTTTTTTAATTAGAAATGAAAAACAAAAAAGTAATTAATAATTGTAATTACCACTGTAACCAGATCAATTCGAATATAGTACAAGCATATATTTTAACACATTTATTGGCAGACATGAAAAATATTAAACTTTTTAGATTATTACTTTATATTGTAAACTTTTTAAAGCAATATGAACATCTTAGATACGACTTATATTATTTTTCTGCAGATATAATTATCACTATAGCATGTAAAACTACATTAAGCTTATACTGTATCTGAAAATAAAATCATAACATACAAAAAATATATATATATAAGTGAAATTTGTTTATTACTATTCAAAGCTTTTTGGTTTACAATTTATAATTTTTCTTTCTTTCATATTAGACCACTTTACAAATGCCTCATGTTTATTTACAAATTGATTTCCTGTATGTGATTCTTATGCGTAGTTCAGTGTTTGATTTTCCTTATATGCATGAACCGATGGATTTTTCTTGATCAATGTTACGATTTGTTTTCCATGAAAGATTCGTTATAATATTTTCGTCGAAGAATTTTTTTTTTTTTCAATTTGTGTTTAGTAAGATGCTTTAGCAAAAAAGCGAAAACATGTTATTTCATTTTCGCATTTTGGATAAGTCTTTTAGCATTTCGCGAAAAATGCTACCGTAGCGGAAACACTGCTCTGATTGGTTGCTAGAGAACCGAGCTCACCATGCTTAGATTACTCGTCGATGTGGTGAGCAACCAATCAACATACGGTTTGGAGCAAGTGGTAGTATTTTCTTATTTTGAGAATTTTAAACTCTTACTTCTCAACTCCACTCATCAGTTTAGTTCGCTGTAAACTGTAAACATGTGCATGTGTTTATTAATTTACACCTATTTCGAGTATCTTCTGGGCAAAGAATGAATTTGTGATTTTAAATATGTACATTTAATTTTGTCAATGTAATTACATTCTTTATATAATTTTGCATATATTACTTTTTATAATTACATTGTTTATATAAATATTTTTTATATAATTTTGCACATATTACTTACAAGTTGATGCTTTGTTATTATTTTTTTAATATACATATTTAATTATAGATGGCACCTAGATTTTTCATTTTGATGCCCAAAAAATTTAATCCAGGCGTCATTTTGATGCCTAGTTTTAAAATTTTTATTTCTAACACTGATACAGATAATTATAAGAAAGAACAAAATCACATGCTACAGTGACAACTAATTTCAATCATTATTTTTTTATAGTGTGGTCCCAAACATTTTGTTTTTTCCCCAGGATGTTAAATTGAAAATTTTTCTTAAAACCTTAATTACATGATTACAGATAGATTGAATTATTTTTTCTATGATGGTCTTTGAATTACTTTTTTAATTTATCTCATACAAGCAGTTCTTACTTGTTCTTAGCTTGAAGAAAAAATATTTAAAAAGAAAAATTGAAAGCAAAGCCAGTATATTTGACCGGTTGATAAGAGATTGTTTATTCTGAGATCTGATAAAGACCAAACTTGGTTTAAATCCATTGAAAAAAAAAATAAAAAAGATTTGTTGAAAAACATCCAGAAGTACCCCCTTCACCCTTTTAGGAATTGAATTTAGGATGATCATCTTTTATCTTAATCGGAGCCTAAAAGAAAATATTTTTTTAAGTTTGAATCGTCTACTGGAAACTACTATAAAAGCTGAAAAATTCAGATACTCTTTCATTTCTTTAAGGGGTTAAATTTCAGAAGATTATCTTTTACCTTAATCAAGGCTTAAGTTGACACACTTTACTAAATTTCAAGTTTCTACTGGAAACCACTATAAAAATTATTAGGACTCAAAACTAAGCTGATAAAGCTCAAAACTCAGATATTCTCTTTCATTTCTTTAAGGATTAAATTTCGGAAGATCCACATCTTTATTTTCAGGGAACTAAGTTTCAAGTTTCAAGCTTCTACTGAAAACCACTATAGAGATACAGTGTAAAGGTTCAAAAACTTTGACACCCCTTTCAACCCCTCAAAGAGTTAAATTTTGTTACATCTGTTCTAAGTGAGCCCTAAGTCATAACTTACTGTCCAAGTGGCACATTTATAGATTCAGCGATTCTGACTCAATCAATCAATCAGTGGTATTTCCCATTATATACATACATTTTCTTATATAAGGTCTAGTACATTCATAATTTTGGTACATATCTCTTTGCTAGTTATAATAAATTTAACTTCTATTAATAAACAAAAATTTAATAAATTTTTAGACACTATTGTGAAATGGTCAACAGTAGTAAAATAAAAAATATTTTTCATGTGTAAATAAATAAAATAAACTTACAGGGAGTTCATCTCTGGTATTCCAAACACCAGTAACTTGTCTCTGCTGCATAACTTGCTTAATATTTAATAAAGCTGGTAATGCAATACAACCAGCATTTGTGCTATAAATTCAAAACAAAATTATGACAATAATTATTTAGTTGCAAGCAACCATTCACAAACATGTTTATAAATAATAAAAATCCTTTCTTATATTACTATATTATTTATATTATATTGCACTGTAATATCGTACTACAATTTCCCGCTACTATAACTCATTCAAATGCATGACATTATGAAATGGAAATATTACAATACAATAGAGACAAGCATAGACAAGCATTTTTTTTTTTTTTTAGGGGGGGAGGAGGGGGGGGGTCATCAGACCTAATTTTTATTCTTGTTTGGAGTCAAAGGCCATAAATTATATATATAAGGGAAAAAATGATACGGCACAATGAAAAACAGCTTATCACACATAAGAGAATGGCTTGATACTTAACTAGTATATTAAAGTTTCTAAGATTTCTGAAAAGCTGTCTAAGATATTTCTATGGTCCCCCAGGCCCAGCTTATGAGTTGCATCTGGCCCACTATCCAGGAAATCCCACATCTGTAATTACAGGACGATTATAGTTTCTAAAATTTATTGCAGCATTTAACAATATTTTCTTCCTTTTTTAATCTTTACAATAAAAATGCTATAGGTTCCAAGAAAAAAAATAAATCTGAATTTTTAAAAAATCAGATTATCAAATATTTTGAATTATAAGTAGTATAAAATATATTCATGATAATCAAGATTAAACTAAGAGAATAGAGTATCAGACAGTGATTTTGAAATGACAGTTGGTAAAAATATATATACATATATATTAGAGATAACAACAGAATTAACCAATTATGATACTACATTTATGGCAAACATGTTAAATCCGAGTTTTAATAAACAATATTTCCAACAAGTCACATTAAGCGTGAAAAAATAAAAGTAGAATCACTATTTTATTACAATTAACTCAACTGAATTACCAAAATACACTCACATAGCAAGATGATACATTTGTACTAAGGATTTAGCTTAAGAGGCCTCTATACTTATCATCCCCAGAAGCCAGAGCCAATGTTATTCTATGGAGAATTTCGCCCCATATTATAACTTACTATATACCATTGTACTTAATATATATTTTTTAATTCCGTTTCTACATTCAGAAACTTCACAACTATTAAACAATTTATCACTTTCTAAAAATTATTTTTTTTTTAATTTTTAATATTTTATTTTAAAATTGCACAATTTTAACAATGTGAAATTTTTCATTTTTGAGCTTAAAAATGAAATCTTAAAAATTAAAATTAAAAAAAATTTTTAGAAAGCGATAAATTGTTTAATAGTTGTGAATTTTCAGAAAGTGAAAACAGATTTTAAAAATATGTATTAGTTAATGAATTATAATGGGGCAAAATTTCCCATAGAAAAACACTGGCTTCAGCTTTTGGAGACGATAGGTAAAGAGTTAAGAAAATGAACACTAGAAAATGCAGTATGGGCGATTTTCAGCCCAAATCAAACAGGAATGAAACACCTTAAAATAGTTTTGTTTTCATTTTCTTCATAAAGTTATTAATAGAATTTTTAAAAAAGAAGGAAAGAAAGAAGAACTTTGTGACTTTTCCTAATTTTATGTCAATACAGTAAAGCAGGGGTGCAGAAAATGTTCAAACCTCGGAAATTTCCCCCAAACACAGTATAAATTTCCCTCAGTAATGCAAAAATCTACTTTGCTATACAAAGTCATTTGTTCTATCTAATAAATCTTTAAGAGAATAAGTATACAGTGTAACATAAAAATATCACTGTTAGTGTATAAGCACTTCAAAGTAGCAAATTTTTATTTTTGATTTACATTTTTATTTTCTCTTAAAAAAATATTCAAAATTTCCCCAGTCAGTTTAAATTTCTCCCGAACCTTGTTCGGGCGTTCGGACATATTCTGCACCCCTGCAGTAAAGCACCGTTTATACATCTTTCAAGGGACTGACGTAAAAAGACGTTGTTCGATTTCCACCATACAGTCATATTCGATTCATAACGTAATCGAACTCCGCACTCAATGACACTTTCGATTTAACTGTTTCATCTCAACTTTACTTTTTTCTGTTCAACGGGTACGAACATCTCAACTCTACTCGAACAGAAACCAAAAAGAACAGTTTATTCTTTTTTCCATTCGCACGGTAGCTTGCATGCTATCTTTCGCATTCTTATTTTCGCAGTTATTACTTTACGCATTATTATTGTTTATTACTAAACCGCAATGATTTATCGCACCTTATGTTGTCAACGCATTTAAATCTGTGTTTATGTTTAATATAGTTTTGTTTTGTGAGTGAAAGAACGAGTGTCTTCTTTATTATCTTCACATCGCATCAAATTACACAACATTTTCTGGAGGCACCGGCGAGATTTTTGGTGAACATGTGTGAATTTTCGCTAGCTAACAAATTTGGATATCCAAGCGCAGCTATTAAGGAATAAAACAGATAAGTACTTATTTTCCTATTTTACAAGTTTGACTTTGGTTTTTCGCATTACTCCATTACGTAGTAATGGCAAGCAAAAAGAACAATGACGATGACAGTAATGAAACTGTTGCTTTAGAAGATGCTGAAAAAATAGCAAAACATTATCGAGGCAGAGCGAAATCTGCGCTTACTAGAATTATGAATTTCATAAATAATGAAAATCAAATTTTTCAAAAACATGATCTCTTAAATAAACTTGAAAAGATTGAAATTATTTATTCTGATTTTGATAAAGCCGATTCTGAATTACCTGATGAAATTTCAGAAATAGAAGAATTTGAATTGAAATATTATGAAACCAAAGCCAAGCTTCAACAAAAACTTGAAAATTTATCTGTAAACATGCAAACAAATATTTTAAATTTTCAAAATCCCCCCATTAATACAAGTGCTATAGCTAGTAATTTTCGGTTGCCTAAATTAAATATTTGTCCGTTTTCTGGAAATTATAAAGATTGGATGTCTTTTAAGGATTTGTATATATCATTAGTTCATGAAAATGTTAATTTATGTAATGTACAAAAATTTCAATACCTAAAGGGTTTATTAAAAGACGAACCGGCTTCTATTATTAAACACATTCCAATATCTGAGAATAGTTATCTAGAAGCCTGGGAAAAATTACTTACTAGGTATGATAAGAAAAAACAAATTATTTCTGCACTTATTAAAACCTTTATGGATCAACCAACTGTAATTCATGCTAATGCATATAACTTACGTAAGATAGCAGATACTTCGGATGAAGTAATTAGGGGATTAAAAACTATTGACACTAAAGCTACTGAAAGAGATGTATGGTTAATTTATATTTTATTACAAAAACTTGACCATAAATCACGTGAAGAATGGGCACAATATTCCGCAAAAATTGATTTTCCAACTTTAGAGATCTTTTTACAATTTATTAATGATAAATGTGCATCTATGGAATTATGTAATGAAAATGAGAGTAAAGAGAATGAGTATAAACAAAATAAGGATAAACAATTTAAGTTATCTAAGTTTCATTCTAACGTTAATTACAAATGCATTTTATGTAAAAACAATAATCATTTCTTGTTCAAATGCTTTAAATTTAAAGAACTTCCTGTTAAGGATAGAAAACAATTTGTTAGAAAGAACTCATTATGCAGCAATTGTTTATCTAATAAACACTCTATCGCTCAATGTAATTCCACTTACACTTGTCATTTTTGTAATGAAAAACATCATTCTAGTATATGCGATAATAATTTGAAAACTTATACAGCTTCGGCTTCATCTGCTGGTAATAATTTTGAAAACTCTGAGAATCGTACAGAGCCATCTGGCATATCTCAATTCCAAACAAGTACTCATAACCATTCTATACAAACATCTTTCGCTTTACTTCCTACAGCTAGCGCTTATATTTATGATTCAATGGGTCAGAGACATGTGCTAAAAATTTTATGCGATTCAGGCTCTGAAAGTTCTTTTATCACTGAATCATGTATGAGTATTTTAGGTTATGAGAGAAAAAATGCAAGATTTCCCGTCAAAGGGTTAGCAAATTCAAAGATTGCAATAACTAAAGGTTATACAGACATTAATTTAATTTCCATTCACGATTCCGATGTCAAGTTATCCATGCGAGTTTTTATATTAGATAAATTAACAGCTCCATTGCCATCAGAGAAAATAAACAAGGAACATTTTTCGCATTTAAAAAATATGCAACTGGCCGATCCCAAATTTGAAATTCCAAGTAAAATTGATATGATTTTGGGATCTGATTATTTTTTTTCTATTTTACTTCCTGGTCAAACAATTTGTACTGAGAATGGTTTAATTGCTCAAAATTCAATTTTTGGTTTTCTCGTATCCGGAAAATTACCTGAATCTCAGACAAAATCTAATTCGATTTCAAATTTACATATTTACGAAACTAATATTGATAGTGAGTTAAAACGTTTTTGGGAATTAGAAGAAGTTTTTAATCCAAGTGAGAAGTTACTTTCACCCGAGGAACAGTTTGTGGAGTCACATTTTCAGGAAAATTATTCAATTAATCCAGAAGGCCGTTTTGTGGTGAAACTACCATTTTATAAATGCAAATCTGAATTATGCAATACAAAACCCGCTGCACTTTCCCGATTATATGCAATGGAGAGGAAATTTTCTGAAAATCCAGAATTCGAACAACAATATAAAGATTTTTTATATGAATACGAACAATTAGGACACATGGAGGTAATTACTCAGAATTCACTAAATATTTCTCAAAGGGAACAATATTTCCTACCTCATCACGCAGTTATTAAACCTTCTAGCACTACCACTAAATTAAGAGTCGTTTTTGACGGTTCCTGTAAAACTTCTGATGGTAAATCATTAAATTCAGTTTTAGGTGTTGGCCCTAAATTACAACGAGACATTTTTGAGATCTTACTTAATTTTCGATTACCGGAGATAGTTTTTTCTGCAGACGTGGAGAAAATGTACCGCCAGGTTTTAATTTCTGAGGACGATCAAAATTATCAAAAAATCCTTTGGAGATACAACCCCAATGAGGAAATAAAGGAATATAAATTGAAGACTGTTACATATGGCCTTGCTCCAGCATCCTTTTTGGCCACTAGGTGCATTAAGCAAATCGCTCTAGATTATAATAAAAAAAACACACGTCTCGCGTACTTTGTTAAAAGATATATATATGGATGACTTGATATCTGGTTCAAACTCAGTTAATAGCGCAATGTCAATTGCTAAGGAAACTGCTAATGTTTTAGAAGAACATGGGTTTCATTTGAGAAAGTGGAATTCCAATTCGAATGAATTCCTTGCGGAATTTCGAGAAAATTGCATCACAGATACAGACTTTAAAATAATACCAAACAACAATGAAAGTTCTAAAGTTCTAGGGCTTTACTGGAACTCTTTAGCAGATACATTTATTTTCAAAACCGCCCTTACTCTCAAACCACCACTAACAAAAAGACGCATTTTGTCTGAATCCGCACGCATTTTTGATCCTCTAGGGTTAATTTCACCTTGTACAGTAGTGTTAAAAATATTTTATCAAAAGCTATGGTTAACAAAAGGAGACTGGGATTCTCCTATTCCGCAACAATTTGAAGAGGAGCTCATTAAATATGAGAATTCATTCAATAAAATTAGCCAATTTTCTGTTCCTAGATGCGTCACGCTTTCATCCGATAGTACATTTGAATTACATGGTTTCAGTGATGCGTCAACACATGCTTATGCCGCTGCAATCTATTGTCGACAGACTCATGATAACAAATCAAAAGTCTCACTCTTAGTTGCCAAAACTAAAGTAGCTCCTATCAAGCAAATTTCCGTTCCTAAATTGGAACTTTGTGGTGCTTATCTATTATCTAAGTTATTTTCTTCAGTCATAAAAATATTAGAAAATTATGACTTTGACATTTACGCATGGACAGATTCAACAGTTGTTCTTTCTTGGTTATCCGCACATCCACGTAAGTGGAAAACTTTTGTTGCAAATAGAACGTCACAAATATTAGATGTTCTTCCCACAAAACATTGGAGACACGTTCCATCTAAAGAAAACCCCGCTGATATCGCTTCTCGGGGCATAGATCCTAAAAGTTTACCTGAATGCAACTTGTGGTGGAATGGCCCAAGTTGGCTACTTTTGGATCCCACACATTGGCCAAATGACGCACCTAAGTCTAAGGAAATCGAGGATCAAATTTCGGCTGAAAAGAAAGCTGATCCCATTTTGTCTTACCATATTGATACATCTAATGATCTTTATGATCAACTATTCAATAAATTTTCTTCATTTTTTAAAATCAAACGCATTCTGGCACATTGCCTAAGATTCATAAATAACTGCAAATCAGCAAGTAAAGTTCATGTCTCAACAAATGATTCTTGTTCCCCTCTTACATGTAGGGAAGCTAAACACGCCGAAGAGAACATCATTCGATGGGTACAAAATAAATACTTTCACGAAGACTTAAGACACATCAATAATCAAAATATTTTGTCTAGAAAAAGTCCTTTACACTCTCTACATCCATTCATTGACCAGAACGGTCTGTTACGGGTGGGAGGTCGCTTACAAAATGCTCAATTATCATTTAACGAAAAGCAGCCGGTAATATTGCCGTCTAAACACAAATTGAGCGACCCTATTATACAAGAGAAACATATTGCTCACTTATGTTCTATTAATGTTCTCACCTCATCACATTTTCTTACAGGTGATGTCATGCTTTCACCTGCAGATGAACCATTATCCTGCAGCAGGAATCTCAAGAACCGATGGCAACATCCTGCAACAAATATCAAGAAAGGAGAACCACAGCTGCTCACCTTTATCCTGGCCAATTGCTGTTCTTCTTTTATATCAGGACTAGCGCCCTGATAGGGTGGGAGTCATGTTCGATTTCCACCATACAGTCATATTCGATTCATAACGTAATCGAACTCCGCACTCAATGACACTTTCGATTTAACTGTTTCATCTCAACTTTACTTTTTTCTGTTCAACGGGTACGAACATCTCAACTCTACTCGAACAGAAACCAAAAAGAACAGTTTATTCTTTTTTCCATTCGCACGGTAGCTTGCATGCTATCTTTCGCATTCTTATTTTCGCAGTTATTACTTTACGCATTATTATTGTTTATTACTAAACCGCAATGATTTATCGCACCTTATGTTGTCAACGCATTTAAATCTGTGTTTATGTTTAATATAGTTTTGTTTTGTGAGTGAAAGAACGAGTGTCTTCTTTATTATCTTCACATCGCATCAAATTACACAACAGACGTATAATCGAAATTTTAATAATAACACTTTGATTACTACAAACTTAATGACACTTAAACAAAATGTATATAAAAATACTAATTAATAAAGTTTCTTAAGTTAGTAAATGTATATTATACTATTTTTAAGGCAATAATTATTATTTTTTTAATAAAAAAGATTTATTGTAAAAAGTGAGAAAAATCATACTATTAATGCATGAAGCATGACTGGGTACTAATTACATATTTCATATATTGAGTATTATACTACATTTCATAAGAACTATAGGAACATATTTTGAATATTAATTATATATATTGCGTATCTTTAATAATGAGCATACGGTTTATGTTCATACAGACAGTTATTTAATAACATTAATAATCTTTAATATTCGTGGAAAAGACGTATAACCGATATTAGCGATGTATAAACGAAGAATTTTTGCATTAAAATGAATAGGAATGAATCGGGACTTCACTAAAAGGACGTATAAATGTAAAAGACGTATAAACAGTGCTTTACTGTACATCTATACCCAAAACTACAGAATAGGTCATTTTGACCTGAAGTTTCTCATAAATGTTTTCATTGAATTTAATTATAATAATAATTTTTGTCTGATGGAACGTTACCTTAATATAAATGTTCAACTTAAATAATTGTCATCAGCATTGAAACTTAGCATTATTTTGTATTGAAAAGTAAAATTTATATATCAAATTGACTCATCTATGGTTTTCAGTACATCAAATGCACTGTGTTTCTAATGTAAAAGCTTTTTATTACATGCATGTAGCACCATCAGTAATTAATTATAAGGGTCATTGAAGCAGTCTAAGACCAAGTACTTAATGATGAGTCTAATTATGGATTCCCCATTGCATTACAATGCCATATTGCAGTCAGTAGCATACTCTGAGAGGTTTTATAGTTACATACTGGCCCGGTAGGGCTTTGGCTAATTCTTAAAGAGATTAAAACTTTTAAAACATTAAAACCCGTTAAAAATTACCTTTAGCTAGCGCTTTCAGCTGCTTCACGCAGCCTTCTTCAGGCATTTACGCTTCCGTGAACCATCGTTACTTGGTGGCTATATATCTTCGCTTCTCTTCCTCTCTCCAAGAGAAGATATATAGCCACCAAGCAACGATGGTTCACGGAAGCGTAAATGCCTGAAGAAGGCTGCGTGAAGCAGCTGAAAGCGCTAGCTAAAGGTAATTTTTAACGGGTTTTAATGTTTTAAAAGTTTTAATGTTTTTACCTTTTTAAATCGTTTTAAATAATCTTAAAGAGATGTTGATATTTTTTAAAAGCACTTAAAACTCCAAAAATCCTTTAAAAAAAAATGGATGGATTTATCTATTTTATGCCACCAATCATTGCTACAGAGCAAAAACTTCACATATGATCCTCCATTGGTTTGTGGATATAATTTTTCTGCTTAATTGTCTATTGCTCTAGGCTTTTTGGTATAAAAATATGGATTGATATAATTAAATACCCTGAAATCAGAAGTAATCCCTGAACATAAACCTACCTGAATATATAATATACATATTTTATAATTACAAAATAAAGAAGATTTAAAACAGAAAACTAAAAATTATTTCAACATGAAAAATTTAAATAAATTAAATAAAAACCTTTTAACACTTGCCTCATTACTGTGCCGTAAATTTTTCACCTGAGTACCCAGGCCTCCTCAGCGATGAATACAGCTCTTGGAAAAACGTATAATAGCAAAAATATAGAAATAAATTTTAATGAAACTAGAAAATTAGCTGAATACAATAATTATCATTACATTACGCAATGTTCTGTGAATCAATAGAAATTGCCACAAATTTAAATGTGTGCAATGACAGCGGTGCAAGGGCTCCGGATGGAGGGTGGCGCCACCTTATGGAAAGGACCACCAAGTGAATCAGTCTCAAGAACTTCATGACAGATGAAGCCGCTGAGGAGGCCTGGGTACCCAGGTGAAAAATTTACGGCACAGTAATAAGGCAAGTGTTAAAAGGTTTTTATTTAATTTAGTTATAGTAATGTCTCATTTAGTTTATATAATTTCTAATAAAAAATTTAATTAATAAATATTTGTATTTCTCAATTTAGAAGCAATTGCCAGTCTAACTAACACTAACCTATAAAATTGACTAAAAATGAAACTAAAAGACATTACCATACTGCCAGTGGACTGTCAACAGATAACCCTAGGAGTGCACAAGCATCACGTGTAAAAATATCACAGATTTCAGCCCAGTGGATGGGATCAAAGAGGTAACTGTATGGAGAATTTTGAACACCTTGTTTTAAATACAGCAAGCTACCCATGAGAACTTGAATATCTGAAAATTCATTCAAAACTAGTAATTAACAGCTAAAGACTTCTTGGACAAGCAAAAAAATCAAAACAACAGGCATTGTAAGACATAAAATAAACTTTAAATTTTAGAAAATAAATTGCAAATAATCACTTTTGAAGACCTTGAATTGTAAAAACAGAATAATTTTAATTTGAAATTTCACAAATTTTGAACTTTCATTCAGAAGTCCACTTGTGTTTCATTTTAAATATGGCAGGCAAATAAATTATTTTGAAATTTTACAGACTTTTGTCATGCATAACTTTTTTTCTTTTTTAAAGAATTGCCAACACATTATTCTTTAAGAATTGTTAGTTAGTTTATGTAATTCATCAATGAAATATTAAAAATTGATATATTTATTCACAGTTTAAAAATCAATAACAATGAACTATTTATACTTATGATTAAAAAAAAAATTTAATATATATATAAAATTAACATAAAATATAGGTTTTTAAAATTACATTATCAATTTATTCAGCAATTTCAAATAATCAACTATGTGTATCAGGTATTGAGCATAATCAAAAATGTAATGTATCATGAACCAGATGTAAAAAATTAATATCTTATATGATTCATAATTGTAAGAAGAATCAAGAATATTATTTTAAATATTCTAATGTACTTCACTTTATATTATTTTTATCAAGAAATATTTTATAATAGTTAAACTGCTAACAAAGCTCAAATATAGGAGATATCTTTAAAAAGTCTTAAGTGACTCCACTCAACTTACTGATTATTTAGTAATTTATAACTGTTTAAATAAATTTAAATGAGAGAACTTATTAAATAAACAAAAGGGAAAATCATAGTAGGATAAATGAATATTTCTCCCCAATTTTTATGTCATTTTATTGATCGTAATGTATCCAAATTCTTTTGTGTGTCCCTGTAAAAGAACTATAGGTGACAGGCTTGCAATGTTAAACATTTATTATGTGTGTTGCAGTGTTAACATACTTTCTTCTATATTCAATAGAAGTAGTATAGCATTCTTAAAAATTTTTGACTTCTGTTTTTTTATAGATTTACACATTTTGAGAAGTCCAGAATATGATTTGACCATTTTTAGAAAATATCTATCCATCTGTATGTGTGAGAGAAAAAAAAGAGAGACAGACAGAAAGAGACAAAAATTTTGTAGCAACTGTACCTCAGGAACTTTGCTGAGAATTGCAGATAAATTTATATGCATATGCATTGTGCTATAAATTAGTATCTATTAACTTTTTGTGCCAATTTATATCAACAGGTGGCACTGCTATACAGCAATTTCCATAATTTCAGGGAAGGCTATATTTCAGGAACTACTGCCCAAAATTGCATATAAATTTATATGCAGATGCACCTTTGCCATAAATTAGTATATCAACTTTTGGTGCCAATTGCTCAACAGGTGGTGCTGCTATACATCAATTTACACAATTTCAGGTAGACTATATCTCAGGAACTACTGCACGAAATCGCATATAAATTTAGAGGTAGATGCACTTTTACATAAGTTAGTGCTGATCAACTTTTGGTGTTAATCGCACAACAGGTGACACTGCTATTCATAGATTTCCACAATTTCAGGAAAGGCTATATCTCAAGAACTACTGCACAGAATTGCATATAAATTTATATATAGATGCACTTTGACATAAATTATGCCAATTTTTGGTGCCAATCGCTCAACAAGCGGTGCTGCTGTACAGAAATGTCCACAATTTAAGGAAAGGCTATATCTCAGGAGCTACTGCACAGAATTGCACATAAATTTATATAGAGATGCACTTTGATATAAATTATGTCAATTTTTGGTGCCAATCACTCAACAAGTGGTGCTGCTGTACAGAGATTTCCACAATTTAAGGAAAGGCTGTTCTATTGCCTACAATTGAATAAAACTTGATATGAAAAGGCCATTACGAGACATTCTGATTAAATTAGGTGCAGATTTGCCAATAGGTGGCACTGTTACACTTCAGTTTTTCCCAAGGACAGAAAGGAACTCATTTGCATGATAAAAATTCACTTCTGTTGGATGTGTACATATTGTGTAATACGAGAGTTACTCTGAAATTTTTGAGATACGCGCAGATGATAAATGGTAGAAACAAATTATCGATTAGATTTGAAAATATGAACTATTTTAGCCTGGCAGACGATTTTTTACTGCCCATTTGCAGTTAGTTTAGCGTAGAATAAATTTTAGACAGAAAAGAAAATGGAGTTGACGTGAGAACATTATCATGCTATGATTTTCTATGATTTTAAAGTGGGATTAAATCAAGAAGAATGTGTTCAACGCCTACAATTAGCTTTCGAAAATCAGAGTCCACCTCGTGCAACTGTATTCAGATGTTTACAGAATTTCACAGAGGTCGTCATTCAGTAATCCCGGATAATGTGCCTGCCCCTTGGAAATGTTAATCAACGACAATCGCTCTACCTACTATATGATACAGAAAGAACTTAACATTGGATCCGCTGCAATACATAAAATTATTCATGAAGAATTGCATATGAAAAAATTAGTTTGCCGTTGGGTTCCCCATAATTTAACAGAGCATCAAAAACAAGAGCATATCAGAATCAGCATAGAAACCCTTAAATTACTTAATGATGATGGCCACCGCATTATTTCTAAAACAAAAACTGGTGATGAAATGTACATACCATTTTTTGATGTTCCAACACGCCAAGAAAGCAAAGTGTGGGTCTTTGAAGAGGATCCCAAACCCACAATGGTGAAAAGAGAATGTGCCATGAAAAAAGTAATGTATGCTGTTTTCTTTAGAAATACAGGACTGGTCAAATCTATCAAGATGGAAGGACAGAAGACAGTCATAGCTAACTGGTACACTACTAAATGTCTTCCAGAAATTCTTAAAGAAGTGAATGTTAAAGGACTCATTCTCCACCATGATAATGCATTTTCTCATTCAGCAGGATTAACAGTTGAATTTCTTCAACAAAAAAGCATCAAGGTGCTGGAACATCCACCCTATTTACCTGATCTAGCTATGTGTGACTTTTGGCTATTTTTTAATCTGAAAAAAAACTTGCGTGGGCGTCGTTTTCATTCCGAAGATGAGATTTATGATTCTATAAATGCATTTTTTTTTTCATCGATTCCAAAAAATGAATGGTTAGAGGCACTTAATCTTTGGAAAAATTCGCCTACAGAAGTGCATTGATGCTGGAGGAGACTACTTTGAACACACCTAAAATTTGGTAAGTTTAACATTAATTACCTAGGAGTATCTCAAAAATTTTAGAGTGACCCTCGTACCTCTCTGAGATGAAAATTATCTGCATTCATAATGCATTCAAAAATAACAAATTATTTGTACTGTGTGAATTTGCATAGGAAATTATAGAAGAAAGTTTTGTGATGGCCACAAAATATTAGTTTTTCTTTTTTTGGCAAAATACAAATTTGGAATTTTCAATTAAAAGACAAAAAGGAAAAAAGAAGAAGGGAATGTGACTATTTTTCAAAAAGATTTTTAAAATATATGTTCAAAATAAAATATAGTGACTCAATATAAAATAAAATATATTAGTCTAATACAGGATAATAATATGTTCTAATAAGTGAAATAAGATACACAAATTTAAAAAAAAATAAAGAATAAAAAATTCTTTTTAGAAATCATCAAACATGGAAACATTTTTTTATAATTTCAACTACCTTTTTCATGTTGTAAAGCTAAATGTTGAAAATTAAGCCGAGCATAAGTTATGGCTTCTTCTTGTTTCAAAAGTCCTTGCTGGAGCAAATCTATGAAATGCAGCCTGTGAAGTCTAAACTCTAGTGAACTATTTTGTTCAAGCAATTTTTCTCTGTTTGCTTGGGCCCATCTGAAAGCAAAGCAAAATTTGAATTAATCCTTTATGGATTGCAGTAAAACATGCAGTGAAGGAGTGGTGTTGAAACTAATTAAAAACTTGGTATGCAAACACCATCAATTGGGAAAAAAAAAAAAAAAAAAAAAAAACTTGCAACAATGGTTTTGGATTGAAATAATAGCATGAGCATTCATCAGGTGAATAAAGTAGGCTCGAGATCAGAAACAAAGCAGAAATGCAAACTTAACGTCTCACTTACCGTCGCCGGAAGCCCGAGCCAATGTTATTCTATGGGGAAATTTTCTTTACAAGTAACTTATTAACTAATACATATTTTTAAATTCTGTTTTCACATTCAGAAAATTCCCAGCAGTTAAATTGGCGGACCTTTTTTAAAAATGTATTTTTTTAATTTTTAATATTTTATTTTGAAATTGCAAAATGAAAAAATTTCGCATATTGAAAATTCGTATTTTGGAGCTTCAAAATGAAGTATAAAAAATTAAAAAAATATTTTTTTTTAAAAGGTCTGTCCATTTAACAGCTGGGAATTTTCAGAATGTGAAAACAGAATTTAGAAATATGTATTAGTTAGTAAGTTATTTGTAAAGAAAAATTTCCCATAGAATATTAGGTGTACAAATTAATTCGGTCCGTTTTTTAGCAATAAAAAAAGTATTTATTATTAAACCAAAACAAAAAATACATTATTCAAAGTATTGTCCATTATTTTCTACTATTTTTTCCCATCTCTCCGGCAATCGTCTGATTCCATCTCGATAAAACAACTCATCTCTTTCGCTCATCCATGTTTCAAGCCATTTTTGTATTTCTTCGTAAGAAGTGAACCGCTGACCGGTCAGATCATTCTGCATTCGTTGGAACAACCAGTAGTCGGAAGGGGTGATGTCTGGAGAATACGGCGGGTGCGGTAGGACGTCCCACTTTAGCGTCTCCAAGTATTGTTTCACCGGGTTAGCGACATGAGGCCTTGCGTCTCTGGGTTTCAGTTCATAAGGAACCCATGTTCCTTCTTTTTGGATCATTCCCATCGTTTTTAGTCTCACCGATATTGCTTGCTGAGTCACTTCCAGTTGTTCTGCAAGCTGTTCTTGTGTTTGAGTCGGATCTTCATTCAGTAATTCCTCTAATTCGTTATTGTGATGTAAATACATCACCTCTTGTTTAATTCCTATGCCAAAATACATCGTTTTGCAGGCATCTCATCGCAGCCGTTCGTTCCTGGCTCAACGCACCCTGTAAAGTTTGCTTCCCGCGACACTTGTCAACGGGAGAATCGGCGATTGTTTCTCTTGCATGCGCGAACTGTTTAATTGGTTACTTTTGAAGTCCGATTAACGAATCCAAATCGCGTATCCGTGATTTTAGGTGTGCGGACCTGTTTTTTCTTTAGGAGCGATTTTTGAAATTTAAAAATCAGTGAGTTGGTGTTCCACCTGTGTGCAGAGAAGAATGGCCGGGCACTTGCGTCCGTACGTTATATTTTACCGTTATTTTTATATATGTGGTCCCACACGGTTATTATGACTTGAAACGAAATTGTGACAGTGACCGGAGCTGATTTTTGTTATATAAATATTTTGTTATAAGTATCTTGAATTTATTTTAAAGAAGCATGGCTATGTATTAGAGATTTGAGATTTATAACAGTTGTCCGGATTTCTGCATTCTTGAAGTGGGAAAGCAAATTAATCTTAATAAATACTCTTAAATTGGAATTGAAGACTGCCTTTCCTTTTTTTCAAGACCGGGTATGTTTTATTCTAAACTTTAAAATATCTTAAAAAAGTAAAGATTGAATTTATCTTATACTTGGTATGTACCCATGTATGATCAGATCGAAGCCTAGGGTAATTCATCATTATTTCATACGATCACAATTTGTTAACATATTTTGTTTTAAATTAAAGGCAACCTCTATCCACATTATTAAATAAAATAAAAAGTACCACCACATATGGTGCCGATCGTAAAAAATTAAAGATTGCATGAGGTACATTGCCAGTTTTGATCTGAAAGTGCTTTATTTAAGAAATTATTAGAAAGATGTATATTTTTGTTATTATTCATATTTTCATAGCCATAAGGGCAGTAATTATTGAAAGTAGTACTGTTTGTATGGGTGAAATTTTATTTTAAGATGCCTATTAGCCATTTCATTAATAATAGTAATAATAATAAAATGAAATAGTTAAATAAGAATTCATATATTTTTTCAAAAACATACTTTTGAAAAGTGGTTTTTCAAAAAAAAAATTCCATAGTGGCATATTGAACTAAGTATCATAATCTAGTCTGTTGAATGTATTTAAACAAATAGTTTATCAAGAATAATAATTAAAAGCTTACTTTTGCATTTGAAGTGTAATATATTGGTATGTATTTCTGGATTATATAGGGTATTATTCTTATGCAAAATAAAAATACTGTTTTGATTTAGAATTAATGCCAAGATAATAGAGAGAGAATATTTTGAAAATAGGCTGTATGATATTTTTGTATTTGAAGGAATAACATGTTATAATTTATTGTGTTTGGGAGTTTGCTATCACTTCTAAAAGATATACCTAATAAGATGTGTCAACTTCAATTAGTATGAAAATTTGTTATGAAATATAATAAGATTAAAGTAGATAAGTATGTCTGCTTGATATTTTGAAAATATATGACTATGCATTAACCTTTTTTGTCTCTGCATATTTTGACAAATTTTTCTTAAAATCATGAATGCTGAAAAATCTTATTGTCTTAAATTCACAGTAACACCATTTAATGGTGATCCAGATCTTTTGGATTTTTTTATTGAACAGGTGCAAACTAAAATAGATATTTTTAAATGGCATCCTAAACAGGCCCTTATTTTTATTAAATCAAAACTTTGCGATAGGGCTTTAAAATTTTATACATCTTCAATCCCATGCCAAAGAGCCAAGTCTCCTGATGAATTATTTCAGATTTTACGTAAGAATTTTAAAGGTGAAACAGAACAGAGTGTAGCATTACAATATAATGCCATTAAATTTGATGGTTTGGAGAATATCCGAAACTTTGCTAATCGACTCCAACATCTTGTTTATAAGAGGTTTCCAAAATTTCCACAAGAATCAATGGACCAACTACTCATTGCAAAATTAACAGATACTCTCACCCCCGATTATAAATTACATCTTTTAACGAGAAAGTGTAGTAATTTTGAGGAAATGGTTGACAATCTGGCTGCATATCAGGAGGTTGTTCAATCAGGTGAATCTTTGGCTGTTTCCCAGCCATCATTTTCAAATATAAATCATTGCATGACTGCTGAAAATGCACAGCATAATGCCGTGGATGGGGACTCCCAGCTGCATCATCTTGAATTAAATTCAGATTGGCCCTCGCGGTCTGATGGTTATAAACCGACATGTCAGTGGTGTTCTCGGGTTGGACACACTGCCCGATTTTGTTACAAATTAAAAGATTATCAGGGTGGCAGAAGATTTGACACAGATCGACAGGGATTCAAATCATGTCAAAGAAATAAAATTAGATCCAAATATAACCGTAGACATTCTCCTTCGGATGGACACTCCTCTCACACACACCCCCGGTCAGCACAGGCTCAATCGGAGTCAGCAACTTTTGAACATAAGCGTAAAGGGCTCAACTACAAAAATCGTCAGTTTCATAAAGACTGACAAATTTCTGGGAGAGGTCAGTCCTGCACTTCCTCTCCCATTCATAATAAACATGCGAATGGTCTAAAAATTTGTGGTCAGGATATAATCCTAAGATCACCAAGCACTAGATTAAAATTTCCTATCTCATCAAAAAGATTGGTCAGTTCAGTAAGTACTCAAACCATTGTTCCTGCAAATATATCATCTAATGCTACATCCCAAACAGAAAATCAGCCTGATGAGGATGTTATTTTTATTCATTCATTAAGATTTCTATTGTACACTCAAGCTGCCAGTCCTCACTTACCTATTGTTAAGTTAAACATAAATAAGTCATTACAAAACTTTCTTTTGGATTCAGGTGCGAGCATTTCAGTTTTAGCCAAAGGCTATTTCGATAAATTCAGAAATGAATTACACTTTAAAAGAGTCGCTACAAAAGTTAAAATTGCTACTGTCAATTCAGCGGTATTTTGTGCGGGATGTATCAATCTATCATTCAAAATTGGCAAATTTTTTTTCAGACATACATTTTTTCTCATAGATATTCCTACAGACTCAAAATTCATTGGTATATTGGGATTTGATTTTCTGAAAACCCATAGGGTCCTAATTGATTTAAAACAAAATCTTGCACAAATTAACGATTGTCATGTTGACATTTATAGCACAATTCCTGAAGATGAGTATGAGATTCCTGAATCCAAAATTAATTGCCTCCAAAATTTACCCGCTGTTCCTGAGACCAGTAGTTCTACCTCTAATCCTACTTTCGTAAACGATAAAAATTCTCAATTTGACTCTCAAGATGAAGTTAATAAATGTACACTCAAAAACAAAGTGATCATTCCACCGCTACAAACAGTTTATGTCTTTGTTATGTGCAAACAAATATATGCTGATAAACAGGTAATCTTTATTCCCACACTGAATAAAAACAAAGGTATAGGTTTGTACACTGCAATTGTCAACCTTGAAGAGGGTTCACATAGTAAAAATATTGAAGTAATATCATTTTCAGTTCCGTTAACAAATTATTCTAAAGTAGATCAACATTTAAATAAAGGTACCAAGCTTGGAATAATTCACCAAATTGAAAAAATAGAGGAAATTAAACAAGAGCCCAGAGCACAAGTTAATCTGATTCAAGCATCGGATGAGATTATTCAACTCCGAAAATCTGAATTTAGTATTGATAATTTTTCCTTACACCATTTGTCTACTAAAGAAAGATTGACTATCCAGAAATTGCTCATGGAACATCAAGTGGTTTTTTCCTCATCACTTAAATCACTGGGACACACTGACCATGTGACCCCGCATATACAATTCACAAGTGATGTTCCTGTAAGAACGTTGCCTTATCCAGTTCCTGAAGCTATGCAGGAGGAGATAAAGAAACAGATTGATGCTCTACAAGAGGCTGGCATCATTGAAAGGAGCATTTCTGAATGGGCGTGTCCCATGCTTGCTGTGAAGAAAAAACCCACATCTCCTGATGAAAAGCCATCTTTTCGCCTAGCCCTTGATCTGCGACTCATCAATGCCATGATAAGGAGTTCATCGTATCCATTGCCCCGAATTGATTATATCATTAATAACATTTCAAAGTATAAATACTTCACCACGCTGGACTTCCCGTCTGCATATCATCAAATACATCTCCCAAAGAAGTTCAGAAAAAGGTTATCATTCACAACTCAGTGGGGGACCTATTCATTTAGTCGTTTAATGTTTGGACTAAGATCTGCAGCAAGCAGTTTCCAAATGTTGATTGATGCGATAATTGAAGAAACAAAATGTCTTGGTATCTTTGCATACCAGGACGATATTATTGTATGTAGCAACTCATTTCCAGAAATGTTAGAAAAACTGACTCAACTTTTCAAAATTTTATTAAAGTATAACATCACCTTATCTCCGAAGAAATCCCAATTTTTTAAGAAGGCTATTGATTACCTTGGATTTCATATACAAGACCATACAATAAGTCCCATATCATCAAACATCACCAAAATAACAGCATTTCCAACTCCCAAAACAAGAAAACATTTAAAGAGATTTTTGGGTTTATGTGGTTTTTACAGAAAAATTCTTCCAAATTATGCAAAACTAGTGGATCAACTAACACAGTTAACTTCAACGAAGATCCCGTTTAAATGGACACATCAACACACAGAAGTTTTTCAGAAAATTCAAAAGATATTTTTTACTAAACCATTTCAAAATTTACCTGATTTTGACAAGCCTTTCTTCCTGAATACCGATGCTAGCAATGTAGCTATAGCTGGGTTTCTGTTGCAAGAACGCAACAATGTATTACAACCAGTTAGCTATTTCAGCAAAACACTTTCTAATTCTGAGAAGCACTATCCGGCACTCAAGAAAGAACTTATGGCAATTGTTAAATCAGTTCAAGCATTCAGGTTCTACTTATATAATAGACAATTTACAATTTTAAGTGATAGCAAACCCATAGAATTCTATCGCAGTACTACTTCACCTGTAGATCTTACTACAAAATGGCTAATAGAGTTGTACACGTATGATTTTACATTCCAATACATTAAAGGTCAATCTAATGTTCTAGCAGATTATTTTTCACGTGATGACTTTTCAGAATCCACCCAAAATTTGACAACAAATCCAGAGTTAATAAATGATGAAAACATCTTACCTGTATCATCCAATTCACCCAGCATACAGTTGCACAATATAAATCACAGCAACCTAAACCTAACTAATAGAAAAAATAATGACCCAGAACTACAAGTTTCACAAGATACTTTATTTATTGAACAAAAACATGATGATAATTTATTGAAAATAATACAAAATATTACGTCTGAAAATCCAAAACAGAAATTCAAAAATTATTTCATTCATCCAGATACGGGTCTATTGATGATAAAAAGAAAATTTAATAGCAAACAAGATAGTAATTCCTCCAAGATTCTTGTACCAAATTCACTAAAACCTAAAATTTTAAAGATAGCTCATATGCCACATTTTGGTATTTATAATACATACCGTAAAATCCTGAAGTCATATTACTGGAGAGGAATATACAGAGATACCAAAAATTACGTGCTTTCTTGTAAACTGTGTATCAGAAATAAGCCTCACAAAATTCCTGCAGCTCCTTTACAGGAAATGTTCATTCCAAATAAACCTGGTGAACTGGTATCTATGGATTTTGTTGGACCATTCTCCAACAAAATGTTTGTACTTACCTGTTTTGATCACTTCTCCAAATTCTTAGAACTTTTTCCAATTAAAAAACCCACGGCACAGTCTGTTGTAGACTCCCTAACAAAATATATCACATCATATGGACGTCCTGCAGCATTAATGTCTGACCTTGGACCTCAGTTTACAGCAGATATTTTCAACCATTTCACCAAAACCATGAAAATAAGCCTTGTTCATGCTTCGTCTGCACATCCACAGACGCAAGGATCTTCCGAAAGAATAAACACTAGTATCAAATCATCTATTGCTTCATTAGCAGGTGAAGGCTTCAACTTCAAACAAGCCTTGATGATACATAAAAGTATATACAACACTTCTATACATTCATCAACGGGGTATTCACCAGCATTTTTACATTTTGGTAGGTCAGTTTCTAATATATTTGATGTATGTGAATTGCATGAAATGTCAAATATGGAATTCCCCTTTGAGTATTATCAATACATGAAGTCGCTAAATAGAGTTTATGAAAAGGTACATAGAAATATGAAGGATGCTCAAAATTACAGAAATCAAAGACAGCACCAGAGAGCTTCCCTCAGAGTGTTCAAGACGGGCGATCTTGTTTACATGAAAACACGAGACACTTTCAAAGCAAGGTTTATCGGGCCTTTTATTGTCACTAAAGTAATTTCTAAGGTGCTGGTTCAAATTAAAGAGTATGAAAGTGTTACAGCAAAACCGTTCCACATTAATATCGATAGACTTTTAATTGTCCCAAAAAGGAAACAATATCTTATACAAGACAATACAAATTCTCTGCTTACAAACAATAAATTACCAGTTCTAGAAAATAGTCAATCTCCTGCTCCTATTGTCAACAAGAAAAATAACACTTGTATACCAGATAGCTCGGCCTCCAGGTACAACCTGAGGCCCAGGAATAAAAAATAGTAATCTTTAACAATATATAATATAAATATTTTTTTTTTTTGCTTTCTGTGTCTTTCCGGGAGTGCTTCAGAATAGGACTGATCAACCTGCTTGGGAGTGCTCTTGGGGAGTCACAGCCAGTAAATTATGTTTTATAAAAGAGTTAATTTTTGAAAATATAATATTAATATCTCAAGATTATCATAGTAAAGTATACAAAAAAAAAAAAAAAGTGTTCAATGTGTTAGATGGTTGGATTTTGCTGTACCACACTTCTGTTAAATAATTCCTCATTCATATATGTATATATATATATATATATATATATATATATATTTTTTTAGAGTATTATTCAGATATAGATGTATATATGTGAAAATAATTGTGTAATAGTAGCAAGTCAATTGGAAATAGCATTTTTTTTTTTTTGTAAAGTACATTCTTTTATTTTCATTTTAGGGTTATTATTTTAATTGGGTTTTAATTTTGTTTGATATTTTCTTGGTCTATTTCCAAGGGGCTTTCTCACATGTAATAATTGGGCCCAAATATATTGCTATTTATTTTATAAACAATTCTTATGTTACTGGTAACAAATATAATATTTCTTTCATGACATGTCACTTGTGTAATATGATTTCATGTTTATATTCATACTTATATATATTAATAGATATCTATTTTCATGTGCTGTGTTTACATTTAGGATATTACATTTATATTTTATGTGTATCTTACTTTTCTATAACAATTGAGATTATTTAATTTTATGAGCCATGTTATTGTCATTCGCATGATTTCCTTTAAGGAGAAATTGAAAGAAAAAAGGGAAAAAGAAATTTTTTTTTTTCTCACGTGAGTGTTTTCAAATAACAAGCTCATGTGTTCAGTGATTTTTTTTTTGTTGATATTATGATTATATTATTTCTTCTTATAACAAGTTCGTATGTGTAATAACGATAAGTTTCTTTTAGTTGTAAAGTAATTGATATATATGTTATATTTAGTAATGTTTCTGAATTTTTTTTTTTTTATTATTCTTTTATACAATTTATTCACAAAAAATTTTATGTCTTTTGTCAACAAAAACCGTCTCTGGCTCTGTTCACAATTTCACCATATCCGGTTCATGTTTCCAGTGCCATAAAATTTTTTGTAATTGGTCATGTGGGGATATGTGATGTAAATACATCACCTCTTGTTTAATTCCTATGCCAAAATACATCGTTTTGCAGGCATCTCATCGCAGCCGTTCGTTCCTGGCTCAACGCACCCTGTAAAGTTTGCTTCCCGCGACACTTGTCAACGGGAGAATCGGCGATTGTTTCTCTTGCATGCGCGAACTGTTTAATTGGTTACTTTTGAAGTCCGATTAACGAATCCAAATCGCGTATCCGTGATTTTAGGTGTGCGGACCTGTTTTTTCTTTAGGAGCGATTTTTGAAATTTAAAAATCAGTGAGTTGGTGTTCCACCTGTGTGCAGAGAAGAATGGCCGGGCACTTGCGTCCGTACGTTATATTTTACCGTTATTTTTATATATGTGGTCCCACACGGTTATTATGACTTGAAACGAAATTGTGACAGTGACCGGAGCTGATTTTTGTTATATAAATATTTTGTTATAAGTATCTTGAATTTATTTTAAAGAAGCATGGCTATGTATTAGAGATTTGAGATTTATAACAGTTGTCCGGATTTCTGCATTCTTGAAGTGGGAAAGCAAATTAATCTTAATAAATACTCTTAAATTGGAATTGAAGACTGCCTTTCCTTTTTTTCAAGACCGGGTATGTTTTATTCTAAACTTTAAAATATCTTAAAAAAGTAAAGATTGAATTTATCTTATACTTGGTATGTACCCATGTATGATCAGATCGAAGCCTAGGGTAATTCATCATTATTTCATACGATCACAATTTGTTAACATATTTTGTTTTAAATTAAAGGCAACCTCTATCCACATTATTAAATAAAATAAAAAGTACCACCACAGTTATCTTCAAATTTTTTCGGTTGTCCAGAGCGACGCCTGTCATCAACGCTAAAATCTCCATCTTTAAATCGTCGAAACCATTTCCTGCATGTTTTGTCAGTCCGAGCACTATCGCCGTATACTTCTACGAGCGTTCGATGCTCTTCGGCGGCACTTTTCTTCCAATGAAAGAAAAAAAACACTTCCCGCAAATGCTGCTTGTTGACTTCAAAACCTGACATGTTTAATGCAATGCTGATCAGGCTATTTCAAGCAAGCGAAAGAGTTGTACACTGAAGATTCTTAACAAATATATAACCTCTCTGAAACCAAAGAAAACAGCTGTCATAGCCTAGCATTTGTGGCAGCTAGCGCCATCTTTCGAAAACGGACCGAATTAATTTGTACACCTAATAACATTAGCTTCGGTTTCCGACGGTGGTGAGTGAAGCAGGCCCTTAACTCTGTTTTGTGCATTGCCTCTTACTGCACTTGAGCCTATTTTGTTTGTCTGATGAACAATTATGCTATTAATTCAAGCTAAAACAACTCTTGTGATTTTTTTACAATTAATTGTGCTTACATGAAAAGTTTATTAATAGTCATTACAGATTGAGCAAGAAATGTGAATTGCCTGCTTTTATAGAAAATAAAAAATCTTACACATACACACACTGCAATTTATAATAGAAAAATAATTGGAAATGTACTATTAACTATAGAGTAGCAATTAAATATTGTGATGAGATATAATAATGTACAAGAGAACGTACTGCATATATAAACTGGTACATTATTTAAGGAGAATAAATGTTTTAATGTAATTCCTTAACTTTTTTTTTTTTTTTTTTTAATTATTAAAAAAAAAAAATTAATGATCCTTTTAAGTGAAATCTTATTATTAAAATCAAGTAGCATGGAACTTTTTACTTTTTTACAATCCTCCCCCCCCCCCACACACACACACAGGCAATCTACCTAGTAATCCAATTCACCAGGTTTTTAACACAATCGAATAAGTCTTTTTTTTTTTTTTTTTTTGTCCAATAAAAACAGACAAACATATGGCTAATTTTTTTTTTATTTTTACTTTTTTGCTTTTCAGGGATAGTATATTTACTTTCTTCTAAATGAAATACTAGAAAGAGATTTGTAAAAAAAAAAAAAAAAAAAGACTTCTGCTTTTGAAAGATTTACATGTTTTGAGAAGTCCAGAACACAATTTTATTTTACCAATTTCAGAAAATGTTTATCTGTGACAAAAATTTTGAGACAGTTCTAGCTCAAAAACAAATACACAAAATTTCATACAAATATATATGTAGCTGTATCTCGACATAAATTAGTGCTAATCAACTGTTGGTGTAAATCGCTTAACAGGTGCCTCTGTCATCTTTTTTTTTTTTTTTAACCAAAATTTTTACAGGAATTTATATGAGAAAATATAGAAGAAAGTTTTGTGATGATCACAACATACTATTTTTTTTTTTTAATGTAATTTTGAATAACCCATTATTTTACTAACTTTTATTTTCTTTACCTCCCTGATTTATTAGATTCAATAAGTTCACAGAAACATATATTTTTAAATTTGACAATGTGCATACAATGCCAAATACAGGGCAGAGCAATGTACAGGGTATTGAAACATCGACCTTGTTTTTAATTCCTTAAACATTAATCTTACACATATATAGCAAATAAAGTTAATGTGTAAAAATGGTACAGAATAATATTGATAAAAAAGAAATGATATTGATTAAATAATTATAACTGAAGCAATAATATTGCATAGCTTTGCCAATATTAAACCTTTACCTTCAAGCATTAAACTTCTGCATTAGCAGAGAAAAACACAACTGCACCTGCTTCAAACACAACACCGCCCAAGAATGAAGCAAAATATATGTATGCACATTTTCTTTTCCTTTTCTAATATGAGTCACATGATGTGATGTAATGAAAAAGGTTTATTATTTTGTCTTTGATCTCTTGTGCATATTGTAATGCTGTAAACAATCCAATACTTCATGTGCTTGTACTATGTCCTCTGTCTTTATAATATCGATAATTAAAATTATAATATTGATATCATAATATCGATATAAAAACTGTAATATCAATAAAAGATTTCAGGGGATTTAATAACAAAAATTATAAAATTTTAATTTTTATATAGTTCTAGTTTTAAAAAGGAAAAACCTTTTTAGTGAGTAAAATTAGAGCTGCCAACCTCATGATTAAAAATTTAGGAAAAAATCTGAGCAACTATTATGATATGAAAATTTTAAATAAGATTCCCATATATAATCTACATTTACACAGTCTTAATATAGATTTCTTTAAATCAATGAAACTATCCAAATAAACAGCAATAGAAAGCAAAGCAATAAAAAATAAATATATATACATAATTTTTTACCTGAGGCAAATTCTAAGATTCTCAAAACATTTTTCTGAAATTAGTTTCAAGATTTTCTTTCCAGGTTGCATTTTTTAATTTTACAATGTATTATTTATATTGTTTGTAGGTTGTTATAAATTCTATTCTAGTGTATTATAATTCTAACTTATATTACAAAGATAAGCATTTAAAAAAAAAAAAAAAAAAAAAAAAAATTAACAAGAAAACAAAATTATAATTTTTCTTTTGAAATAGAACACTATGTTTAGAACATTTTTTAAATTCATAAAAACCTTCCGTGCTTGCTTTCCACTACCTCTTCTTTCCCTCCCATCTCCCATGCTTCACCGTAAGATGAAAAGCAGAGTTATTCAAGATCAGAGAAAAAGAAAACAATACATTTGCAAAATCGGAAGTGCAGGCATGAAAGTGCAGAAAATTGAAAAAAGAGGAAACACGCGTGTTCATAAAATTAATTTCAAATGAAAAATAATGCGCACGGGGAAAGCTATGCAAATGTGTTCAAAAAATTTATTTCAAATAAAAAATAATGCTTACAGGAAAAAACTATACAAAATATTTTAAAAGTGACTAATTAAACTAAAAAAATAACACATCAACACAATAAAACATGTTAAAAAAAAAAAAAAAAATAGCCAGCAATCAACATTTAATAACATTGACTGGTGGTGGAAAATGGGAAGGGGGGGGGGGGTAAAAAGCAGTTCATGAATGAGAAATATTAAACACAATTTTACTTCTTTATGGGTTCTAGAATATCATAAAGTAAGTTTAAAATTAATATTGACATTTTTGTTCTGGATGGATAAATATTCAAAAATAAAAGGCTTCCCGCAGAATGTTTGATCGGCGATGGTTAGAGATGAAAAAAAGGGGGAAGGACAAAAAAAATTACATGAGTGAGAAATATTGAATAATTCTGTTCTTTTATATGTTATAGAATCTGATAAAGCATGTTTAAAATGAATATTGACATTTATATTTTCGATGGAAAAAGATTGAGAATCTAAAGTTTTTCGGGGGGCGTTTGAACACTGATCGCTATTGAAGTTTGATTTTAATAAGATAAAAAACCGAGAAATTAACGAAAACCACAAAAAAGCGGAAAATCGCGGATCCGCGGAAAATTCTCATGCCTGGAAGTGATAATGCCAAAATTTTCGGCATTTTTATTCAGCAGAAAGGATGAATTCACAAAATATATAGAAAGAAAGAAAATAAAATGAGAATAAAACAGAAATGGAAGAAATAAATGGGAAAATAATAAATAACTTGCCATCAAGTTTGAAAATTCAGAGTTTTCCAATAATTTTCGGATTAACAGAGCACATTGATAAAAATCAGAGAAATTTCGATTAAATCGAAGTAGTGCTTGGCAGCTATGTAAAATGAGTTTTCATACCACCAAAAATAATCATTTTGATTTTCAGCTGCGTAATACATACAATCCTGAATATTTATTTTGGTTGTGTTTCTGCTGGTTTCTAATTAAAATGCTGCTAGAACATCTAAATGTCCATACATTCTTTGATTCAATTAATTAAATCACTTGATATAAATATGTCACCTGTTCACTTGATATAAATATGTCACCTGTTCACTTGATATCAATATTTCTTTCCAACCCTTTAAAAAACTTACTGCAGAGCAGGTCCTAGATCTCTTTTCTTTAAGGCATCCAAAATTCTATTGAGTTCAGAAAAAGGCTCCCTCTTCTGTTTTTCCATTTTTAAACCAGTCTCCTATACAGAAAGGGAAAAAAGATTTTTTATTTTTTTAGTTTAATTTATGAATAAATTCTAAATATCACTTTAAAAAAAGAGACAGAGAGAGAGAAAAAATCAAGTACACTTAGATTACGCAAAAATTAAAATCTGATTATTTTTTGGGTAAATTAAAAAAATTAACAAAAATCAGAAAAACTAGACATATTTGTATAAACATTCAATAATGAAATTATGTCGATAAAATATAGTTTGGTTTGAATAAAACTCAAAATTGTTAATACTTTAGACCTGTAGCAAGTTAGGGGGTGTCCATTAATTACATGAGGTGGTTTTGGTGATTTTTTGACTCCCCCTTCCCCCTGGTGAGATTTCGTGAGATTTGGCTTGACTCCCTCCCCTAATCTCACGTGAGATTTTTCAAAATTCGTACCTTTACTGTAAATGTGTTGGATTTATTTCAAAAAATATAATTTGCTTTATTATTTTTAGTGAAGACTAGTTAAGACTAGTTTTTAAGATTGCATAGATTGTAGTCTAAAATCACAGTAATAAAATTGAACAATAAAATACTTAAATAAAATTTAACTCAATTTTCTTGCAATTTTACACTGTTTTTGCAGGGGGGAAATTACGTGATATTTACCGAGACCCCCCCTCTCCCAAACGTGAGATTGGGTGAGATTCGGCTTGACCTCTCTCCCCCCTCCCCCCCTGAACACCACACGTATGCCCCCTTATTTGGCCTAATAGCCAAATATTCAGTCAATTTCGGGAGCAACAGAATATGGATTATTATTTTTATTTATTTTTCATTTAAACAAACAAAATTGTTTTGTAAAAAATAATATATATAGATAGATATTTTTTTTTATAGATATTTTAACCTTAAGTATTTAGCATTTAATAGATACATGTCAAAACCAACACAACAAAAATAAAACTGATTGTAACACATTGCTAAAACTAGCACAAAAATGTTGCAATACATGTTAAGATCCAATAAGAGACAAAAACAATATAAATTACTTATGCCCACTTGAGTAAAAAAGGACCATTAAACATAATGACAGAGAAAATAAATGACAACAGAAATAACAATTGGAATAAAAAATCTGGAGTGACTCCGCTCGACTTTCCGAACATTGAGTAATTAACAGTTTTGTAGATAAAGTAAAGAAAGAGGAGTTATTAAACAAACAAAAGAGAGAAAACCATAATAGAGTGGTTGAGTATTTTTCTCCATATATTACACGATGTTTTATTTAACGCTACTGAACTTTGAGCCCATAGATCATAATGATAAAGAATTTTTCGTTGTGTCCCTGTAAAAACCTATAAATGCTAGATTCACAAAAATGCTTATAGTTAGTGCTACAGTGATTTATAATATTCATATAAATATTCAGCTCAATTGAATAAGGTGTTTAGAATTAGATGCTATCTCACTTTTAAAAATTTGGTCCCATAGGCCATAATGATAAAGAATTTTTCTTTGTGTCCCTGTAAAAAAACTGTAAGTGCTAAATTCACCAAAATCTATACAGTTGGTGCAACTGTGACCTATAACATGTGTACAAATTTTTTGCTCAGATTAATAATGCATTTAGACGCTATCGCACTTTTTAAAATTTGGCCCCATAGGCCATAATGATAAAGAATTTTTCCTGGTATCCCTGTAAAAAAACTATAAGTGCTAGATTCACCAAAATCAATAGGGTTCGTACTTGGTGACTTACAATATACGTACCAACTTTCAGCTTATTCGAACAAAGCGTTTAGACGCTAGCGTGTTCACTTACAGACATACACACATACCTACATCATTGTAAAAATAGTGAAAACGGACTCAGGGCACGTATAGAAACATCAAAATCTCAAATTCGCTTTTTTTATATGATTACAATACTTTCCTCACTATAGTGTTCGGAAAGTAAAAATGGATTAATAATTGGAAAAAAATGCTTAAAAATAGAAGTATTATCTCATCAGGAAGCATGTACTTCATAAAGCTGAGAAAGCTGCAATGATTTCGGCTAACAATAGCAAATATATATCGTTCATGCCTCGATCGAGCAGCAAAACCATTTTGAATGAAAAATGAAATAAAATATTAAATCAAATCATCAAGGAAACCAGAAAGAAAAATAGAAAAAATCAGAGTAACCACATGTAAAACTTTCAGACAACATGAATAATAGGAAGTTGCCATCATATTAATGAAATTAAAAATAAATGCTATGCAAACATTGATTAATCGATAAATAATTAACATCTGAGCATTTTCATTAACGATAAAATTCACTGTGTAATTATATAATAAGTTAGTTAAAATTAAATTTTTTCATAAATCACTGAACATTAAAACCTTTATGGAACGGAAATAATGACAGCAAAAACTAATACAGCAGCAGTGAGCCAGCGCCATCTATCGTGTAGCTAGATAAATAATAAGTAAGTAAATTAGTTCAGGTTTAAACAAGCAAATGCAATTAGGATTATTAGTTATACCTAGAAGTTTTAACTTAATGAATTAAGTAAATTTGTGACACCATGTGATTAATTTGTTTTATTTTTTTATTTAGTTAGTTGATCTTAATAATGTTAAACCTAAATTAAGTAATCTTAAAGTATTAACAAGAGTAAAATGTTAAGTTGTATAAAGGCTCAAACACAAGCAATAATTCCAAAAAGCACACATGTAATGATAAGCAATACAAGGCAACCTTCAAATATTAAAGATTTTGTTTTAATTTTTTATTATTATTATTTTTTTTTTTTTATTGGATATTTTTTCAAATTAAATGTAGGAAGCCACCAATAGCCAAATGCACTTAATTAAATCTAACGAAAAAAAGAGTTCACAATTCACAATATCAACCAGAAAAAATAATAATAATGATGTAACTTGCAATAGCAATAATCTCTTCCATTTTTTTTTTTTTTTTTTTTTTTTTAATAATTTAATTCAACAACAAACCCTCCCAGTCAAACACCACCACCCATCCTCCTTAATCAAACATCTGCCTACCCATCCACCACTTTTTTTTTTTTTTTTAATTTTTTTTTCAATACCTTAAATAGGGTTTTTTTTTTTTTTTTTTTTTTTTTGTTGTTGTTATGCAGAGACATTTAATGATAACTATAAAATAAATAAATTTTTTTAGATAACCCATTTTTTTAGCAGCATTAATGATGAGGGTGATATTTTTGTTTTTATACCTAACTGAACAAAGATTATGTATGCGAAAGAAGTAATTGAGAATGATATTTCTGTAAACAGAGATATGAAAACAAGAATGAAAATGTGTAAATAAATTTACTTTGAAACAAAAATCTTGTCGTTTGTCATAAAGATCAGTATAAATTTTACTACCTTCAAGTTTAAGTTTTAAATCTAAGAAACTAATGCAGTTGTTGTTAAGTAGATTATGAGTTAAGGTAAGGTGAGGAGAATATTCTAATTTGATTGAATGAGAGGGGAAATTATTGACGTAGAAAATTATGTCATCAATGTACCGGTAAAAATAGACTTTTCATTACACAAACCCTGTTCATAATGGTAATGGTATAAGTCAGCTAACAAACTCGAACTATATATATATATATTTTTTTTTTAACAAAAATTAAATCTATTAAAGTTTTTATTTATTTATTAGTTGATGTCAATAATAAAATAATGCATAAGAAATGTTTTTAATATCAAGAGTCAAATCAAAATCTTAAATGCTTTATATATTTTCATTCATGCATCCTTTTTCATTTTATAAGCAACAAATTAATTTATCTCACTCAAGCAATAATTCCTACTATGTATCTTAATGGCTATGTTTGTACAAGAAAAAGCTGCATAGAATAATATATGCTTTAATTCTACAGAGCAGTTTATATTAAACAACATTTCTTACTATAAAACACTTTATCATGATGAAATTTTAGCATTACTTAATCTAAATGGTAAATATAAATATATACAATGCACTCCTAAGGTTATTTTTAGATCTCCTATAGACTTAAAAGTTGAAAGACCTGTATTTTATGTCGTACTCTATATGTACTGTAAATTTTTGGCAAATACATAGAGCTCAATTACACTAAAAAAGACATTACAAATGAAATTCGCAAGAAAAATAAAATAAAACTTACAGAATATATTATTTTAAAACTTACTTCAATTAATTCTTCGGCTATTTCTAACATTCCTTGTCTCAAGAAATGTTCACTTATGACCTGATTCAGCAACCTTTCATTTTCAGAACCTTGAAATACCTCTTCATTACTTGTAGTTGCAAAATCAGCTATGAAATTCTGAAATATATGTATGTACTGGGTAATCCAAAAATCCCAGAAAAAATAAAAAAAAATTATTCAAAAAGTATTAACCGTAGCACTATGCAGTTTTTACTGAAATGACCAGAAAGACATGGGATTTTAATAACTTAAAAATATAAATAATTACCTTACATTATCATCATTTTTAATTGTGCATATACAGTCGGTAACAACAGTGTCCAAACACTAGCAAAAATTCCTATATAAAAAAAAGTACACTTAATACAGTTTTGTTAAATAAATCCTGTTCCTAGTCAGTGTAAGAACATGATTCGATAAGGATTTATTTAACAAAACCATATGAAGTGTACTTTTTTTAAATAGGAATTTTTGCTAGTGTTCGGACACTTTTGTTACCGACTGTATATTTCTAGCACAATCGTGCCCATCATCAGTGCACGCTGTGATTCTGCTTCTTCTGGATTGTTTTCATCCACTTTCTTCATTGAGCTCTGCTTCATTTTCCGTCATCTTCTTTAATATATGTTGCCACTCCAATGGAATTATGCTGTGCTCCCGGTCGCTGCATATCAGAGTGGCAACATATATTAAAGATGAAGGGAAGTGAAGAGGAGCTTAATGAAGAAAAAGGATGAAAACAATCCAGAAGAAGCAGAGTCACAGTGTGCCAGAGTTGGCATGGTGGTTTAATACAACTGTTTTTTTTTTTTTTTTTTTTTCCTTTTCAAAAAAATCAAAATTTTTATTCTAGTGTCCCTTTTTTAATTGAAATTTATAAATTATTTTTGTGTAAATGACTTTTACTTTTAATTCAGTTTATTTCAATTGTAATTTTGCTTCTGAGAAGGTTTTAGTTATGTGTATTATGTATGATTGGCTTTATTAAAAATTATTATATATTGGGGGTGGAGGGAAGTCTAGAAACTGTAGAAGAAAAATGTCTATATTAATTATCTTAAAAAATTATAAATGAAAGGGTCTAAGGCTAAATGCAGTAGAGTAAAATAAAATAAATAATAATGGAAAGCACATTTATTTTGTATAAGATATAAAGTGAAAATTGCATAATTAAAAAAATTGCTCTCATCTTTGTTTTATTAAAAACTGAAATTTTAATATCCAAAGTATTGAAAAATGTTGAAATATTTCTAATTGCAAAATATTCTACATCCGATGAAGAGTATTTTCTTAAAATAGAAAATTTAGTTTCAACAAAAGCTATAAAACTTCTAATTTTATTTAAAATATTAAATGTAAATTCTATTCAATATGTAACTAGTAACTTTCAAATGAATTGGAATATCCATACCATTACATAATCCAAAAATATAATTTTTTCTTAAATCTCTTCCTATAACTCTCTTTTTATTGTATTGGAGTTTTATTTTATTTTTTTTTTTTCCCTAATTCATTAAATTAAGAATTTTATTGTTATTAAATTAATTTGTTATCATTAAATTGTAGAAAAGGCATATTAGGTTTAACATTCACTATAAAAAAAAACAAATTTTTGTCAACTCACAGTAATCCTGTTATTACCATTTACATCATTTTAATGAAAACTCCACACTATAATTATGAAATATATTTAGAAGTTCTGCATATAAAAGATTTTAGCTATAATAAAATATAATGCACTTTTATATAACAGTTCTCTAATTCAAGGATGAGATTGACTAAAGTGTAAAAAATATAAATAAATAAAACTTTATGAAAAAAATAAACATTAAAGCAAAATATAAGAATTCAGGTGGCAAAAGCCTATGTTACAGAAATAAATGATTTGATTGTTTTATTTTTAAACATAAAAATATGTTTTATTAACATGGTTATGTGAAAACGTTTTAATTAGATGAGAAATAATATAATTTCATGTCTGAAAGTACAAACTTTGTTTCTTGTATACATTGTTACAGAAAATCACAACCTACAAAAAAAACTAAAAAATCTCATCTGTGTTTATTATTAATAATTTAAATCATTTTTAGATGAAGTAATAATTAATATTGGAATATTAATTACTTTTTAAAGTGGTAATTTTATTTACAAATATGTATAATGTGACTGGGAAACATATACTAATAAAAACCTGGTTTTTTTGAAAAAAAAAAAAAAAAAACCCTGTTTTTTGCGCAGTGTGCTCTGATGATGGGCACGATGGTGCTCGAAATATATATGCACAATTAAAAAGGATGATAATGTAAGGTATATTAATGTAAGGTTATTTATATTTTTAAGTTATTAACTTAATCCTTTGCATTTGTATAAAAATTGTAAATATGACATGGGATTTTTTTAAATAACAAAGTATTTATTAGAAAATTAGTTTGAATTTCCTTTATAAGGTGGTGCTATAATAGTAAATTTATTTTTTTTACAGTGGCACAGTACATTGAACAACGTAATTAGGACTATAAATGTTCAATGTAATGCCATTCAAATGTTGCAAATGACTGTCAAATGTTGCACATTGGAAATTCTCCCCAAAAAGCTTCAGTATTTGAATTATGGCGTCATTTGATCAGACAAATCTGTTTAAAATGTGAGAAGATATTGCAAATATAACGCAATATGATGGTGAAAAATTTAACTAATATTTTTTTTTTTTACGTACATAAAAAAAAATCTTATGCTTTTCAGTGCATTTCAGTGAAAACCGCATAGAGCTACAGTCAGTACTTTTTAAAGAATGAATTTTTATTTTTTCTGTGATTTTTGGATCACCCGGTATATAAATATATGTATATATAGTCAAAACTCATTAAGGTTAAACTCAAGGGTAATAAAAAAATTTGTTCATGCTATCAGTAACTCCGAAACTGATCTTCATTTTGATAAGGATTGTGGAGACAGTTCATGTTAAAAGTAATTCACATTAAGCATGTTCATGTTAACGAGGTTCGACTGTATATATCTATATATTACTGTAATTGTACCTTTTAATACTTTCCAACAAGGTTGAAAAGTGTTAATGACTTTGGTTTGTCTGTCTGTCTGCCAGCGCTCTAACTCCCGTAAATATTAATGGAACTTCTTGAAATTGATATATGTTATTCAGGTTCACTATCGGATGTTCCGTAATGAAAATGGAGTGAATGCCTCCACTGGTTTGTGTAAGGGACACCTGAAAGTATTCCAAAGCATTGTGTTCTGTGAGAGGTATTTCTATAAACCATATTTTAATACCTTTTGTTACAGATTTCTCTTCACCAGGTGTCTCCGTGTGTCAAGACACATGCAGTACATGTAATTGTTTGGTTTCTTTGTCTTGTGTAGCAGGCATTGGTAATGGAAGGGTCGAAATGGGAGACCCTAAGTCATGTTAATCTTGTAAAATATCTAAGTAACTGTAAATTTAATATGTAAATACTAAGTTCGTCAGGGTTGCCACTCAAATAGCAGAATGAAATTCCCTGACTTTTCCACGTTTTCCAAACGTGCTCTCAGAAAATTCCAGTCTCAGAAAATGCCATATTCCAGTGCATTGGTTGTATTAAGGGAAGAATAATTATGGTATCACTTGAAAACACAAAAGTTGTATATTACTTTGACCTAAGGACAGATTGCCCTCCATGCGGGGTCTTTCTAAGAGGTCTTGTTTTTAAAAAATGGCAGAAGCTAAAAAAAATGACTATGTTGGAGGAAAATTTTGTTTTTTTGGCAGTCATTGTGTGAAATTCCCTAACTTTTCCAGATTCTTGCAAAAAAATACAAATTCCCTGACTTTTACTTGACTTTCATGGTCAATTTTCGAATTCTCTGACAACTCCAGGTTTTCCAGGTAGCGTGGCAACCCTAGTAGTTAGTAAATCATAATTAAGAAAGATGGAATATTTTATTGCACCTAACATCTACTACCACTGAATCATCGGTCAAACCTTTACTTTGCACAAATCTTAATGAAATTAAAATAAGTTATCCAAGCTCGCTATCGGATGTTCTCCATTGAAAATGGAGTAAATACTATCACTGGTTTGTGTACAGGGACACCCGAAAGTATTCCAAAGCCTTGCATTTTATGAGAGGTTTTTCTCTAAACCACAAATTTTAATGACTTTTCTTTGCACAAATTCTAATGAAATTGAAATATGTTATTCATAGATATGTACAAAAAAATGCTTTCTATATAATATAGTATGATCAGTATTAGATTTACAGGGCCACACAAAAATATTCAGTTTGATTAAGGGCTATTATTGGAAATCTGCTAGAACTGCAGTTTCGTTTAAACGTTTTTAACATTTTATAACAATTTATAACCGTGAATATGATTTCAATTTGTGTATCTGTCTGTCTGACTGTCTATCTTTTTATCTATCCGTCTGCCTGCCCCCAGCATCCTTAAATATTTTAAAGAATTTTTAAAAATTTATGTATGTTATTCAAGTTTACTGTGGAATGCTTCCTATTTAAAATGACATTAGTAGGTTCTGTACAACTGGTTTGTGTACAGAAACACACAAAAAAAACCAATACATTGCATTTTAGGACAGATGTTTTTATAAATCACATTTAAAAAACTTTTTACTGTAAAAATCATGAAGATACAGTCAAACCTCGTTAACATGAACACGATTAACGTGAATTATTTTTAACATGAACTGTTTCCACAATCCCCATCAAAATGAAAATTAGTGTAGTTATATGAAAATTAGTTCTTGATAGCATGAACTATTGACAACATGAACAATTTTTCTGTTCCCCTTGAGATTCACGTTAACGAGGTTCGACTGTATTGACATACATTATTAATACGTTAAAATAATGTTTTGTATAGAATATGAAATGGTTAACCTTCAGATTTACAGGGCCACAATAAAATATTCAGATATATTAAGACCTGCAATTAGAATCTAAGGAATGCATTTTCTTTTGGGTTAAGCATTTTTAACACTTTCCAACAATGTTTAAGAGTGATTATGAATTCAATTAGTCTATCTTATCTATATGCCTTTCAGTCCTTCTGTCTGTACATTGTGCGATAACGTAGGCAAAGAACATTGAAAGTTACACAATGTAAGTACAACGTACAATTGGAAAGTGTTAATAATCAATGCGTACTGCATGATTTTTTGTTCTTGTTCTTTTATGAATGTGGATTAACCTATGATACAGACTTATAAAAGGTGATTTGTAAAACTCTTCTGCAGATATTGTGCAAAAACTATCCAAGTGCATAATCATCTTTGTCAAGTGCCTGAATTCAGCATATTTGCAGAATTTCAAAATAATAGATTAAGATAAGATATACTGATAAATTGAGCTATTTCGAGCATGATCAATCAAACTTGGCACTACTCTTTACCAGATCGAACACCCACTCCTCAATGTCTGCTGCTGCAATAATTTCCGAGATATATCTCTCTTGAAAGCACTGCTGGTACACATTTCAAAATATACCGTATATTTCCAAATATAAGCCTAGAGTATGTTTTTCCCTGCAGAAATTTGCCCAAAATTGCAAACCCGTGTATAAGCCGAATTGAAAAAATACTCTTTTAAAGTTTGAGTATATCGCCAAAACGGCAAAAATATTGCCAATCTATAAAACATTCAGGACAATTACTCCAATGAAATTACACGAAATGTGTGCTTATCCACAAAATGTGTGCTTATCCAATAGAATTCCTTATTTAAAATTGCTAATTTAAGAGTTTTATATGTGATAATTATTTAAAAATAAGGTTTAATTTTAATATCACTATTTTTTTTTTATATATAGTTTTTAAGCTTAAAATATATGTATTCAATCATTGTTTCTAAATTACATTTTTTGCTAGAAATGTGAACTCGTATATAAGCAGACCCTTGTACTTCCACTTCTGAAAAATTTCCAAAAATTCTCGGCTTATACACGGAAATATACGGTATATAATTGGGAATATATGTGGCTGGATATTATTCACCATACAAGTACAGTACGGCGTAGCCATTCCCTTTTGCAGGCCCCATAAATAAGATGCATATTTGCCAGCTCTGCATTTGTATATTTGTTCTTACCCGGAATATATTTTCCAAGAATTTTTTAGAAATTGCTGCATTTGCAAAGCTATCAACTGCACACTTATATAATTTGTGTCATAGCTTGTCTATATGATTTTTATTTGTCTAAATGTATTCTTAATTTTCCTCTACCTATAGAAGTTTTGGAATATGATACTAGGACACCCTGTATTATGTATATTATATATTTTATTTACATGTAAAGTACTCAACTTTCTTTGAGATTAACAACAATTATTAGTTCTGCTGCAAATGAAACATTTACATGGGGCATTGCCATGTTAATACATCAATGCCAAGTATAAAAGTTAAATATTTTTTTCTTTTAAAAGACATAGTGTTTAACAGCAAACTATTACTTTAAGTATATTTAAACTGCAAGAAAGAAAATTTTTTATGATTCCTGAAGAAGCTTTAAAAATTAAAGCAAAAAGCTTTGAATGAATGTACATATGCTTTTAATGAAATTTAATCATTTTCAATACGTGTTTGTAAAGCAGCTTTTTTGATGCAAACTATAAGAATGTATAACATCTTTAATTATTTAAATAGAAATAATATTTCAATTTCTTTTATTTGTATTCGACATCTTTTTTTTTTTTTCAATTATTTGTTGTAAAAAGAAATGAAAATAAAAATTCTGAATACTAATAAAATATTTTTAAAAAATTCTGATTACATACTCTGAAAGAAAAACACATTCAAAGGAACATTTTCTTCTCCCCCCCCCCCCCCCCTCCCTTGAAAAAGTATACACGAAAATTTAAAAATAATAATATTTTAAAGCTGAAAATATATTACTTTATCTATTGCTTTTCCAACTTTTGATACAGTGCCATGCAGATCTCGATGCTCTGAAGCTAAACATGTGATCACATCTTTTACTTTTTTGGCACATTGTGCAGCAACTAAAACTTGAGCTGGAGTTGAACGAGTGTTAGGATAAACTAAAAAGAGAATAGAGTACGAATCACGGTGAAAATCATGTTTATGAAAAATTTTAATAAATTACACAAAACTGTTTGTTAATTAAAATGATTAGAAGCATTTAGTAACTCATATACATTTTAAAATATTAAAAGTGATTAACATAACCAGAGGTGGGAAAATTTAGAAATTCTTACCAGTCAAGGATTTATTTAAACCCTATTTATGCTCCTGGAAAGAGTTTTTTTTTTACTATTTTACATACATTTTTGGTTGTTTAACTATGTTGAATATCAGCAATGAAACTGATCGACTTAAAATTAATTCGCTCACCATGTATAAAAAATTATAAGCCACTGGCGAGTAAATCAAGCATTTTCCCAACTCCTAGACAACACAATTTGTCTCAATCAGCAATATGCTGCTTAAGTAATTATGGAAATTTTTAAACAGAATAGAATTTTTGAGAATCTGTAATATATGTAAGTCATATACATATTAAAGTGAATAATTACATTATTATAATTTAGATAAAAAATTATAAAATTTAATATTTGTCATGCCTGAAAACTTTTTGAGTAATGAAAAATAAGTTATCATTCAACATTTCCAAATTTTATTTATATATGGCAATTACAATTCTAAAATAAATTTCTGATTTCAAGATTACTTAGACCCATAAAATTTTTAAATTTAAGTGGAAAAGTTTCTTTAATATTTTATTTACTGCAACTAAACATTAGACTACAGATGCAGTGTGTCCTAAAATATATCTACAACACATGAAATGAAGATTCATTGAATGAATACATGAAGGAATAAAAAGGATATAAGATTACATTACAATATACATGACTTGGAATTATATCACATTTTCAATATCTTGTGGCAGTCCTCACCACAATTATTCTTTTATAAATAGACAGCAAAATTGGTCACCATCTTTATGAAGAAATCTGTACGGTACGGAATACGGACGACTAATATTTTATTCAATGCTCATTTTTAGGTGGTCCATCGAAGTTGTAGAATTTTTTTTATAGACTACATCATTCAAGCAGGACTCGAAATTAGTTGTAGTTAGTTGTATTTTGCAACTAAATATTTCCTTTTGACGACCACAATTTTATACCTACTCATCATTTTGACGCCTAACATTCTTTTTCTCCTTCAGTGTACAGTTATAATGTGCGATGAAAATAAAGGCACTAGCATAGCAACAAAGTAGTAGAATTACAATTCTAGTTTTCATGTAAAAGTATTAACACTAGCACATTTTTAAAACAGAAAAATCTAACAAAAAGTAACAGTATTTTAAGTAATTATAGTTTATGTACAACATTTATGGATATGTTTCTATGTGTAAATAACAATTTTAAAATGGCACCTTAGTGCAACATAATGATAACTAAGAAAACAATGTTAGTTGCCATTTGGTACGTAACTTGCTGATTCTAATTTTGATCCCTGCATTTAAGTGGCCTCTTAAATAAAATTTCAACCAGTTCATATCTTGGAAATAACATACCCTGTCTAAGACACAGTGCTTAAGACAATCACACAGGGCTTATGTTTGTTTTGTTCTGGATTTTTGACTTGATGTTTGACATTTCCACGTCCTCTACCAAGAGAAAACAACTGGGTCTGTTTATGGACTCTTCAAAACATTTCATTTGATTAAAAAAAAAATTACTTTAGTCAAAATAATTACAATGTGATTTTTTTTTATTTGTATATATCATAAAATGTCGAGTAGAAAATAAACAAACAAAAAATTAAGCTTAACAAATGAATTAAGAAAAAACAATTTCTATTATAAAAATATTTGCTAATTATAGGACATTGTTAACTGAATATTATGAATATACCTATTTAATGCGAGAAAAAAAAAGCTATGGAAATTCTGCATGCTGATATGCTTAAGATTTTCTCTTTCACACAGTTCAGCTATATCTCAACTTTTATAGCATATTTGATTGAATATCATCTGGAAAGACGTGCTATTACTCTACATATTCTACCATTTAGGAACAGGCTACATCTCAGCTTTTACTGAACATTATAGCTTTGCAAAACATATCATTAGTTCTGTTAAAATTAAAATATTCTAGTGCAATTTTATTTTAAGGCAAAAATGATTTAATTAGCAAGTTTAAAATTTTTACATATATTAGCTAACAAATGGCACTGCTTTTAATTAAATTTCCCAGATAGCTATATCTCAGTATCCACTGGCATTTTTTGTTCAGGCACTTCTCGATAATAAGGATTTTTAATTTTTATATTTTATCTGAATACCTGAAAGAGAATGTAAGCATATATTTTCAATCTTCTGCTGGTACTATATAAATTTTTGAATTTCTAAAATTTTATTAATAGAAATGTATCAAATTAAAACTGTGCGATTAAAAGCTATATTCATTGATACCAATTTCCGTTAAAATTGGTGAAATATTGGAGAAAATCGAAAAGTAGGATGCTTATACTTAATACCGAATTGAGCGATGTTTTAAGTATTGAAAATGAAATATTTTCTGAAAAAGCTGAAAATCCATAGTTTGTAAAATTTTTAGTTCATGGAACAAAAAAAATTCATAACTCATGAAATTTCCAAAATTGGGTGAAAATCTTTTCAGGATGCATTCATCTCACAATCTTAATTAACAAAACAAAATTTCCAATGCAGAAATCCATATCTTGTTAAAAGTTCAATGTTGTTAGAAAAAGTGTAAATTAGTCTCTTTAAAAACATCTCTTATTAAGGAGTTCAAGAAATACTTTTCATACAGAATGATTCATTAAAAAAAAAAAAAAAAGAAAGAAAGAAAGAAAGAAAAAAGAAAAGTGAGAAAAATAGAAATTACTTTTGGAAAACAATTCATAAAATATATTGAAAATCTGTATTTTTAGAAAAATAATTACATTGGACATACATATAAAGTGATAAGGCAAAATGCAAAATAAATAATGCAATGTCCAGAATGCCATTGCATATAAATTTATATGCAATTGCAATTTGTGCTTCGCATTATACATTCATAAAAAGCTATTTTAGTAGCTGAACACTGAATTTTCACGTTTTATTTGTCTAAAAGACTAAGAATGTATCTTACCAATTATTTATATTATTTTTATTAAAAATTATAAATAATTGGTAAGATACATTCTTACAATCTTATAGACAGGTACGGATTTCAGAAGATAATTAGTAATATTTGTAAATCATCGCTCACGAACGTAATAACACATGAAAGAAAGCTTGACAATCATAATCGCATACTTTGAACAAATTCACATTGAAGACTATCAACTTGTTCAATTAGTTCAGTCAATGTTCTATTTAAATGTTCTTTAAAAGCTCCAAATTTGCTGAATACTTTATCCAGCTCCTTTTCTACATTAGCACACGAGTCCATTTTTAATAACTTTCTAATAAGATATAACTAGGAAGCAGACTTGTTGATCAAATTGAGAACGAGAACAAAACAACATCCAGTTTTCACAGTAGAGTTTATCAGGCCGATTCAGAGTACGTACGAGCGGAGAAATGGCAGTGACAACGCCCATCTCTGACGTCATTTTGACGTCAGCGTTTCCGGTGAGTGAGAAATAGCAATTCTGGGGCTCATTTTCTCTACTCCATCGTTGTGTTAAATGTCTCGTTTGTTTGCATCGCGGACTCGGCTGGTTCTATGTCGGCGAGAACCGAGAAGCAGCGATGGAGAAGTGTGTATTGACTCTTTAAAAAAGAAATTTGCGACAGATTTTGTGAAGTTATACTGCGTTTTTTAAGAAAATAATCTTTTCATATTATTTTTTTATTTATTTTAACTATATTTTAAATGTATTATTTTGTAAAATTATAATCGAAAGTTAGTTTTCAACATTATTTTTAACGAAAATGATGAAGATGAAATTTCATTTTTTAGACTGAATGGCTATTGTTTTGTGAATGTGGATATTTAAAATTTTGCCATATTCATAAGCAGTAGGAATTCAGTCCTTTATCTTCAAACTGGATACGATATTATACTGAAAGAAGTATGCCTCTTCTGGGATGAAAATTCAATTATATACCAAAGTATCACCAAGTTGTAAATAGGTAAGGAGAAGTAAATATTTTAGCATTAAGTAATAACAATGTTCATTTACTAATTCTATTTTCTATCAGTTCTATTTATGAAATACATTAGTTAAACAACTATTGACTTTTGAATTACCATAATGATTTTTTGGGAAGTTTGTTTTTTAAGCTTTTTTCAATAATAATGAAATCTAGTTGTGAATCTGTTTTATAATTGGATCTTCTCCCTTCACACATATTATATCAAATTTTATTGAACGATCATACATTAAATTTTTTGCAAAACTGATATTTACAAAATTTATTGCTTTAAAATTCAAATTTCAATAAATTAAAAGATGAAGAAAAAAAAAAAAAAAACAGATGGTTTGCATGATTTATAAAACATTTTGCATCTGTACCCATTTGTTACATTTTTAAACCTCCAACTTCTCATCCTTGTTTCAATACAACAACAACAAAAAATACACTTTAAAATTTTTCCACTTATTTTTAAAAATGTACTTGGTTAATTTTAAATAAACATGTAAATCAATCATTAATGCTGATTACACCTTATTCATTAGAAAACGTGGTTTTGTGCCTCTGAATTATATATAAATTTCATTATGTTTTGTGATATATAAAGATAATATATTATACTTTAAAGAAATATTTACATAGATAATTATCTAGAGAAAAACACAATTATAGCAAACTTTCAAATGGCTTAAAAATGCTAAAATGTCAATTTGGTGACTTTTGGTTACAATTTTGAAAACTTGTTAAATGATGTATTATACTGCGCCTGTCCACAAATTTATACATATTTCAGATTTAAGAAATAAAAAGACTTTATCAATTTTCAATTAATCAAAGAGAAAATTGTGTTTTAAAATAGATTTTGTACACAAAACTTGAAACACACTTTTTGTTATGAAACACTATGTTGCATAACAAAATCTTGAGGTTGTTGTGAAAGGTCACATTTGGCGATAAATCGCTTGCTTTATAATGATAAGAGATTCCATGTTTTGGTTATAATGCATCTTTCGAGAATATTGAAATTTCCAAAGAAAGGCATGAATGATGTCTGATATGTTATGTATATTGAATGTTATGTTTGTTATTTATGAATGTTATGTTGGTTATGAATGTTATGTTTGTTATTTATGAATGTTATGTTTATGTTTTATGAATGATGTTTATTTGATGGATATTCTTGAAATATTCCAACAAACTATTATTTACATGACAAAAGTTGTGAAAAAACTATGAATAAACAATTTTCAACTACTGTCATCTTAAAAAAATCAACCAAGTCATAAACACCTTTTAACTTTTTTGGAAAGTTTAAATAAATAAACAGCAGTATGCTTAAACAATATTTAAGTTTACCATCATAACAAGATAATATATATATATATTTTATGATACAAGATATTAAATAAAAACATATACATACTACTTTCATACAAGCAATGACTGTAAGAGATAAACAGACATGCAAATTGTTTTGTAAATCATGCAAACCAAATTTTCAAAATTATGTTGTATCTCAATTTCATGTTAGATTATTTTGTTTTTATAGAATTTTCTCATTTTGAATGTTTAATTTGCCTTATAATGTTTTAACAACAACTCTCTAAATATCATTGTTATAGGTTTTAATAGATATTTTTTATAATAGGTCATTTATTTTGCATCCCAAATATAGTTGTTTTCAGCGCTTTTCAATATTAAGTAGTTTCATCCACGTAGGTGCTAATATTTAGCAATTTATCACTTTCTGGGGAGAAAAAAATGCGATAAATATCTAAGTATTGGCACCTGTCTTAACGGTTGCTACAATAATCTTTTGACAAACTTGTACACAGCAGTAATGTTAATACTAGAAGAAATTTCATTTTGGTCAATGGAAGTTGGAACATTTATTTATTAGTTATCTTGATACTGCATTACACGACTATTGTTTTTAGACAGTGATTTTAGCATTGTGGAAATTTGCATTACTCCCCTTGAATCAAACAATTTTTAAGTTTTGTTAAATTTCAATTCTCTATACAAAATTACACCGCTCAATTGATCACTACAAAAGTTGGTATCAAATTCTAGTAATGCTTATTTTTCAGTTCAAGCAATATTAAATAAAAAAACACAGGTTTAACTTCAAAATTATTAAAAAGTTAAAACAAGTTGATTCCTCCCACTTTCAAAATAATGCATCCAATTTTTTCTTACGTGAAAGGAAATATATATATATATATATATTCAGTTTAATAAAATTAATATTTCTCGACAAGATTATACTAATGCAATTGTTACAGCTATTTTAATTTATCCTCAAAATGGCAACAAAAATTTAAAAGTCACTAAGATTATCCTATACTAAAATTGTAATATAACATTTTAAGAAATGGATATAGTAACTATTTAGAAGGAGCAAAACACTGTTATGAGTTATTTCATGCTTTTGTATAGAAGAATAGGCTTTGAAAAAGTCCTTCATACTGAACTAAACTCCATCTTGTACAGAATTTCATATTTATTACTCAAAAAATAATAATAGGTTTGTTTATACATGTATATTTACTTTTTTCCCTCTTTAAGTACAGATTTTTGTTAATTTGAATTCCAAATGATTAAAATGAAAATTTGAAATTAAATTAATGTGTTTAGTTTCTATCAATACACAATAAGGCTGCAAAGCTAACTATTTATTTATTTTTAAATAAACTTCCATTCTATTTTAAATGCTTCCCTTGTGAAAAACATTTAATGTCGAAATGATCAAAGCCATTAATTTCATAAATAAACCTGGTAATCAATCTATTTAAATATTATTTTAATTGTTTTTTAACTTAATAGTTATTTTATGTATGTAGAATTAAATATTTTGACACACATGTAATGCATTACTCAATCATCTGAAAATAATCATTAAAATCTCATATGAATAAAAAAAAAAACTGGATCCAAGAAAAATACTAAACTATGATTCACTTTATTAAGCTGCAAATAGGTAAGAAAAAATACTGATATATTTTTGTATTATTAATCAATACAAAAAACCCTTAATGGGTTAAAAGTTTGTGACGCAGCTACTTTATGGCTATAAGAGATAAGACATTCAAATACAGGTCTTAAAAATGACATATTTTGTGTGAAGCTTTGGTATTAAAAAAGTAAAGCACCATAGTAGAATAATAAGATATACTTTGATAAATTAGTGACTTTTATTTCTATTTTGATAACTTATACAAGATTTTGCTTAAAGGAATTTGTATAACTATGTTAAGAGAAATATGGTTTCACTCGGTGCTTTCAGCATTGCTAAATATAATATATGATACTGAATACTTTTAGTAAATAATAAAGAATTATATTTGGGATATTTGAAATAAATTCTTTTCTTTAATTTAAATAATGAAAAAACTTAATAATTTTCATCTGATTAAAGAGAAAAAATATTTTAAAACAGAATTTTTCTGTTCAGTATTTTGAACTGTAAAGATAAAGGGTTGCATTTGACGAAAAATTGTTGGCTTGTCATGTATATAGTAATATGTAGAGTTGTGTATAAAAATGTTATAAATATGGGTATAGAATGATTTCATCTAGTGTCCACACCAAGCATTATATGTATATATATATTATATGCAAGTATTATATGTATATGTATACATATAATTTTTCTTAAAAAAAGTTATACTAATGCTACCAGTTTTATAAATATCAAGTTTTCAGAAAATTAAACATGAAATATAGGAAGATGAATATATTTAAATTATTAAATTCAGGTATTTTCATTGTTGTAATTATATTTGGGAAAAAACACAGTTTAGAGGAACAGAGGAAAAAGCAACTTTTTTAATTGTTATAAAAGCTAAGCTTTAAAATGAATTGAAAAACTGATGTAAAAAAAGACACAGAATTAAAAATTTTGGTTACAATTTTGAAAAGTTGCTAAATGATGTATTATACATATTTCAGATTTAAGAAATATAAAGATTTTATCAATTTTCAATTAATCAAAGAGAAAATTGTGTTTTAAAATAGATTTTGCTTCTCTTTGCTTCATAACAAAAGTCTTGAGGTTGTTGTTAAAGGTCACATTTGGCGATAAATCGCTTGTTTAATAAGAGATCCCATGTTATAATGCAACAGTTTCGAGAACATTGAAATTTTCAAAGAAATGCTTTAGTTTATGAATGATGGATATTCTTAGAATATTCCAACAAACTATTATTTACATGACAAAAGTTATGAAAACAATTTATGTAAAGACATAAATTGTGAATAAACAATTTTCAACAACTGTCATAAAAAAAATCAAACAATTTATAAATACCTTTTAACTTTTTTGGAAAGTTTAAATACTATATAAACAAACATCAGTATGCTTGAACAATTTTTAAGTTTACCATCATAACAAGAGAATAGTTTTTTTTTTTATGATAAAAGATATTAAATAAAAACATATACATACTACTTTCATATAAGCAATGAATGTAAGAGATAAACAGACGTGTAAATTGTTTTGTAAATCATGCAAACCAAATTTTCAAACTTATGTTGTCTCTCAATTTCATGTTAGATTATTTTGTTTTTGTAGAAATTTCTCATTTTGAATGTTTAATTTGCATTATAATGTTTTAACAACTCTCTAAATATCATTTGTTATAGGTTTTAATAGATATTTTTTTATAATACGTCATTTATTTTGCATCCCAAATAGTTGTTTTCAGTACTTTTCAATGTTAGGTAGTTTCATCCATTTAGATGCTAATATTTAGCAATTTATTAATTTTTGGGGAGAAAAATGTCTAAGTATTGGCACCTGTCTTACGGTTGCTACAATAATCTTTCGACAAACTTGTACACAGCAGTAATGTTAGTACTAGAAGAAATTTCATTATGGTCAATGGAAGTGGGAAAATTTATATTTTAGTTGTCTTGATACTGCATTACACGACTATTGTTTTTAGACAGTGATTTTAACATTGTGCAAATTTACATTACTCCCCTTGAATCAAACAATTTTTAAGTTTTGTTAACTTTCAATTCTCTATACAAAACTATTATTGGATTTTTTTTTTTCTCTCTAGGGAATGAAGTATGAGTTTTTTAATGAAAAATAAAATTTATTATTAATTTTTAGCTAAATAAAAAAATCAACAGTAAATTGTAATATAAATAATAAGTCAATTTGGCTTCCACTCTGAATTCATGAAATTATTAATTTTTATTTCAATGAAAATAAGTACTTTGTTTTTATTATTTAAAAAAATAAAGCACCATAGTAGAATAATAAGATATACTTAGATAAATTAGGGTCTTTTATTTCTATTTTGATAACTTATACAAGATTTTGCTTAAAGAAATTTTAAGATTAACACAAGATTATTGATATGTATACATTTTAGTGTATAAGTAGAAACTCTAAAAGCACATTTTTACTTGTATTTAAACAAAGATGAGGAAATGGAGGTTTAACAATGTAACAAATAAGTATAGATGTGTAAATTGTTTTATAAATCATGTAAACCATATAATTTTTCTTCAAAAAAAAAAAAAAAAGAAAAAAAAAGTTATACTAATGCTATCAGTTTTATAAATGTACAGTTTTCAGAAAATTAAACATGAAATATAGGAAGATGAAAATATTTAAAATTTTTAATTCAGGTGTTTTCATTGTTATTATTTTGGGGAAAAAACACAGTTAGGAGGAACAGAGGAAACAGCAATTTTTTTTAATGTTATAAAAGCTTTAAAATGTATTGAAAAACTGATGTTGAAAAAGACACAGAATTATTAAAAACTTTGTAAGCAAACACTGTAAATTTTAAAAGTTCATAGCAATTGTTGTGTTTTATTTAAACTTTGTATACATATACAAAGTAATGTGTATATGAATATACTTTATATATATATGTAACATTATTTAAAACAAAAAATCTTGATATTAAGAAGATGTATAAATAAAATTTTCATCTGAAATTTAATAATCAAGCAAGAATATATAAATCATTCTCCTTACCTATTTCCAGCTTGTAATTAGATCTTGATACTTCCTAATAGTCAATTTTCTTTTAATTATTATTTAGAAGAAATGGTTTACTCACATTTGAAGATGACTGAATAATTAACGTTCATGTGTGTGACAAAATATTCATTATTCACACACACAAAACAATAATATTTCAGTCTTAAATTACTAACCTACTTCATAATTACTTCGTAAATAAGCTTATTTATCAAATATTTGAAAAAGTAAACACAGAGTAAACACAGTCAGATACTTCCACAATTGAATTTCTACAACTACGCAGCATGCAGACGGTGTTTTTGATAACAAACAGTATGCCGATGAAACCTTTCCTATTGGTTATATGGCTACGTTTTCGGTAATAATCGGCTATAATCGGTAAAACTGACGTCATTTTTGGGAGGAGCTAGCGCGCCTTCTCGCTTCCTTTATCAATCAGCTGACACGACTCGTGTGCGAGTGAAAACGGGCCCCGGAATAGCAATTTCTCCTACTACCGAGAATAGCGATGGAGTAGAGATGCGCGTTTCGGCTACGTCACGTCTCACTCGCTTCTCCACTCGGCCGCGCTGTGAATTGGGCTGTATACTTCACAATTTTAGATTTCAGATATGGCATACGGAAAAATCACTATCACTTGAGCAATATGAAGCAATATTGCAGCACTATCGCTTGAGCAATGAATATATATATATATATATATATGTGTGTAAATTATTTATTTGTTTTTCAAATAACTTATATTAATCATTTGTTTGATTAATATTACAGTTTAGGTTCAACTGCCATGTGTGATTTCTTTTCACTCGGGAAAAGACGGCCATTTTACATCCTAATGGCCGTCATTCCCGAAGTGAATACACGCGGATAATGTAGCAAATAAAATTTATAAAAAATTTATGTACTAAAGATGAATGAAAATTTCAAGAAACAGTTTCAAATTCATTTTTCTTCCTTTTTTTTTTTTTTTTTTACTATATCTATATCTATTAACTTAGTTAATATTTAAAGTTAAATTTTTGCCATATATTATAAAAACTAACTGGCTTTATTTAACCGCTGCTAACTGTATTTAAAAGAATTTTGAAAATTCCATATTAAATTAAATATTAAAATTATTATAATATTAAATATTAAAATTAAAACACACGCACACACGCGCGGAAAAATCACTATCGCTTGAGCAATAAAGTTGGAGGACAAGATTATAAAGAAAACAATGATCTGTAAATTATTCATTTCTTTTATTTATTTGTTTTTCAAATAACTTATATCAATAAGAACGACCCTGGAACTGACTGTCCAGTTGCCAGGGCAACCGATTAGTCCACTTAATTTGAGGGATGTCTGGTATTTTCTTTTCGCGCCAACACTGGAATTTCTCGCCATATTCATCTCGTTCAGTGATTCACTTATCGCATTTCCTATTGTCAAATCGTTCAGACAGGTTGTAAATAAATAAATAAATAAAGTTCATTATTAATTATTTGTAGAAGTTCAATAATGTTGAAGTTCATGAATTCATGAATAAAAATGAAAATTAAGAAAACACAATTTTAAGATTTCAAATCTGTAAAATATACATCAAAAACCATAAGAACTGTTGTCTGAATATATATTTTATTGAACAAAACTAATACAGTTCAATTTATAAATAATAAATGGAAATATAAGCTTTTATATCCCTTTCCAACCCAGGCCGTACGATCGTGCGAGTTAGACATTCACAACATTCACTTACATTTTTGCATCTAGAACAGTCGTATGTAATAAAATCAGGAAATGAACGATCGAGCTAATTAGCAGAGAGTGTAAAGTACAATTTTCAATCAACAAATGTCGGTTATAGTTAGGGTGACCAAATGTTTGAATGCCGAAATGGGGACATGTCCCTATTTTTTACTTTGAAAATGGGGACACCATGTCTTTAATTAAAATTATAGATTAAAATGCAGTAAGTACACACATAAAATAAATATGCAATACATTAGTATATATCTTTACTTCCGAGAGCTTAACGCATACATCTTTATAAGGATTATAATATCTGATCATAATAAAAAAATATTCAACATTCCCATGTTTCGAATAGTTACATCACGAGGATATGATTACAAATGGGGCACTTTTTAGTTCTAAACTAAATCCCTTCATTGCTCAAAAATTCAAAAACGTTTTCAACAATAACCTCACTTCGATCACAAGAATAAGATAGGTCAAGAGTACTTTCTATAATATTCTGGGCAAGCAGTCAATTTCTCTGAAAACTTGTGTATGTCATTATGATAAGTAAAAATGTCTTCTGCTAGAATTATCTTTAAAATAGCATTATTGTTTGTCAAAACACTTTCATTGAAGACTATGTGGATACAGCTATAAAAGTTTTTCATGTTTTCCAGAGTAAATATGAGTAAAAACGTGTCTTTTTCCACCACATGAATTATGGATAAAAATAAAGTAAGGAAAGAGAGAAAAAGTAACAAAAATTATAGATATTTAAGCAATTTTTTGAAAATTGGGGACATTTGGGGACAAACGATAGAAAATGTGGTCCCCAATCACTAGGCTGACCAGACCAAAATACCTTTATAATAGAGAAGTTTTAAAAATTGCTACAATAATCAAATTCTGGATGTATTTTTTCATTCCTAATAAATAAGATCTAAAAATAAAGTGTTATTGATTAATAATTTAATTTCTACAATTTTTTAAAACTTAGAAAAATGTCTTCAAAAAACAAGAGCACGTCCCCATTTGTCCCCAGAAAATTTGGACGTTTGGTCAGTATAGTTATACCCCCACATTCAGATGTCCGCTGTTAAGGATCCTTAACTAAAGATCTTTAACACAAATTTAAAGATTTTTCCTTAAAAAGCAATTCAGACCGGCCAAGAATAAGGATCCTTAACGCCTACGTCACGATTTCGGACTATTTCGGCTTTCTTTACTTTCGATTTTATCTTCGGTAATCTTCGGGCTCTAATATCGATTATATGACTGATAAGCCAATCAGAATACAGAATCTCATAAAAATATCGAATAATACGAATAAATCACAAATTCGAATAATAGTTTGTTGTTATTTTGTACTCGCCGTAATTATAGACGAAAATTGTAGAAAAAGAAAAGTTTTCATCTTACTTTTATTATAATTACATTTTTATCTATAATATACAATTAATATTAGTTCCCCATCATACTATAGGTATGGGGAACTTAGGTAATCGTGAAAAATTTCGACCTCGGTTTTTTGAGTTTTTTATACGTTTTCAGGTGTGAGGAATCCGAAAACGACAAAATTTGTATGGTGTCTGTCTGTAGGGTGTCTGTTAGTGTGTCAGTGTGTCAGTCCGTTAGTGTGTCAGTCCGTTAGTGTGTTAGTCCGTTAGTTTGTTAGTCTGTTAACACGATATCTCACGAACAAATGATCGCAGAGAGGTCAGATCAGTTTTAAAATATTACTTTCGACACTGGCAAGAACCCTATTCATTTGCAACATTCGAATTTAAAAACTTCGTAAGTTATGAGAAATTTACGATTTTCTTAACATGGGAGAATAGGACAAAATTTCACTTAAACGTGCATTGAATGGAAACCTTTTATTGTAAAAATGTCGGACCAGTTTTAAAATATCAGTTTTGATGCCGTAATGAACATCAGTAACTATAAATATGCTACTTTGAAAATTTCGCAAGTTATTGGAAATTTACGAATTTCTTAACATGGCAGTATAGAGCAAAATTTCACATAAACGTTAATTTTGAGAGATATTTTCATAGTAAAAATGTCAGACTACTTTTGAAATACTATTTAGGACACTGGCATGAATATTAATGACTATGAATTTTCCAATATAAAAATTTCGTAAGTTATTGGAAAATTACGAATTTCTTAACATTCGCTGCGTGCACATATTCCTTCTTAAGTCAAACTTTTATTCTTAAGAAAAGAAAATTTAAAAAATCCTTTATCATCGGGTAAAAAGTCGGACTGGGTCCCCACTGCCTTCGACAGCGCAGTTTCGTGTGTGCTGCGTGTGCACAGGTTAGTGGATATGTGCGCTGTGCGCGCCTATTCCTTCCCCTCCTAATTAAATTACATATACCAATTTTGAACTATCTAACTCAATTAGCTGAGATGCAAAAGAAAACCTAATCAGGAAACCTCAAAACGTGTAAATGGGGTGAAATCTCGAATTCCACTTTCGATAATATAAAAGTACTTTAAAATATCTTTCGAATGATGTATTTAAAAAAATTTAATCATAATTAAAATCTGAAATATTGAAATTTAAAAATATTACAGCGCCATCTGGCGGTAGAAATTTCTGTAATCTACTGTTCGATTCCAAAAAACAAAGCTTTCAAATGATGTATTACTTATGAAATTATTTTAATTAGTAGCTGAGATACAAAAGAAAACTGATTCAGGAGACCTCAAAATGTTGAAATCATGTGAAATCTCGAATTCCACTTTCGATAATATAAAAGTACTTTAAAATATGTTTCGAATGACGTATTAAAAAAAATGTAATCATAATTAGAATCTGAAATATTGAAATTTTAAAATATTACAGCGCCATCTGGTGGAGGAAATTTCTGTAATGTACTGTTCGATTCCAAGTCAACAAAGCTTTCAAATGATGTATTACTTATGAAATTATTTTAATTAGTAGCTGAGATACAAAAGAAAACCTAATCAGGACACCTTAAATCACGTGAAATCTCAAATTCCGTTACATATGGTAGTCGATTAATTTAAGGCGACAGAGATTTGTGGCGTCTACTCTTGAAATTCAATTCAAATAAGTTTTAAAATGACATATTACTTTTGAAATTATGCGAATTAGAAGCTGAGATACAAAAATGATAAAACGATTTATGTCTGGCTTTTTCGTGGTTTTCTCCAAAACTTACGTAATTCTGGGCTAAATACTGTTAAAAATCCATAGTATGAAATGTGAACGGAGTATCAGAATTCAAAACTCTTGCAAAATATAAAAGAATAAAAGCATTCTGGATTTTCCGTCATTTTCTCTGAAACAACCGTTCCTTTTATACATTTTTGCCTCCCCCACCCCCTTTCCGTCCCTTCTAATAATTTTACACTTGAAAATATCCGCAATCGATTTATCTTGCCTTAAAACCTAATAATACCAATTTCAAACGCTGTAACTCCTTTTTCTTTTTTTTTTGCCCCTTCCCCTCCTCAAGCCCTTCCTAATAATTCTACACTTCCAAAAATATTCACAATTGAATTATCGGGCATTAAAATCAAATGTTATGAAATTTCAACGGTATATCTCAATTTAAAATACTGAAAATTTAAAATAAAATTTAATCTTACATTGTGTTTTGGTCACATGAGTCGTGATAAATATAATTCCCAATAAAAATGTAATTTTTTTGTTTATTCACACATTTTCAAGAAAATTGAACAGTAGCTTTATAATATGCTGTCTAGGTCGAATATTAATTCAAATGTAACGTGAATAAAAATTTGAAAGTTGCAATTACGATCAGACTAATATTTCTAATTTATTTCCCACTTTTTCTTTTGATTAGACATGAGTCGACATTTTAATTAATATCTCCACAACTAATTAAAATTTTTAAATTCTGTTTTCAGGAGGACCTTGGAAAGGCTCCAGAGCATCCGTATGTCAATTCTTGTACTTATGCGTTCAATAGGGGCTGAACGTATAGAAGAACAGACAGACAGACAAATCTTTCCTTTTATTATTATAGATTATCGCAGATCAATGGTTCAACCATTCGTTTTAAAGGTATTGGCGAGCTCTTTTGAAAGATACCCATCATGAAAATTTACTCTCCTCAAGGGGGGGCTTCTTCCCGCTCCTACATACACAAAATTTTTTTTCCCAGTTGAATATCTCAGTAACAAAAAATATATATTTGTTTCATTTGATTTAGTGCAGTCTATAGATGTTAAACTCTACTTACCTGCAATTTCCCCCATAGACGTAATGCATTTGAATACTTTTGAGTGTCCCTGTACATGAACTATTTGCTTCATCTCAACAAAAAGCTTACTGCAGCATCCCTATATGATACACATTTAGAATACCGAGTTTGGAATTTCTGCTACTATTTGTTCTTGAGATATGCTGATAACAGACACACAGACCATTCGCTAAAAACATGATTTTTGTATTCAGGAGACCTCAGAACATGTAAATATAACAACAACTCACGTTCAAAAATTTGACCCTAAAACAATACTTTCTCGACCCTATGGGTAAGAGAAAGTAAAAATATGTTAAAATACTCACTTTTAACCTTTTATGAAAAAAAGCTTTAGAAATAATAATAATAATGTAGATTGCTATGTCTGTGTTGAAGCGCTATGTCAACACTTGTAATGTATACATGCAACAAAAGTAATGTAATTTTTTGAAATATTATATTAATTTTGTTTAACTGATTTTTTCAAAAACGGTGTTTTTATACCCATATTACCCCACATAACCCTAAACAAAACAGTATTAAAAGTACTTCTTCCTAGGAATTTTCACTAGTGCTCGGATACTTTTGCTACCAATTGGCCTTTTAATAGAATCATCGTTGACTCGGGTTTTTTTTGCAACCAATAGCAACGCTTCAGACAGTGCCATAAGACAGGATTTAGCCTTTGTGAAGTTTACTTCTGCTTCTGTCTCAAAAGTAAACAATGGGTGTAGTTGCGTCATAGAGATTTAAAGAATTCCCTTTTATTTTTTAATGTTTTAAAAGAGGAATAGAATTTCCTTATAGTTTCGTACGTCTGTGTCTTGTACCAGTTTTTATGACTGTTTTAGTTTTTATTCAAAGTAATTAATCTGTAGCCGACACCCGTGTTCAATTTGAAAGATAATTATATTATTATTTCTCCATTCAAAAATTTAATATTTTCAATTTAAAAATACTTTAATTTCGATTGACATTTATTCATTTTTTTAATTTATGGCCATAAATTGTTTTTCTTATGTATTATTCTCAAAAGCAATCGTTTGATTAAACGAATGTATTGCATTTTGTAATCAGATAATTTTAGCATGTGGCTGAAATTATTGTTATTAACTTTTTATTTGCTTTTTCTATTCATCATTACTCGAATACTGGAAGCTGCATCATGGTATCAAGATACAGAAACTTTTCTTTCATCATTTGCAGCTTTAGATCCCATTGCTTTAAGTGTGAAGAAATTAAAGCAAATTTTGGATGGACGGGGAATAAGTTATTCTGGAGTTGTTGAGAAGCAAGAATTAATTGAGCTTATAGAATCATCTGGTTTGTTATTTATTTAATCAAATCTTTTTCTTGGATTGTATTCTCTAATTTTTGTTTATTAGGAATTATCGTATATCGTATGAAATAAATCCCATCTTACGACTTGTATTGGTTGAAACAAACAAACAAATAAATTAAATTAAAATCAGTGTAGCTGGAGGCTAATGTTCATTATTTAATATGGTTTTACATTACAGCTATAAAATAATAATAATAATAATAAATAATTACGCAATATTCTTGAAGCTAATGGATACCATTGATGAATATAGTGTATAAATTGTTATTTATTGCTGCATTTCTTTTATACTGTTAAATGCACATTGTAAATTGCAAATTACAATTTCTATGTTTATCATGTTTAATATAAAGCTCTATATTTTATGACATTATTCTTTTATTATAATATTCATCTATTCTTTTTAAATTATTTTTACTTTCCTCGAAATGACAGTGTAAGGTTCTTTTCCACTGAAGGATTGTCTTTGATGATTTGACAGTGTTATTTCATGGCCTTGTGTTAAATTGATCGGTGTTTTCGAATATACTATAATATATTCGAACAATATAATAACATAGTAACAATTCATCACCCCTATGATAAGCTCGTTATAAACATATGATAAATATTCTAAAAACTTCATTATATAAACATTTATACACATTATACTTCACTTCGTATAATGACAAGCTGTTAATACTAATGTATCAATTGGTGGCATGTGGTTAATGTACAGAAGTATCAATTTATCAGCTAAAATATGGCCAGATTTTTCCCCAGACAGTTTCACTTCAGAAGGGTGCTGCGCCCTGCCTGCCCTTTGGTTTGAAGAAATAGCACCCTTCTTGTTCCTAATCTAAAAAGAAAATTGCACCCTTATTGCCTCTTGTTTTACAGCAAAATTTAGAAGAAAACAAAAAACAACCTACAAACATAAGAATAATAATATACTGAAGATAAATTATATACATAATAAGAAAAACTACTGTGTATAACCATCAACATTTATTTATTTATGAGTAACAAGCAAAAGTAAAGAAAGTTTAAATTAAAAAACATTTATTATATGACTACTTATAGTAACAGAATTCTGAAATGAGTGTGGATTTTAAATGTTAAAAAATGTGCCTTTTTCTCACTAGTAGCACTAAGCCTTTTTTTAAACCTAGAGGAAACTGTATGGCACAAAATTTGCTTTTTGCAGTTGGACGTTCAACTCTTTAAGTATGCACATAGTGAAATGTGAGAAATCTTATTTCTTTTCTCTATAAATTTTATAAAAGGAGAGCAATCAGTTATTCCTTTTAGATGGGTGTGGTACAATCTTTACGTATGTGCATTGATGAGTTATAACTTGAATAATGGCGAGTTCAAGCCAAAGAAAAAATAAAATTATCTGTTCTCTCAAAATGTGATTCAACTAGTTAACTGCTAACTGCTTTTCAGAAGATTGCGGAACATATTCATATATTTTGAACATCATTTTATAAGAAAACAAAATTAATATTATTTTCAAAATTTTAGAATTTTGTATGTTTTTACAAATCATAAATATATTTCTGAAATTATATACATTTGTAATTTGTAAAACAATTTGTACAGAATGGTTTAAAGGCCAAAGAAAGGGAAACCCCAGTTAACAGTGCCCCATAGTATTTTTTGGTGACTTTTGTTGTTGTGATCCACCAGCTCTTAGGTATGATTTGCTTTCCAAGATGGTGGTTGCTGATGTTTATGATCGTTTTTAAGTACAAATTAAATTGAAAATATTCAATCGTTGAGGCAATTTTAAATACAAAAAACATCAACAAATGCAATTTCTAAATGTAAATTATACCGACGAGCTAACGTGGATTGCATCAACAAAAGTCACATTCAGTATAATAAAAAAAGTACCAAGTATATATTTTTAAAAGTAAAAAAATTTTAATTAGGACCTTTTAAATTTTTTTTTTCATAAAAATCTGTATATTGTAGTGGGCAGTGTTTCAATGTATGCTCACTGCACAAGTATAAAAAAAAAAAGAAATCGCTGGATGTTGATAATTCATCATGCATGAAAATCTATACTGTCGCGGTCAGTATCCTGATGTATGCTAACATAACTGGATACCCCTAATTTGTGGTGCATGAAATCAGAAAATGCATGAAAATCTGTACTGCAGTACTGTAATGCAGTGATCAATATCTCGTCGTATGTTCATTTCGCCAGCATTAAAAAAATAATAATAATCATCACTGGATACCCCTAATTCGCAGCACATGAATCAGAAAATGCTTGAAATTCTGTACTGCAGTAGTCACTCTATCATGTACTTTTTTTCCTTTTTTAATAATATCGTTTATTAAAAAATAAATAAAATACATTGAAAAAATTAATTTTTAAATCTGAAAAAAAAATCTAAGAAATGTAAAAATTTTGAATTCATCTTACTGACAGATTCCAATGACTCTGAAAAAAATAGTAGCAAAGATAAAATTCAGCTAAAACAATTAATCATCCACAGACAAGAGTCACCCGACATGAACCCGACAGGTGAATTTTAAATCAACCCGACCCGAACCCGACAAAAAAATTTTAATCAACCCGAAAGAAAACCTACCCAAAACCCGAATTCAAATGAAAATTAATAATTAATCTGAAAATTAAGCAAAACATTTTTAAGTTATAAAATAAAGTAAATTTTCATTGTCACACAGTTAATAAATCATTTTAAAAATAATTAAAAATGTATTTATTAATACACTAAGTTAAAAATTTCAAAAATAGATTAATAATAAATTTTAACTATTTATGTGTGATGTGCATTTCAAGTGAAAAAAAGTTAGTTTCAAGTGCAGCGTTTAATGTTTAATGCTTATCTCTCTCTCACACACAAAAATATAAAAATAATACAATGCTGCAGACGCCAACTGAACGTCCATACCTACCTACATTTAAATAACTTGTTAAAAACATCTGCAAAAGAAAAAAATATTAATTATCAGTTTAAGTTCACAGTCTGTTTCAAAAGGATTTGAGTGTAATCAAAATAGATGAATCATATATCTGGTTATTCTTAGAGAAGGAGCCTGCTTTTCACAGCTTCTATTCTAAATAATAATAATAATAATTTGATTTTTTTTTTTTTTTTTTTTGTTAATTGTTTCAATTGGATATGGATGTTTGTTTTACTATAATAATTTGGATAAGCCTATATTCACTATGGATATGTATAACGAACAAATTTCTCCTTGTTAAAGTAATTTTTTTTTTTAAAGATGTTCTCAAGTCGATTTGACTTGTTGAAAACTGAACCCAACCCACAGTAAAAAAATCCAGTCAACCCGACCTGCGTGAAAAAATAAATCAATCAACCCTAACCCAATCCAGCCCACAAGAGAAAAAAAAAAATATGTCAACCCAAATTGCCAATTGTGTCAGGTTTCAGTAAAATTGGGTTACCCGACCCAGTGCAGGACTAGAGATGTAAAATTTCTGGAAATTTTGAGGCGGTGGAAAAAAAAAAAAAATTCTAGTTTTTTTCTGGAAAAAATGAGAAAAATTGAATTTTTACAGATAAAAATAGGGTTTCTTAATAGTTATAATATCTTAGAAAATATAAATTGCTTAATATGGATTCCATGTATTTTTAAATATTTTTTTTTCCTTAACAGAAACATACAAAAAACTTTTACTGTTAAAAAAATGAGGCTTTCTGTTTCATAACTGCCAGTACCTTTTCTTGTATAAAACACCAAAAACTAGTCAAATTATCATTCAACCATTAATTTTGCATAGGGTGTGTATTTCTATGGAATGTTCATCTCCCAGCAGCATTGATACAATGAATTTAGATTAGAATCAAACTGACAAAAAAAAAGAAATTTCATTGACCCAAACCTAATTACTTTATATCCGAAACTCCAAAAACTAAATTAAATTTAATGATTCATCTGAAAATCATGCAAAACCTTTTAAAGTTAAAAAATAAAATAAATTTTCATTGTCACAGAGTTAGTAAATCATTTAAAATTTTTTTTAAACGGAGTTATTGATACACTAAGTTAAAAATCTGAAAATGAATTAATAATTTTTAACCATTTATGTGTGTTGTGTACTTCAAGAGTGCAAAAACATGCTTTAAGTTTAGTATATATATATTTGAGTTTTCTTTGTTTATTGCCTTTCTGCGATACGTATGTAACAATTTGTGTACACATATATTTAATCATGGGAATATGTAGTATGTTTATAATTAATTATATCAAACAAGTTTCTGCTTATTAAGATAAAATTTTTTTAAAGGTCGGCCTGACTCTTTAAAAACTTAACCTATCCAGCAAAAAAAAAAAAATTCAGTCAACCTAATCCAAACCCCGACCCACAAGAAAAATAAATCAGTCAACCTGACCCATAAGAAAAATAAATCAATAACCTGAACCGAACCACACCAAACCTCACTTGCAAGAGAAAAAATTTAGTCAACCAGACCCAAACTTGATTGCAGATCAGACTCGGGTAAAATTGTTTTACCGGACCTGATGCTGGACTTAGATTCTGACTTAAAATGAAGTTAATCAGAAAAATTAAAAATAAAAGTTTAAAGTTAATTGAACTTCAGAAATTTAAAACAACATTTTATTATTGATTTATTATTTTTTTATAATATAAAAGTTATAAACTCAGACGTAAAGCACATAAATCAAGTAGGTTTTTGCACATATAATTTTTAGTTCCCCATCATACTATAGGTATGGGAAACTTAGGTAATCGTGAAAATTTTCGACCTCGGTTTTTTGACTTTTTTACACGTTTTCACTTCAGGTGTGAGGAATACGAAAATGACAAAATTTGTATGGTGTCTGTTACTGTGTTAGTGTGTTAGTCCGTTAGTTTGTTAGTCTGTTTACAGTTACATGATATCTCACGAACAAATTATCGCAAAGAGGTCAGATCAGTTTTTAAATAATACTTTCGATACTGGCAAGAACCCTATTCATTTGCAACATTCGAATTAAAAAACTTCATATTAAAAAACTTCACAAAAATTCACTTAAACGTGCATTAAATGGAAACTTTTTACTGTAAAAATATCAGACAAGTTTTAAAATATCAGTTTTGATGCCGGAATGAACATCAGTAACTATAAATATGCTATTTTGAAAATTTCGCAAGTTATGGGAAATTTACGAATTTCTTAACATGGCAGTATTGGGCAAAATTTCACATAAACGTCAATTTTGAGAGATATTTTCATCGTAAAGATGTCAGACTACTTTTGAAATATTATTTAGGACACTGGCATGAATATTAATGCCTATGAATTTTCCAATATAAAAATTTCGTAAGTTATTGAAAATTTACGAATTTCTTAACTTGGCAGAATAGAGCAAAATCACACATAAACGTCAATCTTGAGGGATATTTTCATCGTAAAGATGTCAAACCACTTTCGAAATATTATTTAGGATACTGGCATAAATATCATAGACTATGATTTTTCCAATTTAAAAATTTCGTAAGTTATTTGGAATTTACGATTTACTTAACATGTCAGAATGAGACAAAATTGAGCATAAACTTCCATCTTGAGTATCAAAAATACATTAGACAACTTCAAAATTACATTTATGATATTTGTTTGAACATGATTGATTACAAATATTCTAATAGGAAAATTTCGCAAATTATTCGTAATTTACGATTTTATCAACATAGCGATATTGTAAATTTTTCATATAAATATGAATTTTGAGAATTATTGCGTTGGAAATAGTAGCATGAAAACTAAACAATGGAATTGACCCTGATAAAATAAATTAATAGATTAGAATAAGATAAATATATCGAAGTGAACGGTGGATAGCCTATTAGGCGGGGATTTCATTCTGTCACTGTATCAAGCTTTGGTCAAATTCATTTCTTTTAACGTGATTATAATATGTCTCGTACTAGAAATTTGTGAGAACATAAATATGATGGGGAACTGAGCAGAGTCCACCTCTGCCAACTAGTTTTAAATTGTGAAATAAATTTTTTGACATAAAGTAGTTGCTCAGGTTTTTTTTTACTTACTGTTACATGCATTTATATAGTATATGTGTGTGTGTGTAATATATATCCACACACATTTAAATACTACAGTTAGATAAGTCTAAGGATATACATTCAAGATAAAAGACTGAAGTATAAAAGAACTGAAAAAGAATGAGTAATTTGAAATGAATGTGACCGGAATGAGATCATTATAATACTTAAATATTTCAGGATTATCATTTGATTATATGGTTAAAACTTTATTTTTGAAATATGAACATTATCAGAATCAGTGTTTTCATGTAAGATACTGAACATGAAAAAATATTTCAAGAAAAAAGCATCAGAATATAAATATTATAAATTTCTGACTACGTTATTTTATGATAGAAATTTCAAAATTTTCTGGGTGGAAATAAATCCCTTCAGAAAAAAATGAAAAAAACTGGTTTTTTCCCCAAAATGTCTGTTTTCTTTCACGCCATTCCCATTTCTATGCAGGACTCTACCACAGACAATTGACAGATTTTAAATTTGTCTTTTTTACAGTCAGTTTATTCATTTTTTTTTTTTTGTAGTTGGGGTGATGGTGGCTTGAGTTATTACTGGATTTGTCATTATTTTTAATTCTTACATATTATACCAGTAAAAAAAAAAAAAAAAATGTATATTGTCTTTCATATTTTAGGTAAACCAACTGGAGAAGAGTTGATTGATAATGCATCTGTAAGAAAGACTTCTTCTGAAACTACTCAATTTACTTGTGGTTCTCACTTTTATGAAGAAGTTGAAGATACAAAAGATAGCGCTTGGTTGGTGCAAGTAGTTCTCGATGACGAGGATAAGCCAATCTTGGCTGAGAGTATTTGGAAGGAAGTAGTTTCCAAAGTGTCAGAATTTGGGATTAGAACTGGACGTTTTAAATGTTCTCTTGATAAGAGGTATCATTCTTATTGATAATTTGCATATTTTCCAACATTTTCTTATGTTTATTTGTCTGTCTGTGTATTCTCATTTCCTGAAATAACTGTAGAATGCCTTAAAACTGTTTTATGTTCATTTTCTATAATATGCTTCTCATTGAAAATGGTACGGTAATACTGGTTACTGAAACTCTAAAAAAAAAAAATCAGATACCAGGGTTTGCATTAGAGGGTGGGATTGCAATAATCTCGCAATATTAATTTTGAAGGATCCCACTCAAAAGTATATTATAAGGGAATTTTTCTCCCAATTTTTTCACATTGCTCATTGAGTATTTCATCAAATTTAAGTTCAGTTGGGTAATATATTAATGAATTGCTTTAAAGCCTGTAGTTATCTTTTTAACTTCTCTAGAATTTCTTGATAAAAGAAAAGAAAAAAAGTGGAAATATTATGTAATTTTAAAATACTTCTTAATTGTTATTTGTTAAGAGGATATATGAAGTGTTTATTTTATCAACAAACAACTGCAAAGCGTGAAGGCTAAAAATTGCAATAATTATATTAAACTAGTAGGCTTTGCCCGCTTCGAAGGCCACTATATTTAAATGAATAATAATAATAGAAAAGAATCACTATTTTCACTTTATAAATAAAAAATTAAAAAACAAAAATCCTTTGAAATGGCTCAAAAACTTTCTTCAGATCATTGATGTCTTCGGCAGCGTCTTCTTCACCCGCAGTATCTGGGATTTGGATTGCAAGAATCTCGCATTATTAATTTTGAAAGAAAAACTCAAAAGTATATCATAAGGGGATTTTTCTCCCAATTTTTTCACATTGCTCATTGAGTAGTTCATAAAATTTTTAGTTCAGTTGGGTAATATATTAATTAATTTCTTTAAACCCCATAGTTATCTTTTTAACTTCTCTAGAATTTCTTGATAAAAGAAAAAAAAAAAAAAGTGGAAATATTATGTAGTTATTTTAAAATACTTCTTAATTGTTATTTGTTAAGAGGATATATGAAGTGTTTATTTCATGAACAAACAACTATGAAGTGTGAAGACTAAAAATTGCAATAATTATATATTAAACTTGCTTATAAATTATAATAAAATTGCAATAATTATATTATAATAATAAAATTATTGCTAAAAATTGCAATAATTATATATTAAACTTGCGGGCTTTGTTTGCTTTGATAATCACTCTATTTAAATGAATAATAATAAAGGATCGCTATTTTCACTTTATAAATAAAAAACAAAAACTTTCTTCAGATCACTGATGCCTTTTGCAGAGTCTTCTTCCCCCACAATATCTGGGGTGTGTGTCCCTATTGCTCGAGACAACTTGTGTCTCACCCTTTGACTTTAATGTGGATGTTTATCAGACAATTGTTTCAAAACAGAATCATAAATAAACATATTGAAGTATAGTTTTCATATTTAAATTGCAATAACATTAAACAACACTATACAGACTAGTATACATAGTATTTACTATCAAGTAATTTCTTATATTTTATTTAATTTACCGAGTTGGTTATAAAATGATAGCAATTCCTCTCCAAATATAGTACTACAATATGTTATAAAGTTTAATTTAAAGTCAAAATGGGAAAAAAAAAAATGATCCACTAAGGAACGAACTGTTGTAGTTTAGAAAACGGTATTTTATAGCGCATTAAATGAAGAAACATCAGAATCTTCATTTTTATCGTCTCGGAGGATGAAATTAAAATTCTCGCAAATACCTCGATAGTTAATCACATTTAAATTAATAAATTGCTTCCTAATTAAAAATTTCTAAATTTGGTTTTGAGGTGTTCACAGAGACATTCTGGACTGTGTATGTGACAAATTTTACATCTATAAGTGCGGTATATTTTTCTGGATACATTTGACAGAAGGAAAAACAGATGCTATTTCAGTTTTATTAAGCTATTAAAATTAATTAAATATGCATTCACTTCACATTACAAAACATCTATACTATAGGATTTCATTGGTGAACTTTGAAATTTTAACAATAGCTCTTGGATGTTTCTTGCGAAGTTATTACTTATGAAATTGTGATAGCTATTTTAATTCATCGCTAAAATGGCAAAAAATATTAAGTCACCAAGAGGTTCCTGTACAAAAGCTATAACCACATTACTTTGTCAAGGATAAAAATCAAGAAAAAAGGTATAAGACTATTTGATGAAATGAAATTAATATTTTAAATATAAATAAATTTTTAAAATGTTATGATGTCAGTTTTATGAGAAATTTTTTATGATACAGGTTTAATTTCCCTTTTTTTTTTTTTTTTTCCCCACGTGTAGAGAAATGTTTTTTTTTTTTTTTTTTTTTTTTTTTTATGTTAGAAAAAATAAATGAAGTAAAAAGTTGTAAGTGTGTTATGTTATTGGCCACAGGCTGAAATTATAAAAATAAAATAAATAAAAAATTCCGAGAAATTTAATAGAGTTAAATATGATAATAAATTTTAATAAATAACTTTCTTCCTAATTAAAAATTTTAAAATCCAGCTTCGAGGTGCACATGGAGATGTTACAATCTATCTGTGAGCCAAATGTCATGTCTGTAAGTGCAGTACATTTTTCTGTAGACGGCTGACAGACAGAATCATTTAGCCTTTATTTATAAGATAACTTAGGTTATTCCAGTTGCTGCACTTCTGTCTTTTTGAGTACTCAAATGGAAAATAAATTTTGAAACAGATTAAGTAATAACTTGAGCAATTCCTTCTACATTTCTGATGAAAATTTAGATTCTGAATATTGAAGCAGTATCTGTCCTTAGCCGCAAAAGAGAGAAAAAAAAAAAAAAAAAAAAAAAAAATCCATTTTTAAGATTTACTTGATTATTATTTTTTAAATTATTCAGTTTGCAATTGTAAAAAAAAAAAGAAATTCGCAAAGAGAAAAGAAATTCGCAAAATGTAAATTATATAATTTCTGACATAAATTTGAAAGATCCCACTTAAATTTTTTTGTTATCGTGGGTGAATCTCACTCAATATTTTTTTCTAGTGTGAACTCTGGATACGTTAAAATCTATAAGAGGTATTGTTTACTCAAAATATAAATTAATATTTTCTAATTACTAATTAAATATAAATAAATGGCCATACTTGGAAATATGCTGCAAAACATTTTCGGTACGGGCCCGTACCACCCTAAGTGCAAACTTCCTTGTAGGTGTGTGTTGGCTTGACTGGCTCTAACACTAAAGACTCTCTCTCATCTTCTTCTTGACTAGGTGTCGCCGCTTGTCGATGCCACAATCTCATTTTGATTGCAATTGCGCTCATTACTCATAATTTCGCAGCTTTGCGATTCATAGCGTAGTGATAATTTTTGTAATTTGCTAATTTCTTGATGTTATTAAAGTCTATTTCAATATTATCGTTTTGAAAAATTTTGGTTAATGCGGTAGTAGTTCTATTGAATTAAATATCAGCTTTATGTTCTTTAACAGGAGTTGTTATTTTTCTTTTTGTCATACCTATATAATAACCCTTTACTATTATCATTGGTTTTGTATGTTATTTGATAAATTCCCGTGGTTTCCATTCGGTTAATTTGATCTTTATCACTTCTGATTCTTTGAAAGATATTTGGATTTGGTTTCGGTACAGGCCCGTACTGAAAATGTTTTGCAGCATATTTCCAAGTATGGCCATTTATTTATATTGAATTAGGTATTGTTTAAATTACAGACAGTGTGGAGTTTTTGTAAATGGTCAATAAGGGTGAATACACAAATTGCTATTTAGTAATGGTGACAAAAATGCAGAGGATATTTATTTATTTTAAGTATTTCTGATTAATTTCTATTCCCATGACCTCATTATGCTTTGTTTTGAAGTAATTTTATAATGCCTCACATTTTAAATATTTATATTTTAATATATTTTCATGTCTAAACTAAAAAGTAAATGTATTTATTATTATTATTATTATTATTTTTACTTTTTATTGTCTGCAAACTACTGTTATGTGTGGAAATTATGAAAGTGAAATTTTATTTTATTGGTCTAATTATTTTAATTTTAAATAAAATTAAAAAAAAAAAAAAAAAAAAAAAAAAAACTTATTATTCAATTAGTAGTTTAAAAATTTTGAAATTTATGGTAAGGGTGTGCTGAGTTTAATTGAAATTGGTCGAGCAGTTTTGGAAAAGATATAACATATGTACATACATGCAATAATTTTTATTTATATGAAGATTATTACATTTATTTTAAATGTACTGAAAATATTTCATATATTTTTTTTTCTTCATGAAAAGTAAAACACCTCAATGTTTCCTAACATTCTATTATTGTCTCTAAAGTTATTTTTTACAAATTCATATGAATTACATTCATTGTTTTTATTTTATTTTTTTAGATAACACTTTTATGTTGTTTTATACCAGCATTAGCTTTGAATTGGAATTAAATAAATGAAGATGATTAAATATTGAGGGTCGGTCCAGGTTTTGATTTTATGTGCCCATTTTTGTAAAAAATAAATAAATTTGTTTGAAAATAGAATATTTTTGTAAAATTTTTATTTATTTTTGTAAAGAATAAAATATAATAAAATTCACATAAAATTTTCTGTTTTAACAGTTACTCTGTTTTATGCTTAATATCAAGTGAATAACATTTATTGAACCAAGTCAGTCATTTAAAATAACACTGGGGAAAAAAAAAAAAAAAAAAAAAATTATAAAAAATAAAATTTTGTAAAAGAATTTCTTTCTTTCTTTTTTTCTAAATTTACATATATGAATTTGAATTCTGTGAAATAACTCATTTTATAAATTTGAATTTTCTGAAAAAAGGGCTCTGAAGTGAAATTGTTCTAATAAGGCTGTTCTATGAAATAGAATTTTATGAAGAGCCCCAATATTTGGCTAGGATTGACTCCTGATATTACAAATTACACTGAGCTGAAAAAAAAAAAAAAATTCGAGCCTTGATATCATTTTTGCTGATTCTTATGTAAAATGACCTCCTGAATCCGAATATGTCCCCATTTTGCCCAGTCACCCACTGTTTTCTTGGGACACCACCCCTCCCCCAATTTTTATCTCTGCTCGTTAATTTTATGACCATGAATTTGATTTGGAGAATGAGAAAGAATTACTTTAGCACTTAAAAACAAAAATATATGATGTTTAATAAATAACCTTAATAATAGATTAAAAAATATATAAAAAATGTAATACATAATTGCAGGGGCAAATCCCCTCCCCCACCCCCCCAAAAAATAAATAAATAAATAGCCATAAAATTACTGAAAAGTGATAAAAATAGGGAACCGTCCCTAAAAAACAGTGGGTGATAGGGCAAAATGGATGTCCTATTTGGATTCAGGAGGTCATTTTACGTAATAATTTGCAAAAATGGTGTTGAGGGCAATTTTCATGCAGTATTATTAATGATCATTTTCTGTGTATTTTTTAGTCAATATTTATAAGCATAAATGTATTCCTGTTTAATAAGCACTATTATAGATTAAAGTTAGGGGTCATTCACAAATGATTTCATGCTTCAAAGGGGTGGGAGGAGAAGGGTTTTCATGAAATTGTGAAAATTTGTGACAAGGTGGGGAGAGAGGGTAGCAAGAAGTGTGATACCACACATTTTTGGTTAAAAATAAAAACATTTATAAAATCAGTAGATTATCAACAGAGAGAGAAAAAAAATATCTATATATATTATTTAAAAAATATATCATTTCAGTGGATCCTATTCTTCATTTGGATTAGAGACTACGAAAAATTAGCTGATTGGGAAAATATTGCTGGCGTTTCCCATTTGAAGGCGTGCGTTTGAAAACTGTACCTCATTTTTAATTTTTAATTTTTTTTTTTCCTGAATTGATAAACATAATTCTGGTAGATCTGAAATTATAAATCCTTTCATAAATCTCTGCATTATTTTGGCATAATTTTCAATTTCATTTATAATATTCCGTTACAATAAATTTGAAATACATGAATACTTAAAGTAAAGAATACATATACAAGTGTTTAAATTAATTACATTTTAATAAATTACTAAAATTATCCTTTTTTAAATATATTTTATTTTCACTATTCAAATGTTTATTTTTGATATTTTACAAAAATTGTATTTAAATTGCACAATTTTAATATTTTATTATGTCATTAAAACATATAAGTAAATTTAAACATAAAATTTTAAATATGATCTTTAATGTAGTGCTTTGTTTCTGAACTACAAATGTATGTTTATGTAATATGATGTGACATACGACAAGGGTACATGGTGAAGTGTCACATTTTATGACAAACTCGGGGAGGCGAGTCAAAAATATGGAAAAAAATATGTGACATCATTTATGGACAGCTCCTTAAGTATTAGAGATGCATTTTCAACAGTGTGGCAACAGTCAGGGAAATCATGGAAAAATCAGGGTATGTTATCAATCTGGAAAAATCAGGGAATTTTGTAAAAAACACCTCAAAATCATGGAAATTTTTATTTTTGTCCAGCAAGCATGACTGAAAGATCACCAAACAGGTGTTACCTTAGCTAAGATGGCACAAGACTGGCTGCTTTGTTGTTGAATCCCACCAAGGTAATATTTAAAAAAAAAAAAAAAAAAAAAAAAAAAAAATACACAGCAGCTTGAGGAATAATTTTATCTTAATATGTTGTGCAATTAAAATGAGTCATATTTTTATAATTTTGTCAATTTCTCCAAAATTTTGATTTTTGAATTTTATTTTCCTTTTTGTAAGTGAACAAAGAAAATAAATAAAAAGATTGAGATTTTTTTTGCCCACGAGTATAGTTTTTTGAAATGTAGTGGTTTAGCAAGCATGTTACACAAGAGTATGAAAAACACAAAATTGTGGAATGTATAGAATAGGTAACGGAAATCTTGGACATTTGTTAAAATTAATCATGGAAATCATGGAAAAATCAGATTTTTTTTTTTTTTTTTTTTTTTTTCTGAAACCACCCTGGTAAAGTAACTTCTTGCATCTTTCTCTCTTTTTTTTTAAATAACTAATCATTCCAGTTAATTGAAATTAAATGCAGATTATAATGTGTGACCACCGCCACTTTAGGATGTAGAAAAAGAGAGGAAAAAAGGCTAAAAACCCCATAGGAATAGCATGGGAAGAAAAGCAAAAAAACTCACAATGTCAAGTGTGTTAAAAAAAAAAAAAAAAAAAATTCACACCGGAAGTAATAAGGGGACAAAATTGACTAGAAAAATACATTGAACAGCGGGAACCGGGCGGGCTGGGGCATGGGTCCTATCGTCCAGGATTATTACGACTCGCCTAGTCAGTTTCAGTCTATCAGTCAGTTTCTTTTCGTGAAAATATTGTGATTTTTTATTTTAATTTTTGCCATTAAATTCACTAAGTTTTTTTTTTTTTTTTTTTTTTTTATTAAGGTTATGTAGAAGAAAAGGTTGGAACTCTTCTCGACTTATATTAGCTCTCCCTCGAGGTTATAGAGCGAAAGAAGATGTTGTTCTCTTTAATTACCTCCAGCCATCTTCTTCAGAAGCTATTTTACAGTGGGTAAGGAATCATTTAGCTTCTAGGGTCAAGAAAATTAATTCCACTGAAGAGCTGATGAAATGGATGCAGTATTCAAGTGATTCTCAAAGCTCAGTCATCAAAGTTGTTTTCTTTTCGATCTTAAATTCATGTCCTATGTTTCTTTCATCTCTTGCTATAAAATTTAACGGAAGAGTTAAATTTGCTATAGTTGATACAAATAAAGCTAATTATAAGAAAACTTTGAACCATGTGCATTTTCCTGCCATTTTAATTTTGTCTCCGGAGAAAACATTTCATTACGGGATTCATGAAGGAGAATGTTTCAACTTTAAGAGCATGGAATTATTCCTAAAAACTTTCGTTCCAGAAATGAATGATGTGTTTCTGTGGTCTCTCTTATTTGTCAACACTCTTGCAAGTTTTGAGTTGTTTTTTATGTACAGTCATATATGGAAGCATTTCCTGTTGTATGCAGTATGCGTTATGAAGTACAATTGTTTTTTATTTCTCCTGTGGTTATTAATATTAGCACTTAATCGATTTCCCTTTATGTCAGTTTGTACAAATACATTGTTGAAATGCCTGAGGATGGTTAGTGGTACATATTTAGCATCTATTATAAGAAGTGACTACAAGAGTTTCTATTCTTATACTTTTCTCTTAGCTTCTTTTGTTGTTTATGCCAGTGTTGCTGGTTTTATTTTAAGAAAGTACGAATGGATTCAAGAAGATAGTTCAATTTCACCAAACTTGTGGTTTTTGCCAGTCGATGGAATCATTGCAACTTATTTTTTTCGACCGATTTCCACTTTAACTAGGCCTAGTACAGCCCAAGACCTTGATCTTGAAGAAGGTATGGAACTCTTAATTGAAAGATTAGCCGTTCCTAATTTATGGCTTCAACCAATGATTTCTTTGGACTATATTAAGGACTTGCAGGTCTGGAAATATCAGGGATGGTGTGAAGCTGATGACGTTAATGAAATTAGAAGTGAGACATTATGTTCTAGTGATGACGAAAGTGCCAATATTACTACCATTAAACAAGTTGTTGAAAGTATAGTGCCTAATTCTCAAACTTCTATTGACAATCTTTCTTCAAGTGATAATAATACATTTTCTGTTAGTAGCAATGTAGCTGACCAAAGTAAGTGTCATGAAGATATCGCTAGAACTGATGAAATTCCAGTGTGTTCCACTTCTTCTGTATTGCCATCAACTGCCTTCTGTTCAGCGAAAATATCAGAAACAAAAAAGTTTGAAGTGCCAGAAACTGAACGTGCCCCTAAAGGCATGCTTGAGTTTCGGGAGTGTTCCATATGTCTAGAAAGCTACCGATACGGTGAATACCTTTGCGGACTTCCATGTGGTCATAATTTTCATATGAACTGTATTATGATGTGGATAACACGAGATAATCATTGCTGCCCAATATGTCGATGGCCTTCCTATAAACCGAAAAATCGTATCCATGTACATTCCCAATAAACTGACCGTAAAAGTACATAATATCTTCCACTATGTAATACATTTAGTTCTAAAGAAGAAGAAATATTTAATACTTTAATTGTTTTTTAAAAAAATATTTTTTATTGACTTTGATTAAATATTCTCTTTTAAATTGATATTAGGCTTCCCAGTCATTAAAATACTGCTGTCATTGTGGTAACAGCTTTAGTTGATTATTTACATTGTAAATAAACGTTAATGTCTAATATTGGCTTATGTTTCTAATATGTAATCATATATGCTTTTGTTATAGAGAGCTTAAAAAAATTTTTCTTTCTTTCTTTCTTCTTCTTCTTCTTTTAAATATATATATATATTTTTTTTTTCTTTCTTTCTTTCTTCTTCTTCTTCTTTTAAATATATATATATTTTTTTTTAATGTAAAATTCGTCTATAAAAGAAAACACCCCATAATATTTTACTACCAAATTATTTCAGAGATATACAAATAATACCATTAAATTTAAAATTTTATTGTAATTTTTGTGCATATTATTATTTTTTTTTCCTTAAACAAAAATTGGTTTTAAAAATTCTAGTGTTTACATTATTTTAAATTTAAAGATAAATTTCTACACCATATTTGTAGTCTTTAAGTGATGAAGTTTTGAATGGAGTTAATTATGTAAAGTTTAAAATTCCTAATGTTTCATTAATTTCTAATATTTTTATTCATATCAATAATAATTATTTTTCATGCTGTCTTTTTTTTTTTTTTTTTAATGTAAAATTAATGTCAGAAAAAGAAATTCTAATTGAAACATACAAATATTTTAACAGAAATCAGTTTCCATCATCTCTTTTCTGTTATTTTTTATCTTTAGGATTATTTATAGATTCATATCCAACAGCAGATTAAATAAAGAAATAGACTATTTTGTCTAGGTTTTATTCATATAAGTAGGGTTCATGCCACCATTATGAAATAGCAATAATTATTGCCAAACTCATGAACATGAATGATGTATTTATTTATTTTGTTTTTTTAAACCTAGTTTCTCATATTTTTATTTTTTTATTTATTTATTTTTAAATGAAAACAAATGTGTTTCTAAATCTACAAAACCTTTTAGAAATCAAAATCAATGTACTAGCTTCTATCGACTTAGTATCAACTTCAATTTTCATTGCTTCATTGGTACTATTAATAAATCGGTAGTAAATTTCAAAGTTTTTCTAACTTCAAGTTTCTGTACCATTACTACTTTGGGTGTGCCACATTGCATTGTTTCTTTTATGCTGCAGTCATGACTACATTTTTTGCCTAAAGAATGGTTGTTCTTAATTATTCCGCCCTAAAATAATTGTTACATGTTTTTACAATTTGTAGAATTTCATTAATTTTTCATCATACTTTTTGCTATATTTTACTGATATTTCTTAAAAATTGCTCTTGCACAATATTTATGTGTGAATTAACTATTGAAATTAAACTTTTCTGCGTTTGATAGAAATGGTATTAAAAAAAAACAGAAATATATAAAGAATTTATGTCTAGAATAACTTAAATTGTTTGTGGGGTTTTCTTATAAAATCTCTGATACAATAGCAGTAAATATATATATATGATTGTCTGCAATTTTATATTTCCAAACCATTAAATTTTCAGTAGTGGCATGAATCCTGCGTATAAAAGACATTGTTAGAGATTGAAGAAAGTGATATTTCTACATTCATTTTTAAAAATTTTATATCTTGAATTGCTAAATTCTATTTTAATATGTAATATAGTTCTGCAGTAAATGTCAGAATTAATTTATGAATAAATAAATAATTTGAAAATATTAGATTTCATTTTTAAGATGGCTTCCAAAACTTGCTCAGTTTTAGGTATTTTAATTATCTCCACAAACAACTTACAGAAATTTCATAAAAGTGTACATTCAAGATATTTTCAGGGTGAATTCCTTGAATAATTTTGTTGAAATTAAAGTTATTAGGGCTGATTCTCCCCCCCCCTTCTCTATTTTAATATGAAACTTCCCAAAATTTTTTTTAATTTAAATTAAATGGGGGGGGGGGATTAAATTCAAATAAATACATTTTCATATTTTTTTTAGATAAGTTGACACACACACACACACACACACACACACACAAAAAAAAAAAAAAAAAAAATGATTGTGTACAAGACATAAATTAATTCTGAGTAATGAATGGATAAATAATTCATTGCTTTTTTTGCATAAATTAAATTTACATGTCCTTAACATAAAATTAATTAAATTTTTATGAAAACTAAAGAATATATATATATACATATTGCAGAAAAAAAAAGATTTTAGTACTATAAAATTAATTTAAGAAAAAATATATATCATAATTTGTTCATTATGAAATTTAACAAAAAAAAAAAAAAAAAAACTTTTTTCTGTTGTTTAAACTGCTAAATGAAATCTTATATGTGAAAATATCTGTGCAACCTTTTTCAAGCAATGAATAACTACTACTATTTTTTTTTTTTTTTTTCGAGTTACAACAGGAAGAAGTTTTGAAAGATTTGTCTAAAATTTTTATGAAAAATATGTTCTTTTTTGTTTTATGTATGTCATAAATGTTTCATCTTATGAATTTCTGTATATTTGTGTTTTTTAAAATTAATAATTGTTTGCTTTATAGCATTATACTCATTACCATCTTTCATTGGATTAAAAAGTGAAAAACTTTTTTTCAAGTTTGTTGTCATATTTGTTAATTAAAGTTAAACTATGTTTATCATGATTGAAAATCAATAGTTGAAATTTTTTGAAAATCTGTTGTAGCATTCTGTACAATTTGGAAGCATTGTATGTGTGTGTAGGGGAGTAAATCCCATTTTTTTTTGTTTGTTTGTTTAAGTAATAGTCTAAATCATATTTTCTTTTCTTTTACAATTATATGCATATATAATATACATATTTACAAAACTGAATAATTATGACAATCAGTTAAACTTGAAATAGTTGCAGTTTCCCTTTCCTTCTTCCATCTTTTCAATTTATTGCTGATTGTACAATTTTTTTTTCTACTGATATATTTTTATTCGTGGAAACAATACTGTGCGATTCTTCTTTTATTACTAGATTGTTTACATTTTTTAAAGCTGTATTAAATGATACAATGTTTAGAAATACAGAATTTTGTAAAACTGATTATTCAGTTTGCATCGACCTGCAGTCTTATAAAATCAATTACCAGTTTTGTAGAATTATAATTTAATGCTCATCTCTATCTCTTATGATTTCCTCATCTCTGACAGCCAAATCATGTGTTATTCTATGGGGAAAATTTGTTAACAGAATTATTCATTATCCAATGTATTATTTAAAATTCCATTTTCACATTCAGAAAAATCACAGCTTCTGTTAAATTTGTTTCTTGTTTTCCGAAAATTAATTTAAAATTTTTTTTAAATATTTCATTTTATATCTATGAAGCTCGAAGAAGGCAGTTAGTTTATTTTTTGCATTTTTCCGCTCAAAATAAAATATTATTAAAAATACTTACAATTTTTTTTTTTTTTTTTTTAAATTATTTTAGAAAAATAAGAACAAATTTAATGGTTTTGAATTTTCTGAATGTGAAAACAGAACTATTTCTATTTTTATATTAAATTCTGAAATTCTATATTAAATTAAAAAAATAGAAAACACCATAATTTTGTAGTAGTAGAAGCTTTTCAATCAGGGCCCTAACCTTTTTTTGATGTTTTGATGATTCTCTTCTGGCTTGATATTTTCTTTCTTTGTTGACTTCGGACGAAGAAGGCAGCACCATGCACCATCTTGTCCAATATGCTCCAAATCCATAATTATTCTGCTCCGATATGCTCCAAAAAAGTATTTTAAGTGCTCTAAAGTGGTGATCAGGCTGCTCCATCCCAGTTTTAAAGATTTATTTGAAATAATTATACATTTATTTTGTCATTCACTGATTTATCATTCACTTAAGGCATTAATGATTTATTATAACTTCATTTGTATCTGAAAAAAAAAAGTAAAGAAATTATGACCATTAATCTGCAAAATTCTAAAGTTTACAAAACGTTTGGTCCCAAGTTATGCAGATTAGAGGAAGTTGACTCGGAGATGAGATCATTTACACCTTTATATGAATATCGGAGATTCGTTTTTACATATTCGTTTGACATAAATTGTTAGAAATTTATTTTTTTTTCCCCCTTTGTGCTTTCTTTTCTTTCTTTCCCTTTTTTTTTTTTTTTTTTTTTTTTTTTAATGTAACTGAACAATCTTCTTTCATATATTGTCCTTATTTATGTATGGAAAATATACCATCATGCAGAAAACAAATTACTTTTGGGTTTTTAACTTATATTCAGACTTAATCATTTTCCATTCTTATCTCTCTTCACTGTTTTGCTAAATATATTTGATTATCAATAAATATTTCTTAATTTCATATGATTATTGTTAATTCATTTTTGTTAGTAGTTTCTTTCTTTCTTTTCTTTTCTTTCTTTTTTTTTTTTTTTTAACGAATTTTTAAATTTTTTTAAAATTGCTCCTCAAAGTAGCCGAAATGCTCCTCAAAATTTCTCTGAATACTCCTCAAACTGTTTTTGAAAAGTTGGCAACCCTGCTGTTGTGGTTCTATTATATTTGATGTCTGTTTCATGTTCTTTCATTCAATTTTTTATTTTTATTTCTGTCATTCCTATATAAAGTCCAGTATTATTATCTTCAGTTCGGTATTTTATTTTTTATATTTCTGCAATTTCAAGTGTATTTATTGGGTCTGTTGAAAAATTTTATGGTTCGGTATTATTGGAATATTTAATTTTAACATGCTGTTTAAAATTTGTTTGAGGCACTTTTATTATATGGAATTGCTGTGGTGAAATTTGTCTTAGGTTTTTGTTTATTTTTGATATGGTTTTATTTTTTGTTTTTGTATAAATTATGAACCGAGTTTTTTACTACAGCCTGCGTTTGCTGCAATTTCAGAGATTCATTTTGTTTATTGCCTTTTTTTTTTTTTTTTTTTCATGAGAACATATAATTATTGCATGCTTTATGTATTATTGGATAGCATTTAGTTTGTATTTGAGCTTCTGCTACTTCGAAAGTAATGGCGCTTTCTAATTTTTATTTAATATGTAATTTATTTAAAGTTTTTAATAATAAATTCTGTTGAAAAAATTTCTTCATAGATTAACACAGGTGTTGGCTGCTGGCAGTGATAGGTACAGAGAGAGAGAGTCTTCTTAAAGCACTTTATTTAATGTTTATGGTTTGGTGAGTCTAGAGATGATCACTGTGATTTTTCGTAGCTTTGTCTTTAATTGTATATTAAATCTTACACAAATTTGTTTTATCACTGTTGAAGTTAAATTTTATTTTTAAAGATTTGGTAGTAGTATATTTTTCGGGAAGTAAAAGGATCAGAATCTTTATAAAAACTACTTTAAATGAAGTTATAATTCATATTTAAAATTAAATTAAATACCTTTATTTAAACTTCATGCTTGGCAGAAAGCTTTTTCGGTAGGGGATCCCCTCCGTCAACGGTGCCGACTGCTCTTTGTGGTTCGCGGCTGCTCAAGTCTTCTTCTTCTCCTTTATACTCATACAGGTGACGCCACACTTTGTCTATTTCTGCCGATTCGTGGTCGTTGATGACGTGACTATTGTGCGCGATCATCATTAGTATTAGCTATTCGAGAAAGTATTGAAATCGCGCACAATAGCCACGTCATCAACGACCACGAATCGGTAGAAATAGACTAAGTATTGCATTACCTGAATGAGTATAAAGGAGAAGAACAAGACTTGGGCAGCCGCCAACCACAAAGAGCAGTCGGCACCGTTGATGGAGGGGATCCCCTACCGAAAAAGCTTTCTGCCAAGCATGAAGTTTAAATAAAGGTATTTAATTTTATTTTAAATAGGAGCAGAATCAATTTTATGTGAATTTAAATGTGTTGTTTCGCTCAAGTGGTGCCATAGGATTTTTTTAAATGTTAATAAAAAAAGGGTTATTATTGTTTATTTGTATATGTCAGAGTTAAGTATAGATTATAGAGAAAAAGTATTTATAGAATTTGTTAAAATAATGTTTGTCTTGAGCTACTGAACAGTTAAATCTTTGAACCTCCATTTACTGAAAGATCTTTTTTGCCTATGTTATTCTGATTTTTCTACCTTATATCAGATGATTCAAAATCGATGGGATGGTGATACTATCTTAAAAAAGCATATTATAATTTCATGTACAAAATTTGTTCAAGTCAGCTGTAATATTGCCTTTATTTTGCGTGAGGCTATACACATAAAATATGTTTAGAAAACTAGTGAGAATTGATTAATACTACTTAATATGTTATATTATAGCAACCTTTAGGTAGAAAAAAAATTTAAATGACTGACTATAAGAAAAAGTTAAGATTCAGAAAAAATGAAAATTGAATTTAAATATCAAAAGAAATATTTTGAAAAATTTTACAAAGGAAATGATAGCTGTAACAGGGATGAAAAAGAGATATCCTTATATACAGATTTATAAATAGTATGTATATATCCTGCTTATATACATACTAATAAAAGTTTAAATAAACCATATAAAAAATGTACTAAAAGTTTGCCTTTTTTACATATAAAATTTTCTGGAAATTTTTTCAGTTTCACATTGCTACTTATAAATAATAATCACACTTTGTTATGTTGAATTGTGAAGGTCTTTTTTTTTTTTTTTTCAAACGCTATAGTTTATTAAGATTGTTTATTCAGATGTAGTTTATTAAGATTAATTCAAATTGCCTAAATTTATCTGCCTTTACATTCATTTAATTGTGTTTTCAAAAACATTTTTTATGTTTATGCTTTTAGATGTTTATTGTGTTAAAGCATTTTTCTTTTCATTCTTTTTTTTTTTTTTAGTATAATTTTCTTGTACTATAGTATGCTTTTTCTTGTACTATATATTTTTATTATTGTGATTTATTTTTGTCAATGTGTTTTAAGCATTTTTTTTTTAAACGTTTTATTATGTTAAATATTTAATGCCAGTATGCCAGTCTTGTTATTTTTTAAGTGAAGCTTGCTAAATGGAGAATATTTGTTTAAGATTAATTCAAATTGCCTAAATTTATTTGCCTTTACATTCATTTAATTGTTTTTTCAAAAATATTTTTTATGTTTATGCTTTTAGATGTTTAATGTGTTAAAGCTTTTTTTTTTTTTTTTTTGTAGTATAATTTTATCTTAATTTGCTGTTAAGTTAATAATTCTGGCATGTTTGTCTTCTTTTGGCATTTTTCACTATTATTAACTTGTATATGTAAAGTTATGTGCAAAACTTTAAATTGTGTTTGTAACCAAAATGTTATGCTTGTTTACAAAGTATTCTAGTGCCTTTGTTTGTTTGACATATATATTATATCTTTGATTGTACATTTATATTTTTCTCCAGTACTTTGGGGCATTAGTGTTTTGTGTTTTAACAACTATGCAATTTATCTATGCAAAACTTTTAGAGGTACAATATAAACTAATTATAAACAAATGGTTTTTCAACCTTTGTAATATCTGAGAATATTTTGAGGTTGGAAACTTACTGTTGCGTATTCACCTATTGTAAGAAAAGTTTTTATAAATTTGAAGTAAATGTCTGTAAATTTAGAAATATAATGATCTTTATTTATTTTTGGAGCCCTTTTAAATAATTCATATTATATGATAAGTTGTGTAAAATAAGCATAAAACAGAATGAAGCTATTTATCTGTGATTAGTTTTTATTTTCAAACATCTTGGAAATATTGAACTCTTGAAGACTGTGATTATGATTATTTTTTAATTGGATGTTAGATGTTGTGTGCTGGATACTGATATAGTACTGGATACTGCTGGTTACTGATATAGTGGAGCATAATTTATGCGTTTTTCAAAAAACCTGTTCGTAACATTCCGTTGCTGTCCTCGTATCTATGAGATGCACACCGACCTTTTTTCTAATTTTTTTTCAAGTTTTTACTTGCCATTTTGTAGCAATTAAGAAAAAGGCAATTAAATAGTTAAAGAAGGTTTATTTTTAGTTATTTATGAGCTTTGTCAAAAATACTAATTTAAAAAATAGACATATTATAGAATTTATATCACGTGTCTCACAGATGCAATGACAGCAATGATGTAAGTTTTTTGAGGACAGCAATAGAGTGTTAAAAAACATATATAACTGGGGGGGGGGGGGGGGAGTGAAATTTCAACACATTAATGCAGGAAAAAAGGGTTGTATGAAAATGTAATACATATTTGTGATTTCTCTTATCTCTTCAGTTAATTGGAACATTAAATGAAACTTAAAATAATTTAACTTATAGTCAATAATAATAAAAAGTTTAATTTATACCTAATCATATTTAGTGTTGGAGGAATATTCAATTTCTTCACTAATTGAAGTCTATTTCTGCGCGAATAAGTATAAAGGAATTAAGTCCAAAAATGTCGATTTTGAGTTAAGTACACAGTCAGACTCAGAAAAAAATTCTCTATTGATTGGTATAAAGGATTTAAGCTTATGTCATTTAGTCTTTCAGAAAATCCATTGGTAAAAAAGATTCAAGTCAGAAATTTAGCATTCATGTTTTGTATAAAACTATATAAATCTGTTAAAAATAAACAAACTTCAAAATTAAATGTATGTAGTTTATTCACAAAATTGTATATTATGATAATAGCCTGGTTAAAACTGTATTGAACAGATAAGTTTTTATACAGCATTTTTTGAACTTTATTTTTCGTCTCCTAAAAAATCAAGAATATGGACTTAAATCCTTTATAATCAGTACAGATTTAATGCACTATTTTCATCAACTTCTCGTAAGGTTTCAGTTTTATCTTTTGAAGACAAAGCCATTCATTTTCTAAGTGAAGATAATATTTGTACAAATAACTAAAAGCAAAAGAAAACCTTGCCTCTAAAAGTAAGATGTCAAGTGAATATAATAAAGAAGTAGAAAATCATTTAAACTCCATTCCTGAAAACCAATAAGAAAAGGACATGTTTACAAGCAAATGTTCTGTCAGTCAATCTTTACCTCTTGAGAGTCATTAAAGATCAACCTATATTGGTGGAAATACCAATGTTTTGCCACTCTACCCATAACTTGACTGTGAGTGATGCAGTGATGCCATGCCAGATGGTCGAAAATTATTTCCCCAAACAGGTCTTCAAATTTCCCCAAAACAGGTTTTTTTTCCGAAAAAATATCCAACTTGATTTCTACTAAAAAGGGGAAAAAAAAATATATATATATATATTAAGCAGATTTAAGTGGATTTAAGCTCAGATTTTTCCCCAAATGAAGGCAATTTCTGAAAAAAATCTCAAAATAACAATAAAGCTATTGAAAATTCCTGGTCGTAGGGATAAATCATTACGTTGCCAACATTGACAGAAAGTTGAAGAACTCCCCAGATTTGTCCCCAAAAATTTTAGAATTCCCCCTAAAAGTCCCCACAAACATTTGGTCCCCAAAATTGTCCCCAGAAGCCTCAAAAATCCCCAAAATGGAGACAAAATCCCCAATCTGGCATCACTGGAGTGATGTTACATACTTTTTCCTTATTTACCCCTTAACTGCCCCAGGCGTATATATGCATTTTACCGAAGTACGTTCCTTTGTATTGTACTGTTTTTTACCAGTGTAACAGTGCAAAACATGGCTTGACAATACAATAAATAACCTTGAAACTGATCTTGACAGTGTTTTTGAAAGATTTACTTATTTCAGAGTCAAACGGTGGAACTTTGAAGCAAATCTCATAAATTTTCTTCAGCAGGTAAGGGGTTAAAGGAGAGAGTAGGAGGTCAAAGTATAGAGGTCACTTCTTTTCTCCCAAATAAATCCTTGCATACTTGACAATTAACGCTATCCCAGCTTGCTTGTTTTGTAATATTCCCCTAAACATCCCTAGGCTACCGATTTAGGTTACACTATACTATACTATAGTTTTAAGATCAAGTAATCGGTAAGTTAAGAAAAAAAGCATAGACAGATTTTTTTTTTTTTTTTTTTTTTTTAATACTCAGAATGGATTTGAAACTTGGAATTCTTCAAGGAAAAATAGAATTTATTCATATTATATCAATGAGAAACGTATAAAAGTGCTCCCTTATATAGCTGAGTGATAAGTTATGCATTTAATTTGTGTTGGAAACAGCTGGAGAAAAGTTAAAAACTTTGTCAAAGTATTTTTGTGGAAAAGAATTTGTTTAAATTTAAAAGAAACGTTGCTTTTATTTTAAGATTTCTTTTTACGTTCTCACACACTATTGTTTTGTGTTTAAAAATGGAACGAAACTTAATTAAAAATTAATAATAATCAAATGCATATCCACAAAATATCACATCTTTTTCGTGAAAATTTATAATGAAAGCTAAATGAGAAAAATATTTTAAATTATTGCATTATTATTAACAGAAATGATGGAGAAATAACTCATTCTTTAAATACTTCTTTTAAATAATAATAATATTAAAATGAAAATTAGTTTTAAAATTTAAAACATGAATCTTATCTTATTTTATTTATTAGTAAAAAAAAAAAAAAAAAAAAAAAAATATATATATATATTTAAAAATATCATAACAGTTATTCTAAAACAAATTTAATAACCATTGTGAAAATTTTTTTATTGCTCATTGTATTATATAAATTTGTATTTATTAAACCGTTTTACTTTTAATATAGCTCATTTTTAAATTTTGTTATAGTGTTCATTTTATACATTTTCCTAGTTTAAAAATATATATGCATATATATGCAGGCAGATTTAATCTGCCTGCATATTTATTCATAAATTAACAATAGAACAGTCAAAAATTTATGATTATACATTAAAAATTATAATAAAGAATTTAATAGTCGGTCTAAAAATATTTCATTAGTAATAATCAGTGTAATATTTGTTTCTTTGGCTACTATGAAGTGTTGAATAATTAAGAAGAATTTATTAATTTTTTATGTGTAAATCAAAGATGCCAAATTCAAAATTTTGTGAATAATTAGTACATATTTTTTAAAAGGCTTATATTTATTCATTAATTGCACACGTTTAAGAAAACTGTACTCCAAAATTTGATAAATTAATTTTTGAGATTTTTTTTTAATAAAATAGTACATATCTCAGAAAATTTTTAGGACCATCTCCTCCCTATTCGAATGTTGCTTATTGAAATTTCATATAATACTAACAACTATTTGTACATGTAAGCTATAGTGACCATATTTTTTTCATTGAATTTGGGGACAAAGATGGCGATGTCCTCGAATTTCGAGGACAAAAAAATAAAAAAATAATTAAATCCCCTTAAATTGTAAAATTTTAGCAATTTTTATGTGTAAAGCACCTAAAAGAACTTATTTTAGCTTATTTATTATACATATAATAAATTACTATAATGAAACATTAATAACTTTATAACCGGCGTCCCCCAAATGTGTTGAAATTTTTTGGGAACGAAGGTAGTTTTGTCCTCAAGATTCGGGGACTGTCCTTGAGATTCGAGGACATATGGTCAGCCTATTGTAAGCATAATCTTCAAATCTTAATTTATGTTATTAAAAAAAAAAAAAAAAACTAAAATACTAACACTTTCTCAGACTTTTATAAAATTGTTTGATATTATTATTATTATTATTAAATCTGAAAATGTAATTTTTCTTAATTTTAAAGAAGAAGAATTTTATTTCTTTTTCTTCTACCCTACTTCCTTACAGTTTAAATTGGACAATGGCGATATTAAATAAAATCCTTGTTGATTATTTTATTATGATAATATGGAATTGAGATGTTGAATGAATTTATTTATTCCATGTAGTTATTTTAATAATACAGTTTTATATAAATGAGTTTATGTAATTGTTTTCAAATAACACTTTCTCAACTGTATGGCTCATTGAAATCAAACTTTTGTTTATGTTAATTGTTAAAGTGTATTTTATTGTTACAAAACTGATATGTATTTAAATCAACTTTCTATTTCGTCTTTTCTAAACAGTATGAACCGAGATTACATATTAGGCAAATTCTAACTTTATTAAATAGATTTATCGTTTGTACACCAGTTTTGCATTTAGTTTTGGTATAACTTTATTGTTTTAAATGTTTCAAAATTTTCAGTGCATATAAACATAATAACTACCCCAGTAGCACAACACTATTGATCTAATATTGTCTAATATCAACAGAAATTGGTGTGCTTCAGTAAAGATTGAAGATTTTACCAACATGGTTTAAACCAGTGTTGGATCTGTAATCTTCAATTTTCTGAAAAGTTCAACATTTGGTTTTTAATCTATATTTATTTTATTTTTTTTAGAGAATAGAGGACAACAAACAATTTTAGCAACATTATAAATATTGTTTATAATGTTGCTAAATAAATATGGAATTTTTTTTTTCTTTCCTTTGTGACATAATCTAATCCTGGCTGATATTGGAAAAAAGTCTGTCATACAATATTGGCTGGTTCAACAACTTAGCTTATGTATAATTGTGCTACTGGGGTAATTTGAATTTTATAGATTCATAGATTTATATTGTTACTCTTTTTTAAATAATGATTAAAGAATTTTTATATTTATAGTTATACTAAAAGATTTTTTTTTTTTTTTTGAAAGCATTAATAGTATTGTTAATGTATAAAGTGAATTAAATTAATGTGATATTGACATATTTTTATGCATGATATTAAAATTGATTATGTCCATGATAATAAAAGAAATTAATAATCTAATTTTTATACTCTTTTAAGTTTAAATTTTTATGTTAATTTATGCATTGATTATGAACAAAATTTTAAGTTTCTTTACATTTTATCTATGTTATAAATTGATATAAAATATATTGTATGGTTGCTTTTTTGATATAGTACTTTTGTAATGAATGGTATAATATTATAACCAGTTTTCATCATTAGACTTAAGTTGTTCTGTGGACCAAAGTTTTTGAAATTTGTTGATTATTGTTTGTTTTGTTTTGATTATGTTGAAATGTTGCCAGTAGACAGCGTGTTATTGATATTAAATAAAACCATAATTTTTGTTGTATTTTGTTTTCCTTTTTCTTCCTCCGTAAGAAAAAAGTATCGGATCAGTAAATATTTTCAGTTTTAGTTTTGCAGTGAGTTTACATGTTATGGGATGCCTTGAACACATTTTGATTATTCTTTAGAAAATATCTATCTGTTGTGTATTACATAATTTTTGTGGGAGTTGTAACTGAAAAATCTGTTACAGAGAATTCTACAAAGCTTTATATATTAGTGATACAATGATGTAAATTGGTGCTGCTTAGACTTGGCTTTTTTTTTTTTTTTTTTTTTTTGTGAGATGCTAAACTTAGCTTTTCTGTGATTTTTGCATCAGCTATATCTCAGCCTTTGTCAAGGCCTCATTGCCGAAAAGGCTCCATTTAGGAGCAGCTCCAGAGTGACTGAAAACAGGATCTCAAATTCTCAGTTTCAGATTTTAAAATGGTTACTTTTGTTTTCTGAGAAAATTCTCTGAAAACAAGGGAAAGTGAGCATTGTTTTGGCAAATTTCTATTATTTAATCAGAAATTCTGAACAATCTGGAAAAATAGGTTGTTATCCAGTCACATATGATCATGATGTATGTGGGTAGATACTACCTAGACATATGAACACAAAACAATTTTAAACACAGACATTGAATTTTGATCTGTAATATTATTATATGAAAATATATAGAGGGGATATGAACTTTTATTTTAATTACATTAAGACATACATGGGAATTAAGGTTTTAATATTAATAAACTTGTTTCAATGTGCATATAAATTAAAAAACTTTCATCAAATGAAAGGAGGGAGGGACCCGAAATGATACTGATTTTTGCCATGATTGATACAATTTTTATGATTTAATAATATGTTAGCTATATATTTAAGCTTCCAATGTAGGAAAGTAAACCAAATTTTAAAAATCGGATACATTTTGTAAGAAACTATGTTCAATTTTGGTGGTTGTTGCATAGTTCAAAAATTATACTACCTGACGTACCCTGGACGTTAAATATTTAACAAAAACTATCTTTCTAAAAAAATACATATAATATATTAATATAGTGTCTTGTCTTTAATTTATGCTTAACTAAACAATATTAAATGTATATATATTGTTGTTAAGATAAGTTATTTTTTAACAGATCAGTATACATACATGAATGTTTTTTTTATCAACATGCATTTGAGTAGGATGTTTGTAGTAGTAGTAGAAGTAGAAAGGGATCATCTATTTATTCACAATACAGCAGTTCATGTGGTGACCCCAATAACAGAATTATCTGAATCTATCTGCAGAAAAACAAAATTTATCTGTTATGTAGGAATGTTGGACCAAGTTTAGTATTACAATAAGTATGAGCAATTTATAAAATATGTAAAACTTTCATCTACAAAGAAAATAGATTAAGAAGTACAATAATATAGATTCATAATATAAATTATATTTGTATTTTTAAGCCTGGCCTTTTTTTTTTTTTGAGATGTTAAATCAATTTGCTGTACTGTTTCTGCTGCTGGGGGTGAAGGTTAACACATATTCTATACAAAATATTATTTTAGCATATTAATGAATGTCAATTTCTTCATGATTTTTGCAGTAAAAAGTTATTTAAACGTGATTTATAAAAATGTTTCTCCTAAAATGCAATGCATTGATATATTTTGTTTTGGGGTGTCCTTGTACACAAACCAGTTATACAGGATCTGTTAATGACATTTTAAACAGGGAACATTCCTTAGTGAACTTGAATAACATATGTCATTTTTTTTTCTGAAAATATTTATAGACGCTGGAGGCGGGAAGATGGACAAATGGATAGTCAGATAGACAGATCACAGATTCGCACTTAAAAATTGTTAGAAAGTGTTAAAAACGCTTAATGTAAACAAAAATGCAGTTCCATCAATTTCGAGTAATGGACATTAATGTAACTGAATATTTTTGTGTCGTGCTGTAAATGTTAATGCTAATTATGGTATATTCTGTAGAAAGTATTCTTTTGTCCATATGAATAACATTTAGTGCAGCCACGTTTCTTGAAACTACCAGCAACGGCGGGTCCAAAATGTTGGAGGGGTGCCAGCATGTCCGGCAGGTTGTGATTTGGAAAACATCCAATAATTCACGCTCTGTTACTGCTTATTTTCTCCGAGCCAGATGACTGTCACCCCTATTTCAACAGTGGACTCGTTGAATTAGCGCTTGTACAGAGGCTTCCATAGTTTCATGAAATGTGGTCGAAGAATATTTCAATTTCCTTAAGATTTATGTATAGTAAAGTTATTAAAAATTGAACGCAATGCTTTGGAATACTTTCGGGTGTCCCGGTACACAAGCCAGACGTGGTATTTATTCAGTTTTCTACAGAAAACATCCGATAGTTAACTTGAACAACATATTTCAATTTCATTAAGATTTGAGTAAAGTGAAGATATTAAAATATGGTTTACAGAAATACCTCTCATAGAACACAATGCTTTGGAATAATTTCTGGTGTCCCTATACACAAACCAATAGAGAACATCCGATAATGAACTTAAATAACACATATCAGTTTCAAGAAATTCCATGAGTATTTATGAAAGTTAGAGTGCACAGACAAACCGAAGTCATTAACACTTTTCAACCTTGTTGGAAAGTGTTAAAAAGAATTTTCAAAGAAAAAGGAAAGATATCATTTGCATAAGAGAAAACAGAGTTTAGAGTAGAGCTGTTCCGAGTACTCGGTTTGCACTCAGTACTCGACCTACTCGGCCAAATTTGGACTAAGTATTCGGCCAATACCGAGTATAGTTGTAAGAATTTCATTATTTTTATGTATTATTGAAAGAAATGTTTTCATAAGAGTTGTTTATGAATAACAAAACTAAAAAATTACGAAAATATAGAGTCATTAAACTTTTGTTGCAAACAGCTTTCTGCTATTAAAACGGGTGAGTAGATTGGCCACCAAACTTGGTATATAGACGATTCATGATATGAGCTTATCCATTTTAGTTACAAGAGTTTAATTATAACCATCTTGTATGTGTGTAATATGCATATATATATATTTTTTTTTTATAAAAACTTAGTACATAAAATTGTATCTATAAAACAGAAAAATATAAAATATTTTAGAAAAAAAAACCCTTATATAATACTAATATAGTAGATAAAACTTTAGTTACATATTTGTGCAAATGAAAGTGAGACACTTTTAAAACTGTAAGAAAAGATTGATTTTTAATTTAAAAAATAATAATTAAAAAAAAGGTAAATACACTAAAATGTTATTAAAAATATATTTTAATAATCAAATTTGTTGTTTTGCAAACTACGGCCCAAAACTGCCTATATTTTTTATTCTTCTAGAATTTGAAGGTTAATGAAATCTATCATGTTTGAAATGATAAAATATTTATTTTAATGTTTTCATTTCATATGTAAATTTCATGCATCTTAAATTAAGCCTGAGTGTATAGGAACTTTTATATTCTCTAAGAATTATCTGAGAATGATTCACATCTGAGAAAGACTATTTAATAAAGAATGAAGTTATCAGTTATTATGGTTTTAATAATCCACTACGCTGGAAGCATCAAATATAACAATGAACCTAATTGTGTATATACACTACGAAAGTTCTGAAACATTTCATGAAAACATGCTGTTTGCCATTTAATTTAATTTTGTATTCAAAATGCTTTTTTTTTTTTTTAATTTCAAGATGTGCAAAATTCTTCATATGTACATCAATTATTCTTTCTTACAACTTCTCGGCTAATCAGTACTCGGCCAAAGTGCTACTCGATGCAGCCCTAGTTTAGAGCTTAGTGAGAAAATTTCAGTGTTGGCCACTTTGGCTTCCTGTAGTTCAAGCAGTCACGGGACTTTTTTATGAGTGATCTTTGCCACTGAAAAAGATTGCCATTGTCCCATCCACTGTTATAATAGGTCTATGTTTATGATTTTGCATGATTTTTTGGGATGTCTGTATGTGTGTGTGTGTGTGTATCTTGCATAATTAAAAAACGGCTGGACATAGAATGTTGCAAATTAGTATATAAGTTTGTTATAACATGCTTGTGCACTTCCCTTTTTGGTCTTTCTTTGACTCTTCATTGTGGCGATATTTACGAAAATTATGTTCATAATGACCAAAAATATAGAGGTTTTGGCCGTTATATATGACTTACCGTCGTAGAGATTTCAAAAGAAGCTAATAATAAAACCAATAATGATGTTATGAAAGCTGTAGACATTTTTACGTATAGAAAGTAGTTCTTAAAGACAAAAGCAGGTTCTAGTCGAGGAATGCACTTTACTGAATGAATATTCAGCCCGCAGATAGAGCCTGTAATTATACCGTTATGAAAATTGTCGACATTTTTGTGTGTAGAAAGTACAATTTGTAATAAGCAGGCTCTAGTTGACGAATGCTCTTTATTTAATGAATGTTCTGGAAAGAACTTTCAAATAAATTATTTTTGTGCTAGAAACCAATGAACCTTTCCGTAAAATTCCAGAACTTTGTTCTTTTTGAGATTCGAGCTTCCAAACGTTGGCAACTCTACACTAAAAATTTGCGCCAAATTTGGTTGCCAAGTCGTCAAATTTGGCGCCAAACCATGAAATTCTGCACCAAAACCAAAATTTGCGTTGGCAAAAAACTTGATGGCTTGGCGAGATTAGTGAAAAAGTTTGGCGGAAAATATTATTTCAGGGTAGCTAGAATTAGTAAAAACTTTCTCTAATTTAGTGATGTTGATGTGTTTGGTATAATGCATCGTTTCTTGCCATTCATTCTCGCCAAATGGAACAAAGTTACACTATCTAAACTCTAGTGATTCTATTAAACTCTAAGCTGTGCCAATGAATCGCCAATGAGAGATTCTCTAATATCAATCTGTCTACTTCAGAGCAATCGATATTTGCTATCTGCGGTGTTTATAATCCTACTATCGTGAATTTTGTGTTGAAGTGATAGTTTTCTTGGCTTGTTTTTAGGAATGTTTATGGACTAGAAGTTGCCTGTTTATTTACGAACCAGTTACCTTACAAAAAATTGTCAATGGTTTTGTAGCAATTTGTATATTTCAATAGGTGTATAAGGAAGTTATGTTGTGTCCACATCAGATTTTTTTTTTTTTTTTTTTTTTTTTTTCTTTTGTGCTTAATTCTTAAATGAATGTGAACATTGGAACATAAAATTTAGATGGCATGTTCGATATAAAATCATTATTCGAATTTTGTACAACTTTAACATAAGTAATAATTCTTAAACTGATTTTAAATCAAATTTTCTCAAAAGTAAGCTTTAGGAGAAATGAAAACCTTCAAAAACGTCTGTGAGTTAATTTGTTAGAATGTGGTTTTGAGAAGTATGATAAATTTGAAAAATTACATACTTGCATGTATTTATTTTTTATTTTAATTTTTTGAAATAAAAAAGTCATTTAAAAAAAAAAGGATATGTGACTGGAAAGTGAATCTATCTTAAGCAAGAAAAAGTGGTTTCAATGTAAGTGTTATCCGCGATTGTAATGAAATGCTCGCCCTCTGGTGGGTAAGGTGAAATTAACAATAAAACTGGACGGATAGCTTTCACGCTTTCGTCGAGATACCATTGTTTGCTGGCGCTGCTGCTGCTGTATATTTGATTGGATGAATAAATCTGGCAAAAAAGATAACACATGCTGCTGTGTGCTACAGTGTAACTCCAATGGATCAAGAAATCCCGAATTAAGCTTCCATTTGTTTCCAAATGACAAATTTAAAATTCCAGTTGCCTCCGCTAAGGGGCTGTTCATAAATGATGTCACGCTTTTTTTTCAGAATTTTGGACCCCCTCCCCCCCCTTGGTCACAAAGGGTCACGTTTCAATATACCCCCCCCCTCCCCCCCGTCACATGTCACGGAACATGACATACATCAATAATTACTTGAAGTTCAGAAACAAAATATTAGACTAGAGATCATATTTCAAATTTTATTTTTAAATGTTGACTATGGATCTTAATGACATCTGTAAATATAACCATAAGGACTTATATCTTTTGTTGGACATTTTAAGAGTGTGTGAAGGGAAGGTTTTCTTCTAAGTAAACATTTTCTATTGCTAACATATACTAAAAACCTATTCTTAATGCTTTTTTCTGAAAGAAAATAATGTATGAGGGGAGGGGGGAATCACAGGATAAAGTTACTTTTACCCGAATTAAAAAAATATCTTTAATCTTTGATAATTTTAAAATAACTTCAAAATTTCGTTTGCTGAATATGAATGTTTGTATTTTAACTGAAATATGTGATGTCACACTTTTTGTTACCCCCCTCCCCTCCCTTGTCACAAACTGTCACAATTTCATGAACCCCCTCCCCCCCTCCAAGCATGACATCATTTATGGACGGCCCCTAATGGAAAAAAACTTTAGTTAGTAGAAAGTCTGAATGGATTAGACATTTACGAATTGGGAAAGAAGTATCGTCAAGTATGGCTGATTGTTCGAAACATTTCGCCCCTGAGGATTTCACAACTAATAATACGTTTAATTTTCTTTTAATTATAAAGTATTTTAGATAAAGCTGATTGTTTCCTTCGCTAACGAGCAAAAGCAAAACCAAAACGATCACATTTCATGGATGTCATAGAACAACTATAGTATTGGTCCACAAGTGCATTTGGTGATTTTTCTTTTGTGATTATGGCAAAATGTCGTTTTTGCAAATGGTTGCGATAGATTGCAAGCGTAAACAAAAGCGTATTTTATTGCAAAGAATCCAGAAAGGCATCGTTATCGTTCAAAACGGTGCCAAAGAAAAATCGACAAATCCAATTATGGACCATCTCTATAGTTGTACCTTTATTTTTATTTATTATTATTATTATTTTTTTAATGTACCTTTGTTGTAAGGTAACATATAGGGTTACGTGCTAACTCCGACGTGCCATCTCCAGACATAGTCAAAGTCCCTCTTTGTAAGGGATTAAAGTGTTGAAAAATTCCCATTTGCGCTACCAGAAATTGCAAGACCGGGCTTGCAGGGGATTTCGTCCTTTTTGACTTGATAATCTGAGAACGCCTGTAAGTCTGTTCCGCGGCAATCCCTACCACGGACGTAAAAAAGAAAAAGAAAAAATAAACACTGGACACCCCTACGATCGCTGTGCATGAATCTGAGAACGCCCGTAACTCGATTTTGCAGCAATCAGTATCACGCACGTATGTTCGCTTCGCTCACATGAAAACCAAAAAAAAAAAACATCACTGGACACCCCTGCCTCGCTGTGCATGAATCTGAGAACGCATGTAACTCGTTTTTGCAGCAATCAGTATCACGCACGTATGTTCGCTTCGCTCACATGAAAACCAAAAAAAAAACATCACTGGACACACCTGCCTCGCTGTGCATGAATCTGAGAACGCATGTAACTCGTTTTTGCAGCAATCAGTATCACGCACGTATGTTCGCTTCGCTCACATGAAAACAAAAAAAAAACATCACTGGACACCCCTGCCTCGCTGTGCATGAATCTGAGAACACATGCAACTCGTTTTCGAAGCCATCACTATCACTCGCTCACATAAAAACAAAACAAAACAAAACAAAAAAAAAAATCACTGGACACTTCTACCTAGCTGTGTATGAATCTGAGAACGCATGTAACTCGTACTATTCTTGTATTTTTACTTTATTCGCGCAAATGGGAATTTTTCAAATTACTTAAAACTAGTAAATTTATCGCCAAAATTCAACTTAGCTACATTTCCGGTCAATAGACTTTAGGGAGTGGGCCAAGTATAAAATAATCCTTTTAAGACACATTCCTTCAACACTTTAATCCCTTACAAAGAGGGACTTTGACTATGTCCGGAGATGGCACGTCGGAGTTAGCACGCCACCACATATAGATGCAGTTAAAATACAGTGGAATTATTGAATAATAAAACGCAATAATTTTCATTGCATCCTATTATGCAATCAATTTTCCATGATGTAATGGCGGAGAAAGTACAATAATAAATATACGTGGCTATTGTATTTACTAACTACTCCAGTTGAGAAAGCGTCATCTATCGATCATTACAAACGCGGATTATATATTTTATTATCTTATAATAAGTCACAATACTTACAATAAGTCATAATATTTAAATGTATTAGAAATTGGATTTAAAAATAAATAAATAAAAAATGTGGGTTACATTACAATTTATATTTTTTTTAAAGTAAAAAATTAAACGTGTTCAACGGATGACTTCTGAATTTATATTTGCTGGTGCATTTTACAGTAGAATGGATTTATGAAATCAAATTTGGGCACTGCTATTTAAAAATTTAATCTCTTGACCCAATTTCAATATGAAGATCTCTACTCTAGTATCTAAAGTTTTCCACATTACTTAATGTTTTCCACATTAAGGCAAAATTCTCTAATGAAAGATATTTTTGTCTCTCTCTGTAATAATTTGTTAACCTAGTCTTCAGCGAAAGTGTAAATAAAAAAACTAATACAGATTAAAAATAAATAAATAAATAACAAAGATTTTTTTTTTTTAATTAACTTCTACTTGAATACTTAAATGCACAATGCTCAAGTTCCATCCGCGTTTGTAATGATCGATGGATGACGCTTTCTCAACTGCAGTTGTTAGTAAATATAACTAGCGAGCTTCGCCCGCTAGCGGGTCAGTATTTTTAAATGAATCACTAACAGTAACTTTTAGTGTCAAGAAAAGAATTAAAAAAAAAAAAAATCATTTCTGATTGGGTAAAAAGTCGGCCCGGGTCCCCACTGCTTTCGGCAGTGCTGCCCCGTGCACGCTGAGCGCGCGTATTCCTTCCCTGACCCTTCGTGCCCCCCCCCCTCAAAAAAAAATTCTGATCGGGTAAAAACTCACACCGTGTCCCCACTGCCTTCGGCAGCGCAGACCCATGCGCGCTGAGCGCGCACGTGTGAGAGTATACGTGCGCTGCGCGCACATATTCCTTCTCAAATCAAATTTTTATTCTTAAGAAAAGAAAATTAAAAAAATCATTTCTCATTGGGTACAAAGTCGGACCGGGTCCTCACTGCCTACGGCTGCGCAGTCCCGTACGCGCTGCGCACGCTCAAGTTAAGGAATACACGCGTTGCGCGCGTATTCCTTCCCTGATCCTTCGTGCCTCCTCAAAAAAATCATTTCTGATCGGGTAAAAACTCACACAGTGTCCCCACTGCGTTCGGCAGCGCAGACCCAAGCGCGCTGCTCGCGCACGTGTGAAGGTATACGCGCGCTACGCGCACATATTCCTTCTCAAATCCAATTTTTATTCTTAAGAAAAGAAAATGAAAAAAAAATCATTTCTCATCGGTTAAAAAATCGGACCGGGTCCCCACTGCCTTCGGTAGCGCTGTCCCGTGCGCGCGGTGCACGCCTATATCTTCCCCACCCTTTCAGCCCTTCCCAATTAACCTACATATACCAATTTTGAACGGTCTAACTGAATTAGCTGAGATGCAAAAAAATAAACCTAATCAGAACACCTCAAAACGTGTAAATCTGGTGAAAACTTTCGATAATATAAAAAAACTTTAAAATATCTTTCGAATGATGTATTAAAAATAATTTAATCATAGTTAGAATTTGAAATACGCGTATTAGAATAAAATTTAATTTGCAATTAAATTGTACATTTTTTATTTATTCTGGAAACCCGGTGAAATTTGAACTGCAACTTCGTATTGTGATGTTAAAAGTGTGTAGCATGTTTGAAATAATTTTGAAGAAAATTGAAGCATTTTGAAATTTGCAATTTTTATTTCCAGTACAAAATCAGTAAAGCAGGAAGTAAAATCTATTTATTCTTTCGCCCGGCGCCATGGTAACCGAAATACGTCTAGAAGGAAATTAATAAAACTCTTGTGATTTGTTGGCACCTTTTTTTTTCATACTTTAGTTAATTTTAAAAAATCTAATTGTCCTATCGATAAGCTATTTAAACCGTCGGATTCAGAAAAATCGGACCTTTCATTTGATACCTTATTTGTAACGATACGACTGATATTTCTAATTTATTTTCCACTTTTTCCGTAAAAATGTCGCTTTTTAAGCATTTAATCATGAATTCTGGGTCATTTTTCGGTAGACAAGGGTCGACGTTTTAATTAATATCTCCGCTAATTAGGGTCGCATCGCTTAGCGAATTATCGCGATGTCGAGATGAAGAAATTCTGCGTCTGTCAACACCGGTTTCGAGGCGATGCGACCATTAGCGCCGGAGCTTTAGCGGTCACAAGGCATTTCTCACAGACAGACAGAAAGACAGATGCGCACAGATTTTAATAGGAGACTAGCGAGCTTCGCCCACTAGCGGGTCAGTATTTTCAAATGAATCACTAAAATTAATGAATCACTAACAGTAACTTTTAGTGTTAAGAAAAGAAATTAAAAAAAAAAAAAAAAAAAAAATCATTTCTGATTGGGTAAAAAGTCGGTCCGGGTCCAAATAAAATTTGATTTCTCAAATCAAATTTTTATTCTTAAGAAAAGAAAATTTAAAAAATCATTTCTCATCAGGTACAAAGTCGGACTGGGTCCTCACTGTCTACGGAAGCGCAGTCCTGTGCGCGCTGCGCGCGTTTAAGTTAAGGAATACACGCACTGCGCGCGCGTATTCCTTCCCTGACCCTTCGTGCCCCCTAAAAAAATCATTTCTGATCGTGTAAAAACTCACACCGTGTCCCCACTGCCTTCGGCAGCGCAGACCCATGCGCGCGCACGTGTGAAGGTATACGCGCGCTACGCGCACATATTCCTTCTCAAGTCAAATTTTTTTCTTAAGAAAAGAAATTGAAAAAAAAATCATTTCTCATCGGTTAAAAAGTCGGAACAGGTCCCCACTGCCTTCGGCAGCGCTGTCCCGTGAGCGCGGTGCACGCCTATATCTTCCCCACCCTTTCAGCCCTTCCTAATTAACCTACATATATCAATTTTGAACGGTCAAACTGAATTAGCTGAGATGCAAAAGAAAACCTAATCAGGTTACCTCAAAACGTGTAAATCTGGTGAAAACTTTCGATAATATGAAAAAACTTTAAAATATCTGTCGAATGATGTATTAAAAATAATTTAATCATAATTAGAAATTGAACTATTGAAATTTGAAAATATTACAGCGCCATCTGGCGGTAGAAATTTCTGTAATCTACTGTTCGATTCCAAATCAACAAAGCTATCAAATGATGTATTACTTATGAAATTATTTTAATTAGTAGCTGAGATACAAAAGAAAACCGATTCAGGAGACCTCAAAACGTGTAAATGAAGCGAAATCTTGAATCCCACTTTCGATAATATAAAAGTACTTTAAAATATCTTTCGAAAGATGTATTAAAAATAATTTAATCATAGTTAGAATTTGAAATACGCGTATGAGAATAAAATTTAATTTGCAATTAAATTGTACATTTTTTATTTATTTTGGAAACCCGGTGAAATTTTAACTGCTACTTCGTCTTGTGATGTTAAAAGTGTGTAGCAAGTTTGAAATAATTTTGAATAAAATTGAAGCATTTTGAAATTTGCAATTTTTATTTCCAGTACAAAATCAGTAAAGCAGGAAGTAAAATCTATTTATTCTTTCGCCCGGCGCCATGGTAACCGAAATACGTCTATTGCGAAATTAATAAAACTCTTGTGATTTGTTGACACCTTTTTTTTCATACTTTAGTTAATTTTAAAAAATCTAATTGCCCTATCGATAAGCTGTTTAAACCGTCGGATTCAGAAAAATCGGATCTTTCATTTGATACCTTATTTGTAACGATACGACTGATATTTCTAATTTATTTTCCACTTTTTCCGTAAAAATGTCGCTTTTTAAGCATTTAATCATGAATTCTGGGTCATTTTTCGGTAGACAAGGGTGGACGTTTTAATTAATATCTCCGCTAATTAGGGTCGCATCACTTAGCGAATTATCGCGATGTCGAGATGAAGAAATTCTGCGTCTGTTGACACCGGTTTCGAAGCGATGCGACCATTAGCGCCGGAGCTTTAGCGGTCACAAGGCATTTCTCACAGACAGACAGACAGACAGACAGAAAGACAGACAGACAGACAGACAGATGCGCACAGATTTTAATAATATAAGGAGATAGCCACGTGTATTTTTATTATTGTTCTTTCTCGTTGTTCTATCATTGTTTCAGCATGAAAGCTATCAGTGGTGTGATAATTTCACCTTAGCCCACCAGAGGGCGAGCATTTCATTACAATCGCGGATCAGCCCCCCACCCCGTTGTCTAATGGAAAAAAATTGAAAAGATAAACTGGTACTTAATTTAATAATAATAAAAAAAAGAAAGAAATCTAAGATTAATCGATTAAGTTTAAGAATAGTTCATGTTCATGATAGCTATCATACACGTACGTATGTTCCCTTGAAATAATGTATTCTTTTTATAACCAGTTGCAAACATTTTTTTTTTTTTCAAAAGTATTTTTCGTCTTTTTTTACCTCTTAAAAATTGTGTACAGATCCCATCTCAATAAAAATGAATGGAAGTCTACCGAGTTAGTAGTTTTTAAATTTTTACAACACATTAACTTTTGATAGAACAAATTATGAAGATTTTATCATACAAACGTACAGTATAAATGTTAAGTTGCATATCTTGCTTCATTTTAGTAAAAAATTCATTAAAAATAGTTAAAGTTTCATTAAACAAAGGTATGAAATTTTGAAATATTAAAAATTCGATTAGAATAAAAAAAAGAAAGGCAGAATTTTAACAAACCATATAACAGGAAAAATCTATAAAAATCACAGGAACAGCTTTACTATACGGCACCCATTGCTTATTGCCGTTGCCGATGTTTTGATCACGTGGTATGAGGTATGATGGTATTTTGATTCGGTTTGTGAGTCGTTATTGCTAATCGTTTCACAACGTCGTGAATCAAATCAAAATGTCATGAAACAATACTTTTCATTATTATGAAACATTTTTTTTTATGTTTCACTATGTTTTCTGATGTTTGCTCGCTTCGCGAGCATTAAAACAAACAAAAAAAAAAAAAAAAAAAAAAACATTACTGGACGCCCCTAATTCGTAGAGCATGAATCAGTAAAAGCATGAAAATTCATGGAGCCGCGGTCACTATGTTTTTCTGCTGTTTGCTCGCTTCGCGAGCATTAAAACCGAAAAAAACATCACTGGACGCCCCTAATTCGTGGAGCATGAATCAGTAAAAGCATGAAAATTCATAGAACCGCGGTTACTATGTTTTCTGCTGTTTGCTCGCTTCGCGAGCATTAAAACCAAAAAAAAAAAAACATCACTGGACGCCCCTAATTCGTGGAGCATGAATTGGTAAAAGCATAAAAATTCATGGAGCCTCGGTCACTATGTTTTCTGCTGTTTGCTCGCTTAGCGAGCATTAAAACCAAAAAAAAAAAAAAAAAAAAACCATCACTGGACGCCCCTAATTCGTGGAGCATGAATCAGTAAAAGCATAAAAATTCATGGAGTCTCGGTCACTATGTTTTCTGCTGTTTGCTCGCTTAGCGAGCATTAAAACCAAAAAAAACCATCACTGGATACCCCTAATTAGCGATGCATGAATCAGTAAATGCATGAAAATTTGTATAAGCCGTGATCAGTACACTAGCTGCTGTATGCTTGCTTCGCAAGCATTAAAACCAAAAGCAAACATCACTGGACACCCCTATTTCGAGGAGCATGAATCAGAAAATGCATGAAATATGTACTGTAACGGTGAGTATTCCGATGGTAGATCGTTACGCAAGCATTATAAATAAATGAATAATCACTGAATGTACCTAATTAAATCACGATGCATGAAAAAAATCTGTACTGAAGCAATGACTATTACGCCCTATCCTTTTTTTCTTCGTAAATTTATTAAATATATATAAAAATACACTGAAAAAAAATTGTTTTAAACTTTGTAAAATCATTAAAAAACAGTAAAATCTAGAATTAATCTTACTTACATATACCGCGGCGGCTTTAAAAAAAGTAGAAAGTAGAAGAGAAGATATAAACGATCTTTAACAATTGAAGATCCTTTTGTTACGTTTCGATACAACAGAAAAATGTATCGATACTTTGATTCGGGTCTCAAATCACCATCATATCACGTGATCAAAACATCGGCAACGGCAATAAGCAATGGGTGCCGTATAGTAAAGCTTAGCCAAATCATAAATTCCAAAAAAAGAGTAGAAGGGAAATAGATTTATTTTCTTTTTCTTTCTTTCTTTCTTTTCCTTTTTCTTTCTTAAAAAAAAAAAAAAAAAAGGTATTTGTCGTCCTTGGCGATTTTTGGATTTGGCTTAACGTAATACGAAAATATATTTCATAATACATATTGCAGGAAATATTGTTTTATATTCTTGATTGCTCTCTTATTATATAAATATCTTACTTAGTAAAATAATATGATTTTTGAAAGGAATTAAATATGTTCTCCAGATAATTTGACGATCGTTTTTTCCCTGCCAAGGACGACAAATACCAAATCAGTTCTATATATATGTATATGTGTGTGTGTGTATATATAATGAAAATAAATGTTTATTCATTATTGTTTGTTTATCTCCGATTCATAAATTAAAAGGCACATACATGCAATACAGAATTATCTCAGTGTAACTAAGCAAACAAAAAAAAAAAAAAAAAAAAAAAAAAAGAAGAAGAATTAAAGCCGTATCAAATGTACTTGAACAACAAAACTCTATTCATAACTGGTACTAAAACAATTAGTAAAAAATATCAGATTCTATGGTGTATAAATACACCAAATTTATACGTGAGAAATTCATTCATGAAAATTTCATGATTCATTTTGAAAATGAACGCTGAATTAATTTGGGTGTATATTGGTCGACAGGTGACGCTGCTATTAGTAACTTTCAGTGATTTTCCACATAGCTACTCCCCAGCATCTATAGATTACAATTGCATCAAACACCACATGTAAAATCTTTATTGTGAGAACTATGATTAAATTTTTGTACATGTTAAACAATATGTGGTACTGTTATTTAGAATGATCATATAGAAGAAATTTTGTGAAAGTAACAACGTACTGGTTAATCTTCCTTTTAAGTCTTCTAAAAGTGCAAATTTTCCTTCTTCTTCTTCCTTTTTTTTTTTTTTTTTTTTTTTTTAGAACGGAGGACTATTAGTCTCAATCTACGGATAAAATGTTGTCGCCAGTTTTACGATGGTTGGACATTTATCGAAATCGAAAATTTATCGAAAATATAATTAAACAACTTGAAAGCGATGTTGTAATTTGAAAAAAAAAAAAAAAAAAAAAACTTGTAATCCTCCGTACTAAACTAAGTTCTGCTTTTGCCAGAATTTCATCAAAATCTTTTTTTTTTTTTTGAAAAAAAAAAAGAAAAGAAAAGAAAATTAATAATAATCAGTATCGAAAAAGTTGAAGAAGCCCTTTTTTAGACAATAATTTATTTTAATTTTTAATTGTTGCCAAAAAAGTTTACGAGTTGATTTAAAATTTTTACTTTCTTCTATATGTAATATAGAGAAAGTATTGGATTCGTAAAAATTTTCGACCTCGGGTTTTTGATGGATTTACACGTTTTGAGATCTGTAGAACACGATTTGACCCTTTTTAGAAAATGTCTGTCTGTCTGTCAGTCTGTCTGTGTGTGTGTGTGTGACAAAATTTTGTGGCAACTGTATCTCAGGAACTACTGCACAGAATTTCATACAAATTAGTTTGTAGTTGCACCTTGACATAAATTAGTGCCTATCAACTTTTGGTAAAAATTGTCTTACAGGTTGCGTTGCCATCCCGCTTTTTCTAAATTTTTAACATGGTGATATAGGACAAAATTTTGTATAAATGTACATAAAGAGAATTATTTTTTAGTAATCATTATGAAATTTACAAGAATTATTTATAATAGAGGTAGTCAACTGGGGAAAAAATTTTGTATGCGTAGGAGCCTCGTGAACCCCCCTGGGGGGAAGTTCCCCTTCGAGGGGAGTAAATTTTCAAGATGGGTATCTTTCGAAAGGTCTCGTCAATACCTTTAAAACGAATGGTTGAACTATAAATCTGTGATAATTTAAAACAAAGTTATCGATTTTTTTTTACTTTTAACAAAAAGTAACTTAGAAAAAAAATCGTATTTTTTTTTTTTTTTTAACGAAATTTAACCAGACTTGGTATTTAGTTGGTCCCGACGTAAAGTGGTGCTGATTACATTTGGGGATCAATAGCTCAACAGGTGGCGCTGTGATCGCATTTTTTCTAAATTTTTAACATGGCAGTATAGGACAAAATCTCGTATAAATGTACATAATGAGAGTTATTTTTAATTTGCGATTATAAAATTAATATGAATTATTGATAATAGTAGTAGTTAACTACGAAAAAAATTTTGTGCATGTGGGGGCACCGGGGGGGGTAAATTTTCAAGATGGGTATCTTTCGAAAGATCTCGTCAATACCTTTAAAACGAATGGTTGAACTATAAATCTGTGATAATTTAAAACAATGTTATCGATTTTTTTTTACTTTTAACAAAAAAAAAAAAAAAAAAAAACGGAAAAAAAAATTGTAATTTTTTTTTTTTTTTTTTTAAATATTGTTACTGGTTGAATATGTATTACTTTTAACAAAAAAAAAAAAAAAAAAAAAAAAAAAACAGAAAAAAATCGTAATTTTTTTTTTTTTTTAATATTATTACTGATTGAATATGTATATAGAAAAATATAGAAGAAAGTCTTGTGGTAGTCACAACATACTAGTTTTAAATGGAAAGAAATTCATGCGTAAATATTAAAATTGATATAAAACTTCGTGAAAAATTAAACTTGCAGGGTAAAATTGATGCCATTTATATGGTATGACATTATTTATGCTCTAATGGTATTTTTTATTGTTCATTATTATTTTTACTTTCTTCTATATTCAATAGAAGAAAGTATTGGATTCGTAAAAATTTTCGACCTCGGGTTTTTGATGGATTTACACGTTTTGAGAGCTGTAGAACACGATTTGACCATTTTTAGAAAATGTCTGTCTGTCAGTCTGTGTGTGTGTGTGTGTGACAAAATTTTGTGGCAATTGTATCTCAAGAACTACTGCACAGAATTTCATACAAATTGGTATGTAGTTGCGCCTTGACATAAATTAGTGCCTATCAACTTTTGTTAAAAATTGTCTTACAGGTTGCGTAGCCATCCCGCTTTTTCTAAATTTTTAACATGGTGATATAGGACAAAATTTTGTATAAATGTGCATAAAGAGAATTATTTTTTAGTAATAATTATGAAATTTACAAGAATTATTTGTAATAGAAATAGTCAACTGGGAAAAAATTTTTGTATGTGTAGGAGCCTCATCAACCCCCCTGGGGGGGAGTCCCCCCTCGAGGGGAGTAAATTTTCAAGATGGGTATCTTTCGAAAGGTCTCGTCTATACCTTTAAAACGAATGGTTGAACTATAAATCTGTGATAATTTGAAACAAAGTTATCGATTTTTTTTTTTTTTAAACGAAATTTAACCAAACATGGTATTTAGTTGGCCCTTGACATAAACTGGTGCTGATTAGATTTGGGGATCAATCACTCAACAGTAGGCGCTGTAATCGTATTTTTTCTAAATTTTTAACAGGTATAGGACAAAATTTCGTATGAGAGTTATTCTTAACCTGTGATAGTAAAATTAATATGAATTATTGATAATAGTAGTAGTTAATTAGGAAAAAAATTTTGTGCGTGTGGGGACATTGCTTCCTCTCCTGGGGGGGGGGGGAGTACCTCCCGCGGGGGGAGTAAATTTTCAAGATGGGTATCTTTCGAAAGGTCTCGTCAATACCTTTAAAATGAATGGTTGAACTATAAATATGTGATAATTTAAAACAAAGTTATCGATTTTTTTTTTTTACTTTTAACGAAAAATAACTTGAATTTTTTTTTTTTTTTTAATTGTTACTGAGTGAATTTGTATAGGAAAATATAGAAGAAAGTCTTGTGGTGGCCACAACATACTTGTTTAAAATGTTTTATTGAAAGAAAAATAAAGCAACTTTTTGATTGTTTATTTATTACTGTCTTTACTTTACTTTTTTTATTCATCGTCTTAGAATGAACACTTCTATAACATTTTTTCCGGTTATTAGGAAAGAAAAATGATAGATCATTTATCCTCACATACATTTTAGTATATAATTATTATTTCCCGCCTGTCTTGTTACTTAAAAGCCGGCGCAAATAATTGCACAGTGTAACAGAGGGACATGACAATGGCGATCTCACGTCGGCACAGTGTCAAACGAATCAACAACTGATGAAAGTAGAAAATGACAGAGAATGGAGAATAGGGCATCAAGTTTTACATTTTGTATTGTGCTCCCTGATGCAGAAATGGATGATGTGAAAATTTATATCTGTTCCAATCATTTCGTATTATGTTATTTATTGTATAATTTTCTTCTTGGAATATACTTCAGAAAGAATCTGCATTAACTACATGGAAGAAAAAAAGAAAGGTTATTATTACTCTACAAATACTGTATTTGAAAACAGTTTTTAAAATATTTAACAAGTACTTTAAAATCAGGCTTTCCTATAATATTTTTAGTTTGCATTATTTTATGTTGTTTTTTTCGAATACAAATTATGAATATGGCTATTATTTTTAAAGCTTTATCTTCTGGCGCTTACTTTAATGTACCATTTGTTTAAAAAGCGTGTAAATCGAATTTATGGGAGAAATGTCAACGAATTTTGAGGCATATTTTTAATCGTATAAAATCAGCCACGTGCAAGCACATATAATCGCTATTGATGCTTACCACTTGATCTTCCCAATAACTTATTTTGTATCAATAGAAATCGTCGAGTTATTTAATTTTTTTTTTTTTTTTTAGTATATATACTTAAAAAAAAAAAAAAAAAAAAAAAAAAAAAAGTTATTGCCGTCTGTTTATTTTGTGCGTCTGTGCACCTATCTGCTCGCGAACGAGACGATCCGCAAGAGGTACCGATAATTGCAGAATAATTCAAAGAACATGTTTATCTTGGTCTAAAATTACTATCACCTTAACTAACGAAGTTATCAATTAAAAACAACGAGCTAATAAAGGTATTTATTTGCCAACTTAAGGTCTCTATAGGAGAAGGGGAGTTGAAAATATCTTAAAAGAAAAGACAATTCCATTTGATATATACGTACAATAGTGATTATTTACAATATTTGCACGTAGTTATAATTCATATTTTTAAACATTATAAAGGGCTTTCATAACTAAACAAGTTCGAGATTACATAAAGTTGAAAATTCTATGTATACTGAAAATTCGATATATATAATATATATATATATTATTTAATTATAGGAATTAAAGTTTGTCTTTTTATAATAGCTGTAAAATTGCAAGTTTAAATTAAAATACAACTAAGTTAATTCAATATATTTTATGAACTTGTAACACTATAGTGGTGAAAGTGATCTGTCTTTAGACGGAACTCTTCTTAGAATTTTTTTTATATCCCTAGATCACATTGATCAACTTTAATTCAATATATAAGAGGTCTTTATTGAGCCCACTGAAAATTATAGGTATGAATTTAATTAGGTTTAGTTAGTAATTTTGAATCTACACTAGGTTTAATGTTTTAATTTTGTTATTTAAAGTCAACGCTACTTTATTAGAAACTATTAAATTTATTACTTGAATATTGGATGTACGCAAAATTCAGTTTTCCACAAGCCTAAATTTCATCTATAATTTGCACGTTAGAAAACAGTCTTATTAAACCTTTCTTTTCTCTACTGACATTTTCATATGAAATCAGCATATATAATTACCCTCGTCCGTGGCTGATTCTGTCACACTTTAGGCTTAAGAGTAGGCTTAAGAGATTTCCTTGGACTCTGTCATCTAATTTTCATACTTTAGTCTATTTTAAAAAATCTAATTGTCCGATCGATAAGCTGTTTAAACCAACGGATTCAGAAAAATTACGCCTTTCATTTGTACCTTATTTGTAACGAATATATAATTAGATTTTTTAAAATTAATTAAAATATGAAAATAAAAGCTTTAAAATACATTTTAAAATTTTAATTGTTGCCATTATTATTATTATTATTATTTTTTTCAGCATAAAATGAAATATGCTTTCCCGTAATAAAATAAAATAAAATAAAAATAAAAATAAATTTGCTCATGCATATGAAAAAAATGACGTCTATAAAATAATAATTTTAAAGGTAACGAAGAGATAAACAAAGTGAGAAAATTTCGCACGGGCTTGCTAGCAAATGAATTATTCAAAGTGAGAAATAAATAAAATGAAACGATTATTTTTCAACGGGCGCCTTAGTCGCCCTACAGCAAACTAGTGTCTACTATAATTTCACAAATGGAGAGTAATGATATCGGTTTTTGAAAGAAGTTACATACACTCAGCATCAAAATTACTGAAGCATAAGCAGTAATTCGTATTTAAAAGATGTGTACCTAATACTGTTTTGTTAAGTAAATATTTGTCGAGTCATGATCTTAGTCTTTATGTTGTTTATGAAAAGGAAATCGATGGTAAAAATTAGAGATGAAATATATGGAGAATGTGGATGTGTGCTTCAATAATTTTGCTACCGACTGTATATGAAAGGTGGTCATACTCACATCAAGAGTTAAACAATATTACCTGTTCTCACAAAATGTGATTCTTAAGAGAAATATGCATTTGTATACGGGCCTTCAATTGAAGTGAATCAGTATAAAATCCGATAGGAAAATTTTGGGAGCGAGAAAAATTGCCTCTCATAGGAGGCAGTGATGCCAGATGGTCGAAAATTATTTCCCCAAACAGGTCTCCAAATCAGGGTTTTTTTTTTTTCGAAAAAATCCCCAACTTAATTTCTACCAAAAAAAAAATCAAGCAGATTTTTCTGATTTAAGCTCAGATTTTTTCCAAAATGAAGGCAATTTTTTAAATAAATCCCCAAATAACAATAAAGCTATTGAAAGTCTCTAGTCGTAGGGATAAATCATTACGTTGCCAACATTGACAGAAAGTTGAAGAACTCCCAAGATTTGTCCCCAAAAATTTTAGAATTCCCCCCAAAAGTCCCCACAAACATTTGATCCCCAAAATTGTCCCCAGAAGCCTCAAAAATCCCCAAAATGGGGACAAAAATCCCCAATCTGGCATTACTGATAGGCGGTGACCCTTAAATAGAGGTGGACTTTTCTCGAAGTTTCATTGCACTTTTATTGGTGATGTTTATTGAGCTAGTTATTCAATCATTCAAATGTGAATTTAATTGTTTTCCTTTAAGTTTTTGTGAATGTTAATGATTTTTTGGGAGAAGGATGCCCCTTCTTTGGATCCACCACTGAATGTTGCTCTGAAAAATATCGGAAAATGTTGGGCATTTTTGTCATTTTTATTTTGCAGTAACTATAAATCTTGTAATTTTAGGCAAAGTGAAGCCCAACGAAATATTTACCATTCAGAGTTGGCTAATTAGTATTTCAGTACAGAGCGAAATCAGTCAACAATCTTTCAATGAAAGTGCTGTTTTTTAAATTAAATTTTTGTGCAGCAATGCAGCTTAGATTATTAAGCACCAAACCATTTGAGAAATTAAAGTAAAATTATTTTTTAAACATTGAAAAGAATATATATATATATATATATATATAACGCATATTATATCAATAATGTAAATTGTAAATTAAAATAACCCAGCTTATCGAATTTAACACTTGGTGAATTGAAATGCATCCTTCTATTGTCCTATTGTTTAAATAAGGTCCTTACCATTTGGAGCGATATGGAAGAACTCGTACTTTGAAACAGAACTGCTTTGCATTAGTTCTGTAAAATATCTTCGTCGCTAAGAAAAAGTATAAGAAAGTTTCTTTTACATGTTTATCCAATGGTATTCGACGCATGCATAAGTCTAATGATCCTAAATGTGCAAAAAATTACCTTAGAGGGACACCCCAAACCCTTCGACACATGCATTAAAAAATCTAAATGTATTATTTAATATCAATTTTCAAAAAGTCAACTTCCGTCTTTAAAAAAATGATGATAGTAAGATAATAGACGTTATTACAAAGTGTGCCCATTTTGTGACTCACCCCCCATTTTTTGTTGGAGAAAACGACCTGTCACTAAGGCGTCGACAAATGATCTACATCTGGTAATATTCTGCAGCAGGTCAAGGCCTTAAAGAAGAGAAAAATGCATTCAACCCTGACTGATGGTTTGCTATTTGGGGGGAAAAAAAAACTGTGTAAAAAAATATTTACAGTTAGTAACGTCTGAATTAAAGAGTATTTCCCATTAATTAACTTTAATACACGCCCTCATTAGAGAGAAAAGTATTATTCTCTGTGATGTTTTGTTATTTGGAAAAGACAACAGTAGAAAAAGCAATATATATTTATATATATATATATCTTCTACTGATAGAATTAAGAAGTATTGGCAAATGAAATTATTTTATGCATACTTTAATTAGTAATTTAAATGGAATTAATGCTGCTAAATTTTTAAACATATCCTAATGACATCCGCCAAATATATACCACTGTGTTTATAATATAGAACACAATTAAAGTGTTAATACAATTTTAATTAAAATCACACAATCAACTGTTTGGAAGCATATTTATTGAAATTTTATTTTTTCGACTGAGTGAAAATAATGCCTGGACCGGGAGTCGAACCCCGGATCTTTGAATTACAAGGTCAAGGCTCTACCAATTGAGCTATCCAGGCCGACAACGGGTCAGCATTACTCACTCAGACAACCTTTTTGGCAGAAACATCTGGTCTATCTTGTAGATAGCTCGACAGAAATAAGCCGCAGGTAATGGAAAACACCATTAAACAATGGGAGAAAGAAATACAATTTCTTTGTCCCCTTGTTTTCCCAATGTATTTCCTTCTCCCATTGTTTAATGGTGTTTTCCATTACCTGCGGCTTATTTCTGTCGAGCTATCTACATGATAGACCAGATGTTTCTGCCTAAAGGTTGTCTGAGTGAGTAATGCCGACCGGTTGTCGGCCTGGATAGCTCAATTGGTAGAGCCTTGACCTTGTAAGTCAAAGATCTGGGGTTCGACTCCCAGTCCAGGCATTATTTTCACTCCAGAGGAGTCACTCCAGATTTTTTTCATTTGTCACCAAGAAATGACAAGTATCTCTATCTAGTGAGTTATTGTTTAGTTTAAGTTTTAAAATATCTACAGAAGTGTTGCAAATTTTTGAAATAAAAATATTTCCTGTGGTAATAAACAGAGCAAAAATATCTTATGTGATGTTGAGTTCATATAGGGGATAAAGTGCGTCATAGCTATATCTATTGAAATAATACAACTCTAGCTTATGACAGTTCACATAAGTGATATATTACCTACTCGCTGTAGACACATTGTTATTCTTTATGCTTATTTAATTGAAGAAAGTTTAAATACATATCTTAAGAACATTGTATTTTTATATATAAACATATTTTGATACATGAAATTGCAGGCTTGCTGTAGAATCAAACACTTATGTAAACTATTTCAAGAGTCCGTATGTAGAAAAATATATGCATATCTACAAATAAAATGGTGTGAAATAAAGGCGGAGCGAAAAATGCTCCGGAATGGATTATAAAAGTTGTCACCTTTATTAGTATTTCAAATTTAATAATTTCTCGCCAATCCTCAAAATTTCGGGATTTAGCATTTAATGCTAATGCTGTTGAGCAATTTCAAACATGTTTATAGTAATGCGGTATTTTATTAAAGGTCCATAACACTGTGTTCTTTACGAAAACAGGATATGTATTGTTTATTTTACAAAACTATCCAAATATTTTATGTTACAAATATTATTGTTTATTAGAGATAATGGGTTTTAAATATATCTATAAAAATGTCTTCTCTGCATAATTAATAATTTTGTTATACGAACAATTTTTAATCGTTTGTGAATAATTAATGTAACGTATGTAGACCTGTTATGAGCTATAAAATAAGACAGTAGCATTTTTATCCAAATGTTGGATAAATGCGGAAAGATCTTGAAATTTACAAACTGGTATATTCTGTTAACATTAAAAACAAATTGTTCTGACTTTTTTCAGTAGCTGTCTTCTCTAAAGAAAAAGTTAAAGCTGGATTGTTGGTTGAGTTTAACGTCGCACTACTGCTGCTCAGTGGGCAATTAGCGACACCTAAGGATGGTTCGGTGACATGTTTTGCAATTTTGATCCTCCACGGAGGGGATGGCACCCCCGCTCCTGGTTTCTGATATAGCGTTGTAGAACAGCATTTCTTGTAACATATTACTTTTTTGGTATTTTTTTAAGGATGTACATGAGTCAAATTTCCCCTTTCTTCCTTTCCATGTTATCCTATGGGATTTTTGTTGCTTCGTATTACATCTCATTCAAAAATGAAGTTTTTCGTATTATGTTTTTTAAATTACACTTTTTGAACACATCGTCTTTCCGCTTAGTGAGCAATTTTGAAAATAAAATAAAATAAAATAATAATAATAATTATTATTATTTCTTTTAGAGACTGATAATTAGAGTCCTAATTTTACTTAACGAAGTAAATATTTACATTTGTTTAAAAATAATGTTCAGTACATTAAAAGGCGACGTGTTTTCAAAGAGTGGGGAAAAAAAAAAAAAAAAACTTCTCTTTTGAATGATGTATTTTTGTAATACGAAGCAATAAAACTCCCATAGGATAATATGCAAAGGGAGAAAGAGGGAATCTGACTGATGTGCAGCCTTAAGAGCGGACAATACCTAATCTTGCCGACAGCCGTGGCCCATGCTATTCTATGAGAAAATTTGTTTCCATAATTACTCATTACCTAATGATTTTTTTTTTTTTTTTTTTTAATTTTGTTTTCGGATTAAAAAAATTCACAATCGTTAAATTAGTACTCATTTTCAAAAATTTATTTATTTAATTATTATATTTTAATTCTGAGTTTAAAAATGAGAAAAAAAAAAAAAAAAACCTTTTTAAAAAAATCGCATTTTTGAACTAAAAATTAAAATATTGAAAAAAAAAATCGGAAAATGAGTATTAATTTAACGATTGTAAATTTTCCGCATATGCAAATGTAATTAAAAAAAAATACATTAGGTAATGAGTAATTATGGAAATAAGTTTTTCTATAGAATAACAAGGGCCACGACTTTCGGCAAAAATTAGGTATTATCCGGCTCTGAAAGGGCCCTTCAAATACCTTTCAAAATGTTTCAGTATAAATTAAAACCGAGTCTTCTTCAATCGATCACAAATTTTTATTACCGTGTTTTTATTAACTCGTTTTCTTGTTTGTTTGTCCAGTATAAATCTTGCAATCGATTTTAAACTAATCTCCCGACTAGCTAGACATTTGAGACTTTTAGAATAGCCCAGAACACGATGACAACCAATACTTCGAAGTCCGATTTTCAAATTTTTGATTAGTTTTCTTTTAATTAATTAAAATATGAAAATAATAACCTCATAATAGCTTTGAAATTAGCCATTTAAATATTACCCATAATTTAATTGTTGCCAAAAAAAATTACAAGTCCATATATATATATATATATATATATATATTTTCGACAGGAAAATAAATGCATTTATTTAAACGTGAACAATAAAAAAATGTAAAACATCAAATTTTGTATCTCACAAAAATTGACGTCATTATCACTTTAAAAAATTTTATACACATTGATAAAGTGTTAATATAGTTCTATTGCTATAACTTTCTGACTAAATAGGCATTTGAAACTTTTAGAATAGCACAGAACACGATGACAATGCATTATTTTAATATTTTTATTCAATTAATAAATGTTTGAAAATTTCTTATATTGCTGTCCTTATTACTGATTTGATCATTTTCTTTCACGTTAATGGGATAATTCATCAAAAAAAAAAAAAAAATTATTAAGACATAGAATTAACAAGTCTATATGATTAAACAGAAGATTTAAAAACATGGTACATAATTTCTTTTTCTTCTTCTTTTTTTCTTTTTTTAAATCTTATATTTATTTATTTATTTTTAAAACTCTTATTGAAATTATGCAAAACTTGGTATGATGTTTAAAACTTTTTTGAAGCTTTTTTACAAGATGTTTAAAGCTCGGTATGATACTTAAAGCTGGAAAATTATAAGATTAATACTTTTAATCAATTGAAAAAAAAAAAAAAAAAAAAGGAACAAAAATCTTCAGTGTTATTTCACGATTCGTACGCATACATGCCAACATTCTTAATTTTTTCGGGGTAATTAATAGTATGCGCCTTTTTTTTTTTTTTTTTTTTTTTTTTCATGCCGCTTTTCTTGAAAAGTATTTTTCTTCATATTTAATCGTAAGTACATAATTAAAAAAATTACACGACAAATAAAGTGTAAAAAAAAAGAAGAAGAAGAAGAAGAGCAGGTGCTAATGGTGTTTAGGAATAAATGAAAATGTGGCATGTCTCTATATGATAACTCCATTCAGAATTTATTTATTAACATATAACTTTCATTAAAGTGTTTCCAAAACTGAATTCTCTAGAATGATTTAATATCTTTCGAATAATTGAACATTTTCATCATTTTTTAACGATAAATTAACTGAAAATTTTAAATGCTTTTCCTTTTTTTAAAATTTTTATGCTATTTTGAAAATTTTTATCACAAGGGATTTATATACAATTAATTGATTCTATGGATGGCAATTTGGGGAATATTTTAATATAAGTCATGTGTCAATTCTGAATTATTTTACGGTTTGTGAAACAACACTGAAATTTGTTTCTGAATTAATAATTTGCAAAATTTTTTATTGTAATTCATTGAGTATCAATTTTATAATTTTCCAACGCTCATTTTTTACTAATGTAAAAAGAAAAATTTGACATGTGCAAAAACATTTTAAAAGGTTGTTGATTTTGATTTGCTATCTGAACATTTGTTTTTCTCTCTCTCTCTCATATATATATATATATATATATATATATATATATATATACAGGGTGATCCAAAAGTCATAGAAAAAATAAAAAATATAGGGTAAGTGCATCACTGATTGACACTTTTAGAGCATACTCTGATGTTTTAATGTTCTAGTCATGAGAAAATATTTTTAGAAATTTTAAGTTAATACATATGGCATGAAAGACATTCAGAACCACATATATGTCAAAATATATTCATTTGATAACATTTTTTTTAATGAATTTTTATTTGACACCCACTCGATGTTCCAGTAATTGACACTGCCAGTTTTTCATTTTATCAGTCATTGGCACCCTATGTTCCAGTGTTTGACCCTGCTAGTTATTCATTTCACCAGTTATTAGCACCCTATGCTCCAGTGTTTTACATAAAATGTTAAAATTCTTGTATGTAAAATATATGATTTTATTATTTTTCTTATTTATTAATTATTTCGGGATAGATGTCAATTACTGGAGAATGCCAATCACTGGAGCACCTACCCTATTATTCAAAAAGTATTGACTGTAGTTTTATGCGATTTTCACTGAAATGTACAGCATAGGATTATATATATTAATAATTTATATATATAGATAAGAAAAAATATTGTATATTATCGGAAATCTTGTATAGTAAATATAACTGAAAATTAATAACATCTGGTTTAGAAAATATTTGCTAAACACAGTTAATACTAAAAATATATTCAGTTATTTATTTATTTATTATTATTTTTTTAATTTTTAATATTTATTATTGTATTTTCGTTTTTTTTTTTTTTTTAATGTGAAGGGGGAAAAAAGTAATCAGTTTGGTTTTTGATTTCCCTAATTTTCAAGTCGCGCACATTTATTAAATATTATTTATTTACGGAATATTATGTTGGTGAATTATTGTGTAACTATCTGTTAATCCAATCAGGCTTAACGTCTTTAACATAGAAGATGTTTTCTCCAGTTACTGTCATTAATTTACTTTTTAATAAGTTGTTTGTTGAAAAATTCCTTTTAACAAAGGTATAATAAATAACTCTAAGCCATTTTTATATACCTTTCTATATCTGATAGTGTGTGTGGCATATTTCTACTAACCAACTAGGCAAAATATAATAAATTGCCTAAGTGTTGCAAGTACAAAATAAATAAATAAATAATAATAATAATAACAACACAGGAAGAGATAGACTGTAAATATAACTTTTATTTTCTCTCGCGTTTTGACACAAAGTCAACCATGTTATATACATTAATTAAAACATAATAAACATTTTAATTATTAATCTCACCAGGACAAGAATGTGTTTCTTTCACAAAGCGTGTATTTTGTACGCTAGAAAGAGTTACGAAACACATAAAATACATGCAACCAGATGAATATTAAAAAATATACATCGTATATATATATATTTATATATATGAATGTATTTATATACATTTATATATTTTTCACATTTGGCAAATATTAACAACAGTAACAGTTAAAAAGCTCTGTGAAATAAACAATAAAGCACTAACAATATACATCATATAACAACACAATTTGTTAAGTTTTTATTAATATATCCCGAAAATATATTTACTCATTGTAAACAAAAATTCTCACTAACATGAAAGAGTTAAAATAAAAAACGTATTTTTTTTTTTTTTTTTTAATTTTGAAATCAATACTAGTTTCATGAAAGGATAACGATAACGAATGATATAGAAACCATTCAAACAGCATTCTCATGCATTCATATTAACAATAACTTGTTGAAATTATTGAAATTATTTTGATCGTCTTAAAATGTATTAATTAGATAAAATATATCATGTTTTAATTATTTGAAAAATATATATATATATATATATATTTATAAATTAGGACGGAGGACTATTAGTTTCAATCTGGATTTTTTGTAGACCAGTTTTGTGTAACACCAAAAGAAATTAGAAATATCAGACCTATCGTTACAAAATCGGTATCAAATATAAAGGGGCGATTTTTATGAATTCAGAGGAGGTGCAAACAGTTTTTCGACACGACAATTATATTTTTAAAAATTTCCTAAAGTATGAAATTGAGGAGGCAACACTTCATTTTAATTCCTTTCAGTCATTTTAAAAAGTACGTGGTCCAGATTTACGGTTAAAAAATGAGATTAAAAAAAATAATAATAAAATAAAAAATAAATAAATAATAAAAATTAAAAATAAAAATTTTGCAGATTGAAATTAATAGTCCTTCGTACTAAATTAAATTCTGTCTTTGACAGAATTTTGAATGTTATTTTAAAAAGAAATAAAATCTATGTTAAAAATATATATAAATATTCTTTAGAGTTAAAATAAATCACCAAAGGATAACACTCAGTTTTGATGTAGGTTTATCAGAAAATTATTTTTTACTCTCAATTTCATTGAATAATATATCATGGGAAGAAAGAGCTTTTTGAAATTGAAGTACTAAATTTAAATAAAAATTAAAACAAAATATATTCATTTCCATTTTTACAATACTATGATATCACTTTATATATAAAAAAAATATACAGCTTCACCCCCCCCCCTTTTTTTTTTAAATTGTAAGTTTTTAGCTGGGTTGAAAAAAAATTTAATTGAATTATGATCATTTAAGTTGTTATGGACTTGACATTTACACATAATTTCTAACTATATATCTAAAATACTATTAAGTTTATAATTTGTCAAAATAATTGTATCGTGAAATTTTACGTTATCGAGATTTAGATGATATAATTTCTGGAACTCTGTCTTTTAAACTTCTAATTTTAGCTAACTTATAAAAATAATAGAAAATTAAAATTTAACATCGTATTATAGTATAATTATTAATAAAATATATTTAAATTATGTAAATAGCTAGATAGTACGAATAACTTTATCCTACTGTTAGACTTTTACTACATTCTCCAGGATATAATATTTAGTAGTATAAAAATATTTAAAGATCTTTTAAACTCTTTGCCACCAGAAAAGGCTTATAGAAGCCACTGATAACTTTTATTAGTACCATAAAATCACATAATGGTGTTACTTGTTTTTCTTTGCTTAATATTAGAAATGCTTACTTCAGCTTAACTTAGTATACATTTTCCAGCATATTATAAATAAAATGCAATGTCTAATAATTTTTTTTCTCAAAATTTTACAGACTAATCCACATCATTTCATAAAACTTCCTTTTTATACTTTAAATGATTTAAACAGTATTTATTTTGATTTCAATTCATATAATATTATAAATAACAATGCTCTACACTATACAACACATCCAAATAAATTTTTTAATATATATGTATATATCTTTAAAACTCCAATTATCTGCGTTTCAAAAAATAAACTAAAATTTGAAGCATAAATGATTATCTAAGCATCAACTAATAATTCTTTATATAGATTTTCAAAAAACAGTTATATAATTTTAACAAACAAATAAAATATTGCATTTTTTTTTTAATTCATCAACAAAACAAACAAGGGAGTATATTTATTCTCTTATATTCATATAAAATATTAAACTTTAAACTAATTTCACATTTCACATTTAACAAAAAAAATTTAATACAAAAAATCAACTAAAACATTCTATTCATTATTTATAATGCTATCAAAACATTTCATATTAAAATTTTTTCACATATTTTTTCTACTAACAATTTGATGGACGAAACAGACAAATCTAGTTACCACAGTCAGCAAAAGAGAAATTACAATTATTCCATTATTTCACAAACATTAACAACATAACAGCAAATTAGAGATTTTCAATACACAAAAAAGCTGTACAACATCACGGATTTCTTAAATTTTACTCCTTTGTTAGGGCACAAAGTTACACAAACAAAGTATTTAACATCGATTTACACAAAGTGCCTTTTCTTTTGTTTTTTTATTATCTTTACAACGCTTTGTTAGACCATCATGATTGTGCAGGCTGAAAATAGGTACAAAACTACAATTAAAGATCTAGTAATGTACATAAATATGTTTGAGAATGGATGAAGTAAAAAATAAACGAATTCAGTGGTATGTACAATGACATGATAGGCGTTTTTCATCAATAGAAATGGCGCCAATGAAAATTTAAAATGAATGCTCCGCTATAGGAAAATACAGCACCAACTATTTAAAGATGAAATGCAATTTCTGTAAGTTTTATAAGTGTAATTTATTAAAAAAAAAATCCTTAAGAACTACATTAATTAAAAGATTAATAATTACTAAAAAAGAAGATAATAAATTTCTTTAAAAAATAATTTTAATTAGAAATGATATTAATTGCAATAATTAATCATACGTTTGTAAAACGTAACAACGCTACATCTAGTTTGCAAGTAATTAATAAAATTTAACTGTATATTTCCAACTAATATAGATTTTAATTGAAAAGGCTGATAAAATCTTGCATTAAAAATTAGAAAGACAAAAAGAATATTGTTTTTCCAAATTTATCACTATTTATGTAAATTAAAGTGTGAATTAAAATTAGAAAACAAAAATTACTTTGTATGATAAGATCTAGTTTTATATATAGTAATTAAATACAACATTCCAACTCTATTACAATAAAGCTGTAGAAAAAGAGAATATCGAACATTTTTGTTTCTTCAGATCAATTATTGATATATATGTGACGTGATTCTATAAATGAAATATGTTTAAAAAGCTATTTCCATCTTGAAACGCATACAATTTAGAATATCTTCCAAGCAAATTTATAATTTGGTGTCATATCATGAATATGAACCATAAAGTTTTTTTTTTTTTTTCTTTTTTTTAAATCTTATTCTTAATTTCTTCTTCTTCTCCTTCTTTTTTTTTTTTTTTTTCAATCATTTGATCAAACACATTTTTCAATTTCTAATATAAAGCATTTTTCAGATTCATATTAATTTTTCCAACAATGGACACTTTGTAAAGAAATAAACCTTTGTGTGTCTTTATTTGAATAAATTATATGTCGCATAAGCTAAAATACAACAAACTTTTGTTAATACACAATCTGTTGTCCTATTTATTTATTTTTTTAAATGTATATGTATCACTGTAAATTTCCAAATACATATATATGGGTTTCAATATGTAATAGCTTTGTGAGAAAACTTCAAGCGCTGAGATTTGTCTGAGAGGCTTTATTTTTCAAAGGAATACTTTTTAATAACGTCTGAAATTTGAATAAATAATTAATTTTTCATTTAGGTTTTTGGATATGTTCCTTTTTCGCTATATAACATTTATATATCTATGACTATTTAAGATGGTAACTTCTATTTATTTCTATTTATTTTTACTAAATGCTCTAAATTGCCTCTAAAACTTAAGAAAAGGAAAAGGAAATTTATAAGGTCTTTTTATATTATAATAAAAAATATATAAATATGAATAAGTTAAATATTTCGAGGCTTATATACGATGTAAGGCGCGTCAAAGCTAAAATACATGAGTAAAAATAGACTAAACATATTTAATTTCTACTTTCCTGTTAATCTTAATATATAAAGCACCATCTCGCGAATAAAAAACTAACTAATTTCTAAATTTCTGTTTTTGTTTCTTTTCGAGATTTATAATTTTATTAAGTAAAATCCAAAATGAAGTCTTACACGTGGCTGGAATATCAGCCATATTTAAAGGAATTATGGCAAAAATTAACATTATAGCCTTATTTTATAACAAAATATAATAAAAAATTGGTATGATCAGAAATCATTTGTAATCAAAAATTTAATTAATTTCAATTACTATGTGTTATACGAAAGTTTTGAAATTGTTTTTATATGAAACGTCTGTTCTTAATTAATTAAAGTAACAGCTGTATTGTTTTTGCATTAGTCTAAAATTATCCTTAATTAAAAATTATATAAAAAATTATAAATAATTATAATAAGAAAACTAAAATGAAGAAATTTTTTAATTCTTTTTATCTGTTATCCAAAATATTTTGATTTAAATAATTTTAGTAATTTGTTTTGTCCCCAGTTTCTATAATTTCACTAGCATTAATGATCAAAATTAATTATTGAAATAATAAAAAATATTTTTATTACAAAATTGGGCACACATTTGTAATTAACACAGTTTTATAATAAATGAAAATAATGCTTCACACGTTTTCTTTACACCTTCATGTTACTTAACGTCTTATTTTAACATTGTAAACAGGAATGAAAGCTTGACTTATAGCTTTGTAAGATATTGATATGTATGTTCTTAGTTAAAAACTTGGAAAATTCATTCTAAGTAATCATTTATAAATAATAATAGAAACTTTAATCATCTTAATTAAAAGAAGCATTTTAAAATTAAATGCTAAATGTCTGTAAATAACCAATATAATCAAGCGAAAATTGAAAATAAAACTAATATATCCTTTTACCGTTTTTAGTTGATATCGTAGCAAAATTACATTAAAATTTTTAATTTAAAATTTGTTGCAAATTTTTAATTAATCGGTTATACATACACTTATTTTCAATATGAAAAAAAAAACCTTTTTCTGTGATAGAATATATGAATATTTTTGCATAATTAATTTTAAAATACAGTTTTATTTAAGTTTAAATTGAAAGATTTTGCATATATAGGTTTTTTCTAAACGCATTTTTATTTTATGAGATTTAAAAAAAAATCCGGAATATGAATATAATAAATAAATGTTAAAAGTATTACAAAGACATTCAATAATGCAATGAGATCAAAATAACGAAAAACAACAATTATATTGCATGTCACAGTACTTGTTCATAGAAATGTATTTCACTGTAATTTACATAGCATAGATTTAACAAAAATATTAATCAGTTGCCTTTAAAAGTTATAAATACAATACAACTACTATAATCGAAATTCTTGTAAAAACTGTCAAATAATTAAATAGTCATGCAACCATGATAGAAGAAAATGTACATAACTACTATTTATACACATTATAAATTATAACATTATAAAATATAGTGAGACAACTTTCCAAAAAAGTTCGCTAGTAAATAATCCAAATTCAGAATAATTTTTTTTTTTTAAAGAAGTAGATGATCAATACATGTCTTTAAATGGGAAATAGAATTAAAGAATAGCAAAAATATGTATCAGATGACTGAAATATTCACCAATACTTTCTAATGTAATACAGACTAAGAAATGAAATGAAATTGGCACAAAATTTACATGAAAATGTAAAAACATGGAAAAGTTCAAATTCAAAACGGACAGTACATCTTAAATACACTCACTTTTTAACAGAGATAATAAGCACCGGTTCATTCGCACGAAACTGAAAGCATGCATTACAAATGGTTAAAAAAAGAAAAAAAAAAAAAATGCTATTGCACATTATTTCAATGACAAGCATAGAATATTTCAAAATAAACATTTTTTATTTCTAAAACTGTAACTTTTTGCCATGAAAGCATATAATTATATACAACCTGATGATTAAACAAAAACAACAAAGACTAAAAACAAATAAAAACTGAATTAGCTGCCTCTTTTATAAAAGCATTTAAGCAGTTATAAAATCAAAATTATCACTAGGTTAAAATGTTACAAAATTTTAATGAAAAAAAAAAATGTTTTTAGAATAAAGCACTGGCCTTTTAATAAAATGTTACTAAAACACAAATAACACATTCTGATTTTTTTAAAAAATAAAATACTAACAAATTACATTTAAAATAACACAGTCCTTCTGAAGAATTCTTAGATGCTGAAAATGTTAACATAAATCATATGATCTTTTTGTTTATATTATTTTAAAGATGTCAAAAACAAAATGACGTAGTTATGAAATTATTCAGGACTGGGGGGAATTAAATGCCAGCAAAATTTTTCAAAGTGAAAAATTAATTTGAACCATTCGTGGCCAGTCGCAGCACTTCATTCTTTTGAAGCTGCAAGACATCAATATTAACAATCAAACACTAATGGTGGTAACACAGTCATTTCGCATCATCAGGTAAATATATCACAAAGAAATGGATAAAGGTTGAGCTCATGTTCAAACGACTATATCCAGTGACAACAACTGTACCCGCAGCCACTGGATTGACTTTTAACCAGTCGCTCTACAGCAACAAATATGTCTTCCTGCCGATCTCCTATGGTGATCATCTAGTAGTCGTGGTTACAACAGGAGTTGCCAAAGGACCAGTAAGAAGACTAGTAGCTACAGACGGTGGAGAAATATCCAGTAACAATAACTCCCCTTGTTGTTGCGGTTGCTGCTGTGGTGGTGGTTGTTGTTGTGGAGGTGGCTGCTGTGATGATGATGACGTTGATGACGCTGCTGAAGACGAGGACTGTCTTTTGGACCTCTGTTTGAGGTGCACCTTCGCATGCCTTTTTTTTTCGTCACTGCGTGCAAATTTCCTCCCGCAAGTTTCGCACGTAAAAGGTTTTTCACCAGTGTGGGTCCTGATGTGAGTTGTCAAATGATCGGACCTGCTGAAGGACCTCATACATATGCGGCACTGAAATGGCTTTTGACCAGTATGGATGCGGATATGCCTCGTGAGTTCATCACTTCGAGAAAACCGGCGATCGCAGCTATCGATGGGACATGCGTAGGGGCGTTCATGTGGAGGCGTTTTGGAGGGACGGTTAGGATATTTGCGTGGTTTCACAGGAAGGAGTTTTAATGGAACATTGCTGCACTGGTATGCTTGACTCAAAATCTCGTGACCCTGAAAATTGAAAAAGAATTATTTCATTATATTGTGTATGCACGAAATGTTTTTTGAATATTTGAAATACAGTGCTTATTTAAGTGCTAACATGAACTTTTAACATTTTTTTTTCTATGAAAATAAAATTCTTATAAAATGAACGAGCCAGAAGATTTCTTTTATATTTTCATACATAATGGATTTAATAAAAAACTCCCTAGCAGCACAGTTAGGCTTAACTTATCCCCAGTACATCTTAAGGACGTTTCTGGGATGCCTTTTAATCCAGAAGACACCTTGAAGATAGCCTGGGGAGGCGATGTGCTGTCTGGGCTTCATTATTATTATTGTTATTTACAAAGTTGTTGTTGAGTCCTCAGGGAATATTGTTCAATATATTTTTCTCTTTCTCTCTTTCCTTTTTTTTTTTTTTTTTTTTTTTTTTTTAAATTAAGATTACAATATGTCGTTGCTAGAATTAGTTTAAGAGTATGATAACTTAATTCAAACATTTGGATAAATGTTTTGAATGTCCTGTTTTTTAAATTTTAAATGTCATGGTATTAATGCAAAAATTGTACACTTTAGAAATTTACCGAATTTTGTATAAATAGGTGCAATTTAATATGATTATCCTTTCTGTGTATAAAATAATTTCGATGGAAAAAAATCCTATCTATAAGAAATCAAAAATCCCCTTCTTTTTTAAAAGTGTTAATAAAATTAAACTAGTTCTTCTACATAAAGTTATATATTATATATATGTATACTCGTATATTGAAATCTTTTCAAACATTGCATTATATGAAACCAAATATCACTTGAAGAACTATAAAAAAATGAATAAAGTTGAATAAATTTATATATATATATATGTATATGTATATACAGGGTGATCAATTTAAAAGAGTACCAGTTGATTTTTCTTATAACCCTTAAACCTGACGGATGTGGCAACTATTCTAACATTGAACTATAATTGTTTGAACCTTGTTTAAGTGTGGGAGACAATTTCCAACACTGTTGGACTGTTACAACTTTATTTATGAGGTAAAACAGAAATGGAGACGCACAATTTTTTTAATCCTGTAATAATTTTATTTATGAAAAGCAAAATTTAATTAAAATTTTTTACATTATCATTCCTACATTACATTTATATTATCATTTCATAGGCTTTTCCAGAGAAGTCCTGCAAACATCGACAAATTAAAACAGATCATAACTGAAGAAATCTCATCAATAACACCAACAATGCTGCTAAGTGTGTCAAAAACTTGGTTCGACGTGTTCATGTTTGCATTCAGAATGGTGGCGAACATTTTCAACATTTTCTGTGAGCAATGATAATGTAAAAAAAAAATGAATTAAATTATGTTTTTCAAAAATAAAATTATTACAGGATTAAAAAAAAAATGTGCGTCTCCATTTCTGTTTTACCTCACAAATAAAGTTGTAACAGTCCAACAACGTTAGAAATTGTCTCTCAAACTTATGGTTCAAATAATCATACTTCAATGTTAGAATAGGGGTTATAAGAAAAACCCACGGGTACTCTTTTAAACTGATCACCCTGTATATATACACTCTAAAATTTTATTTACTTATTGTATTACCTATTTTTTTATGAGTGGGCCTTAACGCTGATTTTTTAATTGTTTTTCTTACAAAAAGACAAATTTTTAATACAAAAACATTTTTTAAAAGTATTTTTACTATTTAATTTAAACATTTTGCAGTTACATTTAAAACGTATAATCACCGTGTATATATAATATTAAAATTAACAATTAATTTATACATTAACTTTGTTACATTTTTTGTAATTTGTAAAATACTTAGCATTCAGAAATATATAAATTAACTTTTAAAATAGTATAGTTGTATTAGTGCATGGAAAAATATATTCAAATACGTATGATTTTATTATGATATTATGCTAACATCCATTAAGTTTCATCAAACACACACACACACATATATATACATATATTTACAACTTTATATGTAATAATCAAATAAATAAGTTTCAGATAATTGAACAAAATGAAAATTTTGAAAATTAGAATTTAAAAATTGAAATACCTATATGAATAAAAAGAGAGTTTTTATCGTACTGAATTATATTAAAAGATATTCTAAATAACACATATAAGAGCAATTATAAATGAAACAAAATAACCACTTTATTTTTGTTGGATAAATGCTTATATATAGCCATGTACTATTAATTCTAGTTCTCAAAAATATTTCATTTGATTAACCATTAAAAATCATTTAATTTTAATTATCATAATTTGTTTCTGACAAAAAGGAAATTGTAACAACTTTTTAAATTCAAATAATCTTCCAATTTTCAGACAGATCCATTATATTCAAAAGCAATTTTATAGTCATTTGGACTTACAGTAATTGAATTAAAAAAATATTACTTATAAAATTGTTGCAATATTTTCTTGTCTGTTTATTATATGTTCAGTAGGTAACAAAAAAAAGTATCCGAACACTAGCAAAACTTTCCTGTGTAAAAAATGCAGAGTTAATACTGTTTTGTTAAATAAATCCTTGTCGAATCCTGTTCTTAGACTGACTAAGAACAGGATTCGACAAGGATTTATTTAACAAAACAGTACTAACTCTACTTTTTTATATAGGAATTTTTGCTAGTGTTCGGATACTTTTGTAACCGATTGTACATTTTTCATACATAATGCATTACAAAACGAATGCGTTTTTTTTCCTTATAATTTAATATAAACTGAAACAATAATTAAAATTGTAAGTCTAGGCTAGTAAATCTGGCTGGCAATTTTTATGTGTACTAATTTTCGGCAGCCAACGGGGGATGTAAGTAAGAATGAAAAATCAATATAGGCTTGAATATTACCTTACTAGTACTTTGGTTGTACTCTGCAAGGGATGCCGATGACGGGGCATTGGTAAGCAGCATGGTCGTGGCTGTAGCTGCAGAACAAGCTGACCCAACTTCTTCCGCCACCGGTTCCATTTTAGGTACCAAAATAGAAGCGAGATCTGTAGGAGCTGCTGAGGTGGTTGTCCACTGGTATTTGGATGTTGATGGCGATGAACGATGGTAAACCATTTCTTCAGGTGGGACACCCATGAGTTCTGTTGTAGTAGATGACGATGTAGAATATGAGGGAGACTGCTGTTTAAGACCAAATGATACCGGATCAAATTGTTGTTGGGAAACTGCTACTGCGAATTGTTCTAGCAGCAGGTCCTGCTGCTGCTGTTGCTGATGCTCTGTGGTGTCATAATGTTGCTGTTGAGGTGGGGTTGCGACGGGGGGTGGTGTAGGTGTAGCAGAAGAAGTGCCCATAAGATGAGAACCTATAAGAGGTGTCAGCAGGGTTTTCTCGGACGATGATGGACTGTGCAACCAGTCCGAGGAGGTTGTGGTTGCGGTAGTAAAACTACCCCGGTAGCTAATGCGAGGTGAGTTGCTGTGGCTACCGGGGAACATAGCCCCCACGCATTCCGTTCGGTCATTTAGAGGGTCTGAAGCCTCGGCTGAAAAGAGAGAAATTAAATATTTATTATATGAACTTTCGACTGCAAATAAAAATAAAAATATTTCATTAAAATATCCTTGAAGTAAGAACTATTTTAAATTGAAAAATATTGAAGAGGTAATTGAAAAAAGAGTAGGTTTAAAATAATTTACCTGCGCTTTTGAGTCAACAAAAACAACTTTATTTTTCTTTTTTCAATTGAAAAGTGTTAACAAAAATATACTAATTTTTTTAAAAGGAAGTTCCAAATTTAAAAGAGGAAAATAATGAGATAGGTATAAAAATAAAATTATTGTTGAAGTATGTTAAAATTTTTTAAAATCAAGAATTATTCTTCCACTTTACGTTTCCGCAAATCGCGTAAAGAATTGCAATTTCAAACTAATAAGATAATTTTTTCGGTTCTTTTTTTACATCTTTTAAATCGAAAAATAATGTCAGGAATATTAATTTAAGTAAAAATATACTCAATTAACAATTGAATTTAACTAACGATTATGAAATAAGTCATAAGTAAAATATAATATACAGCAGATACGACCACGAACGCGCTAAATATTTTCAGAAAATCATATTGCGTATATAATATAAACACTGACATTCTTTTGTCAATTTCAGGAAGCTAAAAATAATACATAAAATAAAAAAGGTCATTAACTACGACAAAAATTATATATGTAATTATCAAGGTTTAGTTATTCAACGAAATTATACATTAAATAAAATTATCAAAACCCTATTAAATCTTAGAAATATTTGTAAATTTATTAAATAATATATTAAATCTTATAAAATGTATTGAATCTCAGGAAATATCTTACTTCAATTATTCGGGAAATAATGCCAGGAAATCATTATCCAGAGTTAAAACTAAATTTAACTCTGGATAGATTTAAAAAATCTGAAAAGAGTTATTTCACAAAGCGCAAAATGACAAAGCAAACAGTCTTTAAAACGTTGTAGTAACACTCTGGAAGATGAAGCTAGACTAAATGAATGCTCGTGACTAAACTTTGAACTGCCTTTACATCATCCGATGACGACAGTAACAAGATCAAACAGTCCCTAAACATGTTTTCTTTAATACTTTTTTAACTACAAATATTTAAGTAATTATCATTCTTAGTTTAGCTTTAAAACAATTTTTCATGATCAACAACACATTTAATGATGATCATGAGTTAAACTTGGCATCACAGTTTAGCAATGTGAGACGGGATCTACGTTAAAAGTTAATATTTTCTCTTCTTATTTTTACTTTCCGATGTATCCATAAAAAAACAAGTATTGGATTCGTAAAAAATATACTTGACTTACGGTTTTCGATTGTTCTACACTTTTTGATATGTCCTGAACACGATTTGATATTTTTTAGAAAATATCCGTCTGTGTGTGTATGTGTAGCCAAAATTTTGTCGACGATGTACCTCTCGAACCAACGAACATAATTTAATCAAACTTGATATATAATTAGACATTAACTTGGTGCAGATTACACTTGGAGAAAAATCACTCAACAGATGGCGCTGTCATCTCATTTTTGTTCATAATTGTAATAATTTTAAACAAATTTATCAATTTGGTTGGTTAAAACAAACTTATCAATTTATTTGTTTAATTTAAAGGAAAAAAAGAAATGTTTTTAGATGTTGTTTCTAGGGCACAAAATTGGCTTTATTTCTGCATTTGGTGTTATACTTCTCTGAGAAGAAAATCGTCTGCATTCATCATGGAAAATAATTTTTAATAAATAATAATTTAAATAAATAATTAGTACAGCAAGCACTTTCATAGGGAACTAACTATAGAAGAAAGTTTTGTGGTGGCCAGGACATGCTAGTTTTTTCTGATTTATTTATTTGTTATATTTTTTTAGGCGATAATAACTATTAAAAAAAAAAAAAAAACGCTTAGAAAATGGATTTTAACATTTTCATTTTTTAATTTGAGTCAAATTGAATCTGACCCCTTTAATATTTATTTAAGGATGTTTGTGCATGAATATACATTTAAAGGACACATTAAATATGTGATAAAATTATTTATTATAAATGAAAATTACTTAAACGATACCGTTTACTTATAAGATAGGAAAACGATAATGATGAATTAAATATTTCAAAATGTCTATGATACTTAAAGACATCAACAGTGGTTTAACTTCTTTAATAGTGTTGCACGAACTGAGTTCAGGTTATATTTTTGGCAAACGTAATACGTTCCTAATACCAGTATTTCAAAGAGTTATTTTTTCTGATAAGTTTCGAAGATTAAAGAACACGAATATTACTATTCAGAAATATTAGTGCATATTGAAAATAAAAATTGTTAATTTTCTTAAAGAGACAGTTAAAGAGTAAAAATGTCTGGACGGAGTTTTAATTTTCACTCTTAGCCAAATACAGAGAAAATGCGTGCTGAAAAGCAGTATGTGTACTAAACGAAAAAGCTGAATTAATGAAAAGGATTATCGTCAGAGATAGTAAATTAAGAACCCTCATAAAACACACACATCGTGACTTTATCAGAAATTGTTCTATATGAAGAGTGGATAGATAATTTTGATAAAATTGTAAATACTTCAAAATTATTGCGAATAGTAATAATATAGGGTAGGTGTTCCAGTGATTGGCATGCTCCAGTAATTGACATCGATCCCAAAATAATTAATAAATAAGAAAAATAATAAAATCATATATTTTACATATAAGAATTTTAACATTTTATGTCAAACACTGGAGCGTAGGGTGCTAATAACAGGTAAAATGAATAACTAGCAGTGTCAAACACTGGAACATAGGGGCCAATTACTAATAAAAGGAAAAACTGGCAGTGTCAATTACTGGAACATTGAGTGAGTGTCAAATAGAAATTCATTTAAAAAAATTTAATTGTTATCAAATGTATATATTTTAACATATAAGTGGTTCTGAATGTCTTTCATACCATATGTACTAACTTAAGATTTTTAAAATTATTTTCTGATGACTAGAACATTAAAGAACACTAGAACACTCAGAGATTGCTCTAAAAGTGTCAATCACCAGTGCACTTACCCTAATTTTTATTATTTTTTTTTTAATAAGAGATTTTCCCCCTATGTTTTAATAAGGGCTGTAATATGTTATAACATGCTATTTAAGCATATTTATAGTCAATGTTTAAAAAGAATTTTTAAACAAAAGTTTAGTTTATTTCATTATTATCCTATTTATTATTATTATTATTTTGATGAAAAAAGTAAGACCTTTACATTCCTCTTCCCTAAATTATTATTGCAAAACCTTGAGAACAAGAAAACAAAATGCCTATAAATGTAACTATAATTCAATATTTTTTCATATATATAGATTTATACTAGAGTTATTTTAAGAATGGGAATATCATACAGCTTTTAATAAAGCTGTAATGAACAATTTCTTCATAATATGTGCATAATTGAAAATAATATGTGCATAATTTTAAATTCAAATGACATTATAAAGGTTTAAACAAATAACGAACAAAATAATGCCCTAAATTAACTATAAAAAGTATGTTTAGAATTTTATAAAAGTCACAATAAAATTTTGGAATACAGGCGTTATACATTTGCGTAAATTTTATATAGACATTCAAATTTAACAAGTTGAATATGTGTGTATAGTATGAATGTATTTTTAACTTACTTATTTTATCATATTGAATAATGTATTATATTTTGTTAATTTTATGTTGGCATCATATATATACATATCTTTTTTTTTTTTTTTAAATCTTATCAATCTATCTATCTTATATAAAGATATTTATATATCTTTTCATTAAAAAGGCTTTCTTTGTTTAGGTATAATGAAATTTTTTTCATACGTTTTTATACATAGTCAATTATCTTTTAAAATTATATTAAAATAGCATGAATTTATCACAAAATATTCTAATATAATATTTTTTTAAAGAGTTTTATATAACTATAAAACAGTAAGAAACAAATACGTATGAAACAAAAAGTGTAATTTTCATGAAAGTACTTCTTTATAATTTTATTTTATTTTCATCACTGTTTGTACATATTATAAATATATATATATATATATATATAAGTCAGAAAACAGAAAAGAAAAATTAATAACTTTCCTAAAATTTTAAAATAATAAATAAATAAATTTTTTGTTTAGAAGTATTTTTACTTCATTTATTTATCTAGCAATTTTTTTCCCCCTCACATACAGGAATATTTTGCTATTAGCTAAAGTTCATGAAAAATATTATTTTTAACTATCTAAAGGGAATATTTTAAATTCGAAATAAGTGTATGATACTTTAAAATAGTTTTTTGAATAAATAAATATATATTTTTAATTATTTATCAGCACTGAATTAATTTGTACAAAATCGACTTGAATATAATGCACGCACATATATTCTACTTTTATATTGTTATTGTATCTGTAAGTATTTAAGTACAAAATCTTACGCTAATAAATAATAAATCAAAATAATATTTTCACCCAACTTTTATTTATTTATTTATTTTTTAGATTAATTTTGAAAACATTTAAATCAGTTAAAATATGTACTCAAAAAAGTATTTGCAAAAGCTATTTAATATTAACTATTAACTTACTGTCATCAAAATCAGGAAAATCCATATTTCCACAGTCTTAGCTACAGACTTGCAGTAAATCATCAGAAAAATTTCAATATCTTTGAAATCAGATTTTTCTGGGCATATTCATAATAAATAGTAATTCATATTCTAAGATAAATTCCCATAATGTCAAATGAAAACTGAATTAACTATCTTCTTTAGGCTTAAATGATATGCCACATGCAGTTTTCGAATTATTGTTCTAATTTACTTAGAAATACTTTGAAAGTTAGAGTTTTATTCGATTTTTCCATCTATTAATTTCGCACGTAGTAAAAAACATTAATGGAATGGAAAAGTAAATAATTTTCATTTATTAATATACGCATAGAATTTATTTACTTCCTATTTATTAGTACTTAAAATGAATTTTGACTATACATATTTTGTATAAATATAACATATTACTATTTATGCTTAGATGACTTACACAAGTATTTTATACAATTATATTATGTATAATAATAATAATTCTTTTTTGACTCATAATATATACAATCTTTTGAAAAAAATTTCACGTCACACATTTCGCTCTCTTTTGGTCGGGAATCCCTAGATTGATCCATTGATCCATTTTTAGCAACACTATCGCGTAACTATTACGCATCAAGCACCATTATTTATAACGCACAATATTGTAAAAATACTGTATTTGAATGCACTAATTAAGCGGCACCACCTCTCTTTACATCCAAAAATCGGGGAAAATATGTCATAAATTTGCATTGTTTTACAAAATACACTCTCTATATTATATAGGGAGAGGACGAAATTTTCCATCATATTTGCAGCACTGCCGTGATATACACACATTGACAGCGATGATTTTCCGAACTTCATTTAAAAAGACAGATTGGATGGCGTTTTTTAAATACTTTGGAAACAGATGAAGAAGAACAGCATGTTTCATTCATTAAAAATGTTCCTAAATTTTCATTCATATATTTCGCGGATATTCACAAACAGTATATCGAAGCTTCTTGCCATCAAAAGTAATATGAAGTTGCTGGTGTCAGTTTCTTTACATTCACGAATAGGATGTCTTTTCCCGATATTCCTTCCTCAAATCGCCTGGTTGTGTCCGAAAAGGTTATAAGTGATCGGGAAAATCAGGATCCAAGAGATCCTGACACATGCCGTGGGCCTCCCACGCTGCGGCCCGGACGCGGCGTGGGAGTTAAGAAAACAGTACAGATACTGAGGGAACGGTTCATGAAACGTACCTTACTTGAGGGCGCCACAGATACATACGGGGGTGGATTTTCTAACAGGTGGTTGGTGGGCTAAAGGTACTTCTAAGTAAAATGTTGAAATTTTCTCTTTCACGTAAGTTCATTGAATTAAAGGATCCTGTAGTTTCCAAATTCTATTTTTTTTTCTAAATTTGGTTTACATGAACGTTTTTTTTATATTTAACAGCCAACTGTCCTTCTTTCAGTAATAATTTCGTACAAGTAATTAACAGAAGGTTCTATTCGAAAATACTGGTACTAAAATCCTCCTCCCAAAAATAGGAAAATTTGACAGCTATACAGACATGTCTTAACCTGTTAACATTATTAAAATTAATTAGATAACTTTAATCGAAAAAATTAGAAAATGATGAACGATGAGTGACAAGAGAGAGACATTGTCCATTTAAGAAGCAATAGAACATCCTTATTGTTTTTTCGAGCGGAGAATGGTTGGTTAACAATGCAGTTTATAATCCCCCCGCCCCTATTTTTACAACAAATGTTGATTAAAAAGTTTATCTTCAGTACATAATTAAAATATGAGTTTTAATTATGTACTGAAGATTGGTAAATATTCGAGTTGTGTTTTTCGAAGGATTTACACTTTTTGAGAGCTCTACAACAAGATTCAACTATTTATAAAAATGTACGTATGTATGTGTGTCTGTGCGTGCGAGGGACAAAAATTTCATGACAGCTCTAGCTCAAGAACTAAATTCATAAATAGCATATAAATTTATATTTAATGTCACCTTGACATAAATTAGTGCTATCAACTTTTGGCGAAAATCGAACAGGTGGCGTTGCCATACCATTTTTTCATAATTTTTAATATGGCAGCATAGGATAAAATTCGCTATAAATGTACGCAATGAAAATTATTTTAAACAAATCATACTGAAATTAAAAATCATTATGAATAATAGTAACATTCAACTAGGGAAAGAAAAAATGTACATGTAGAAGCATCATCCTTCTCATGGGGGTGTAAAATTTCAATATGAGTGCTTTTCAAAATAACTCGTCAATACCTTTAAAACGAATGATTAAATAATACATGTGTTACAACTTTAAATAAAAGTGTTTTAATTGCAAATATAGTCATAGCAATCATTTTAAGTTTATTATTAATTTATGAAAATTATTTACATATTTAAATATATATTTAGATGCGTTTTTTGTATGCTTTGAAAACAAATTACATAATATTCATAGTTTTATCATGGGGTATTAATAACGGACATGTTACATTCTTACATTTCTGGTTTGTTTGAAATGAAATATCCGAAAACGTGTGCTATTATATCTTATATTTATATATGGAAATGTAAATGCATATAACAACAAATATAACATATTTTTACTTTTTATATTTACTGTTAAATGCATCGACATGTCGATTCATTATTTAGTTATAAATTGCTTTAAAAAACACCCGCTTATTTTTTCTATCAAATAAAACGAAGGCATAATAAGTTATACGCATCGTAAAAATTTTTCTTCGAGATAAATCATTCTAAAAATATAAAGAAAGCAAAAACCTTCACGTCACATTATAAAAGATAATAATTAATTATTATAATGTAATAGACATAAATAAAGAATAATACAAATATATTAAAACAATTATGATTTCCCTCTCCCCCTTTGGTATAAGAGACACAACTTAGTAAACGAGAAATGAGTGTGTGACTTTCTTTTTTGGTGAAATATCGGATATTATGGTGGCTATATATATAAGCCACATTTATGATATGAACAATTAAAAAAATATTTCCGAAAAATCTAAATATTTTAAAATTTAAAACATTTTTTAAGGGGAGGGGCTAGAAAAAAGAAACCGAATTTCGAATAAAATTTCCCTCTTTCTTATATTATTTACTAAATGTACAGTCTTTAATGAAAAAAAAAAAAAAAAAAAAAAAAAAAAGAAAAAAAAAAGAAACTTGAGTTTGAAGAATTTGATGCAAAAATATTAATTGCAATAATAAGAATGATGTTTTAAAAACCTATTAAAAAAATGTTAAAGAAAGAGAGAGAGAGAGAGAGAGAGAGAGAGAGAGAGAGAGAAGAGGTTATAAAATGTTCTGACAAACTTTATTATACGAAGATGCAAAATTACCGTGATGTAAAAATTATTCGTGTGCAATTTTTATTCGGCGGTTTACTGTTTGGTCGAGTACTAAATAGTTGTAACAAATAATCACTAAAGAACATTTAGAACCGAGCACAGAGTTGTCAACATCATAATTAATAATCCGGAGGATTGTTAGTATCTGCCCCCCCCCTTCTTTTTCTTCACAACAGTCTTTCCTTAAGTGTAGTTTTCTACTCAATTCATCGTAAATACATTTAAAGAAAATTACTAAAAAAATTAAGCGGTGTGGAAAAAGGGGCGTGTACTCACAATACTCCAGATTAGGTTGACATCTATGTGAGCATAAGAATATAATTACACTAGCGTGAAAAAAAGTAAAGTGACGCACGTGCGGATAAACATACCTATATACACATTTTTTATGCAAATGCATTCACAACTACAAAATTTTTATAAAATCTCTTATAGGCATCACCTTTTAAAAAATAATCATATTTTCTATACTAACTTAAATTCTAGATATAACTAATCTCTCTAATATTTGAAAATATTAAAAATATATTATAGTTCGTTTAAAAGAGTTAGAATCTAAAAGCTAAGAAATTAGTAATTATTAGGAAATAGTACATATATTTTGTAATTCTACCCTTTTTACTGTATCATATCTCATATTTTTTTTTTTTTTTTTTTTTTTTTTTTTTTAAATCCACTCTGGATCTTTTTAAGTTTTAGTATTAAATAAGTATTCAGGATATTTGTCATATCTAATATTTTCGTTGTGAATATTTAACTCAATTTCGATTTAGTTGTATGTATACATAATATTTGAATTTCTGTTTTTATGCATAACTGCTACATTTGTATCATATATATTATAATGTAGCACTTATAATAATAAAATTTTCATATTTATTTTTTATTATATTATTAATTTATTTTTGTCATTTTTATAAAATTATTTTTACCCTCACATATCACATACTATCTGGGTAAAACAAACTTTGAAAATGTGGAATATGGGATATAAATATTTATTTATTTTATAAAACATCTTCAAAAATATTTGTAGATATATAATATTTCTTTTTATGAGGGCGTTTTCTGACTCAAGATAAATTCATAATAATAATAATAATAATAATAATAAAAACACTTTATTTTATAAAACATCTTCAAAAATATTTGTAGATATATAATGTTTCTTTTTATGAGGGCGTTTTCTGACTCAAGATAAATTCATAATAATAATAATAATAATAATAATAAAAACACTTTATTTTATAAAACATCTTCAAAAATATTTGTAGATATATAATGTTTCTTTTTATGAGGGCGTTTTCTGACTCAAGATAAATTCATAATAATAATAATAATAATAATAATAATAATAAAAACACTTTATTTTATAAAACATCTTCAAAAATATTTGTAGATATATAATGTTTCTTTTTATGAGGGCGTTTTCTGACTCAAGATAAATTCATAATAATAATAATAATAATAATAATAATAAAAACACTTTATTTTATAAAACATCTTCAAAAATATTTGTAGATATATAATATTTCTTTTTATGAGGGCGTTTTCTGACTCAAGATAAATTCATAATAATAATAATAATAATAATAATAATAATAATAATACAAACACTTTATTTTATAAAACATCTTCAAAAATATTTGTAGATATATAATGTTTCTTTTTATGAGGGCGTTTTCTGACTCAAGATAAATTCGTAATAATAATAATAATAATAAAAACACTTTAGCAGTTAATGTATGCACAATAATTTTACATCTTAATTTAAAAAATACTTAATAAAAATACTTTCAGTATTTTTTGGTGATTTATCACATTTTTGTTTCTACAAGGCATTTTTAATTTAAAATGAAATTTCTACTGATTTTTAAAAATTATATTATTAATTATTTATTTGTGTTAGTCTGCCATCGTTAAAAGCTGCCCTATGTCAGATTTACTTAATGTTTCATTTTAATTTTGTACACTTTTACAAATATTTAATTTTGTACACTTTTATAAATATTTAAAGTTTTTATGATCGCTTGCCTATTTTACATTAATACCTACATTAAAAGCATTTTTTAAATAAATTAACGTATTTTTAAAATCTGATAACATTGAATATATATATATATATATATTCAAAATATGTACTATGTTTAACGTGTTTCTTATAAAGAACAGTAATAAATAATAAATAAAAAAACACTGTAGTATTAAAATATTCAGCCATAAATTTGTAATATTTAGTTTAGATATTAAATAGTACACTGTAATATTTTCATCTATATAGTTACTAATAATGCTACGTGTGGACTTAAAATTTTTTTAAGTCTATTTGAATTAATTATTTTAGAACGTATCATTTTGTACACTCTTTTAAATATCTGGTTTACAAAATATGCAATTTACTTAATTTGCTTAATGAAAATAAAGAGAGATTCAATTATCTACTTATATAAAAATGCAAGTATAAAAATAATTAAATATAAATAGCTGCTTATAAGAACACATAAAAAAAAAAGTGATACCAAATAGGCTTCTAATTGTAATTTAGGTTAAAAAATTTAAATACGTTGCAAATCTTGCATTTCACAAGATTTTAATTCACAGTTTAATCGGATGGTGGACGTTATAATTTTGTAAATTATTGCCTCAGAGTTATGAAAATTTGCATACTTTACCATTGAAATATAACAATATTAAATGCCTTAAAGTTCATAAAAAAAAATTTAAATAAAATTCGTAACTCATTATAGTTGTTTAGAATATATTGTTAAACAATACTAATTTATAATCAAAGGATAAAAATAAAATAGTTCAAAAAACATTTAAAAATGCGAAAAAAAAAAAAAAAAAAAAAAAAAGATAAGAAAAGAAAAAAAAAAGAAAAAAGTCATTTGATTTTATGAAACTTAAATAGCTTTTCAGATATACTAACATATTTAATACTATTATATTTCAATGCATATGTATGCAAATTTTTATAATATTAGTATTTTACAAAAATATATTTATAACCTCCATATCCCCTTAAGTAACCCAAATAAGTTAAATAAAACAAACAAACAACAACAATAGTCAAATAGGGGGGGGGGGGGGAGATCAGGAATAGAAATCAGTAAAAGGAAAATCCTCTTAACTTAAAAATTAAATATCTATATAAGTCAAACTTTTGAACTATTATGAGAAATGGACTAGTATGGACTCATACGATTTGTTGAATTAGTAAAAAATTATAACTAGGTAACAAAATTAAAATACTAATGTCAAACATTTTTTATACACGTTCGCTGTAAAATTATGTCTATTTCATCAATAAAATTTTCCACGTCAGTGATGAAAAACATTAAAACTTAAACAACAATAAAATTTGTATTTGATGAAGAAATATTTAACATAATATGTATAAAAATATTTTTTAACATATCATTAGCTTTTCTCACAATAACACAAATCCTGTCCGAAAATAAATTTTTAAATAAAAGTTGATAAAATTAATAATAATTAAAATAAAATAAAAATAAATTAACCAATAAAAATTTAAAAAAGAAATAAAAGAAATAAATAATAATAATAAAAAAAAGCCTTCAGGGGGAAAAAAATGAACATTTTAAAAGATTTATAGGTGTTCGTATATATATACAATTAATTATTAAAAATAAAACGAATAAAATTATTATTATTTTATAAAATCTTTTATTATTTGTATACGTCACAAAAACTTATTTTTGAACTTATGCTATTTTTAAATGATGCTAAAATAATAATAATAATAATAATAATAACAATATATAAAGTATTTTGCTACATTTATGTCATATTTTTTATTGTAATGTTTTTTTTTTTTTTTTTTTTTTTTGCGATGAGGATAAATATTTTTACACACAAGTAGACCCCAATTAATTAATAAGAACATTAATTTTTACCACAACCACTAAATAACATTATAAATATATTTCCCTTATTTATTTATTTTATTTTTTTACCTGCATATCTGTCCATATAATGTCCCGGTCTAGGCCTTCTATAATAGTGCGGGTCCTCAGGACAAGCAGGTGGTCTGCGAGGTACTGCCGCTGGCCACCAGGGTCCATACCCAGTAGGGCCTCCGGATCCCTGACAAGGTGAGTACCTACGACAGCAACCGTCAACTTGAGCCATCGGCATCGGGCTAGGCCTTCTATTTGGGGGCCCCTCAGCTGGGGCCCACGGATAGGTCGGGACCCGAGGACCCCGGTGATGGTCCAGTGTTATCAGGTTTCTAAAATTTGTTTCTTACGCGGAGGCTGAGGACATCTAACTGTTCATCAATCCAGAATATTTTAAATGCAAATTTAAACAAAGAATTCTTCAAATAGGATGTATTTTTCAAGATCGCTGTCGGTGTTGCAGTAAAAATAGTATAAAAAACACAGACTGTAATATTTTATAAAATAGGAAGCTGAATATACAGTTGACGTACACAAATCTAATTTAAAGCTTTTGCAAATTTTTAGCTTAAATATTTTCTTGATAGCATCTTCTTTCCGACTGTGTGTTTTCCATAACAACCAACATACGGAATTTTCAAGTATAAATATCAGCACATGGCAATGGATCAATAAATAGTGAAGCATTTGATATCGAATAACATCTCATAAATAGAAAAGTGAAGAAATCGTATTCCAAATTTTATATTTCATAAAATGCTATCTTCGCTATTTGCTTATTGTCTGGTCAGAAAGTATGAAATATTTCTAGATGTTGTAATACTGAGTTTTCAATAATACATGAAGGTTAACGATATGTATTTTCTAAACACTTGCTCTGGTAAATACATTTAAGCAAACAAGATGTGATTACAAACAGTTATATCATTGCTAATTATCCTTTTAGAAATGCAAATGGAATCTTGATTCGGTAAGTTTTAGTTCTGAGAACAGTACATTTGAATATAAAAGTAATAAAGTTATTCAGTCATTGCTTTTAAACCACGTGAAATAAATAGAAGATAACTTTAACATAATGAAATATGTTCATTATTCATAATGATCAATTTATTGGAGTATAAAATCACTATTGACAGTTTACGAATAAAAGCCACGTCTTTTAGAGTTAAAAAGAAATATATTTAAAAAAAAAAACGACAAATATATATTTTATAAAAGTATTTTTGAGAAAATTAACAAAGACTAAACTGTGATTTTTTTTAAATTCATGTTTAACATCCTCCAAATAAAAAAAAATATTTTTTTAAAAATTGCAATGAACATCAACAAATATTTCATAGCTTGTTGATTTTAACTTCATCCCAAGCATAACCACACTGCAATTATTAATAATTTCAGATTTATCCATGAACTAATACGAGGCAAGGGCACACGATGGTCGCTTGAAACAAGTGGTCAAAATCCAAAGTCTACAGTCGCGTAAATCACTTCAGCCGCCGGTTGTTTCGTGATGGTCTCGGGACCCATCCACTACCGCGCAAGGTCCAGCGTGAAAACAACAGGTTTCGTCCGCGTGTATGATTCTCAGCTTGATTCTCTTCTCCAAAAAGCACGTGTGACAACAACAGGTAACACTCCGATTCAAAAACCTGTCCACAGGGGGGCAAAAACCTGAACTCTGTGTCTCCCGCCATTGGCCGCAAATGCGTAGGCCCCGCCTTCTATCAAAGATGCCCATGTCTGCCCCCATCTTGTTGGCCAAATGAGGCAATTCAGTGATCTTCCTTCGAGATGGTAACAACGTGGGAAGACGAGAAATGGGAAGAAAATAAACAGTTCCTTATCGTAGAAAGGGTTGAGTGTTCAGAAGTTTTTTATCGGAAGGTAAATAAATAGAGATAGCGGGTACTGGCGGAAATTGTTGCTGAGGCTGATACCACGCAGTCTGGCTTGATGAAAATGTGAAAACCGTAACTCGCTATTTGGAAGATTGAATGAAATCTACGGAGCGCATCTATCGTTAGACAACCTCCCACGTTATTTTTTTGCGATTTTTTGTTACTCTGTTGACAGTGTAGCGACTTTTCTTCCGCGATGCTTCGCAAATTTAAAAGGGAGTTGAACAGAGAATTCAATACAAAGAAAGATAAATGAATAAGAAAAAAAAATGAACATATGTATAACAAATTTATTAAAAAAAAATACATTAACAGAATTAAAATTAAAATATGCTGAATTACACTACACATTTTTTTTTTTTTTTTTTTTTTTTTTTTTTTCATTTTCACATAATGTTGAAAATTATGAACACTTATATTGTAAGATTTACGTAATTTATTAGATTTTTTTGAAATTTATAATTTTGAAACAGCAAATGAGCCATTAGACATTACGAAGAATATATAGTAAAAGTTAAAGGTCTGTTAAAGTTTTAACGAAGTTATAGTCAAGAAATGACAATTCAAAGAGTTTGAACTAAACAGTTTTTTAAAAGCAAAAACCAAAAGAACAAACTATTTTCAAATAAAGTAGATTGCTTTTTTTTTTTTTTAAACACTAATATGCACAAACTTGTAATAAAGTATAAAGGGTTTATAACGTTACGTTTCTTTCCAGTTAATATAATGCACATAGGTGGATCGAAAAAGTCGAAATTGACTCATCAAAAATGTGTACTGTAATTTCTGGTAGATACCCCGCAGGTTATATAATCCAGTTTTGCACCAGAAATTTCAATTGATAAATAAATTTATATTTCCACGAGCTCTTCCTTCGAAAAAGTATAGATTTCTCTATTGAATAAAATTTCTGGTGGAGAAATGACACATCTTACCTGCGGGTTATCTACCAGAAATTACGGTACTTGTCAATACAATGCAATAGCCTAAAAATAAATTTAGTGCTGACACATTTTGCATTAATCTGTTTTCGTAATAATGCTTAGTAATTATATCGTGACTATTAAAATTTTATAAATGGTAATTTCTTTCTCTTTTTTTTTTTTTTCCCATTAGGAGAATAATTATTGTCCAAACTTCACAAGAACATATTTCCCTCCTTCATTTTCATCATTAATTGCCACACCATGAACAAATATAATAATGAGCCCCACTAACTTTAAGGTTCCATAGAATAGAAGAGTATTTATTACACACACACACATATATATAGGATTTTACATGCTCTGCAGACAAACAACTGCAGATTTACGAATTTAACTTAAAATAATGGAAATTTATTAATTAATATACATTTTGAGTAATTCATTAACAATTTTGTTGTATATAAGTAATTATTATTTTCGTCATTTATTTTTCTAGTTGCCTTACTTATAATTACAGTTTATTATTATTATTATTATTTATAAAGTTTTAAGGTATTTCAAAATTCATCTTTTATTAAAAAAAAAAAAAAAAAAAAAAAAAAAAAAAGATACATATATGTATGTAATATGTATAAACCGACTTGTTTGTTCAACTGCATACGTTTAAATGTCAAGTTTGTTTTCAAACGTTTGTGTGATCTACAATCGTACAGAATGAAAAAACTGATAGTTACTATTGTTCGCTGACAAAAATTTTTCCAATTCAAAGCGGTAAATTAAAAAAAAAAACATTTTAATAAAGGCTACAAGTTATTTTGATGATGTACTGTTTCATTTACGTACTAAAATTAAAATCTGTGATATAAATTTTATGCTCTAAAAGAATTTCTATTTAAAAAACTCTCACTTATTTAAATTTCTAAGGATTTATGAATTAGGCCACAGAACGAAGAAAGGAGGGAAAAAATAAGCAAACCTTTTAGTCAAATTCGTCTATAAAAATTATATACTATATATTTTTCTCTATTTCCGAAATGTGATGACTGATATCTTTTTTCTAATAAAAAAGTGCTTCAGTTTTGTATTCAGCCATGGCTAATATAACGTCCTAGTCTAAATCTGGATATTGTTTCTGTCTAAAGTTACAAAAGTAAACATAACTGCAGGTGAAACGACATTTTCTTCTTTTTTCTATTCTAGTTTCTTCGCAGAATTTATTAGAGTGAACCACTGCTACTGTTAGCTAGCTTTATTATATTCACTATGTATGAATCGACTTGCTTGTTCAACTGCATACGTTTAAATGTCAAGTTTGTTTTCAAACGTGTGCGTGATCTACAATCGTGTAGAATGAAAACATAAGTTAAAGAAGGTGGAATAGGCTGAAGTCAAGTCCGCCTACCAGCAATTGAGTTTTAGAAGTTGTCGAAATGAATACCAGAAAAAATAACTTCACTTCATTTGTGTTTTTATTCTTTTCGATAAAATGCTGAATTTTTACCGAAAGATAAGATTTTAATTAGTTATTATAAAATTACTATCTTTTTTACAATATCATTCAAGTTAACATCTATAAACACATTTTTGTTCACTTTACTGGTTATATTATTATTAAGTAATAAATAATAATAATAAGTAATTTATTTTTAAGTAAGAAATATCTTCATGTAAAACGTAAAAAAAAAAAAGCATAAAACAGGAAATTTATTTTACTAGATTTATTAACTGTATAAAAAACCTAAAATACTAAAAAAAAAAAAAAAAGCATAAAACAGGAAATTTATTTAACTAGATTTATTAACTGTATAAAAAACTTAAAATACAAAAAAAAAAAAAAAAAAGCATAAAACATGAAATTTATTTCACTAGATTTATTAATTGTATAAAAAATTTAAAATACTAAAAAAAAAAAAAAAAAAAAAAGCTTAAAACATGAAAACATGAAATTTATTTCACTAGATTTATTAATTGTATAAAAAACTTAAAATATTAAAAAAAAAAAAAGCATAAAACATGAAATTTATTTCACTAGTTTTGTTAATTGTATAAAAAAAAACTTAAAATACTTAAAAAAAAAAAAAAAAAAGAAAGAAAGAGTTTTATCTTTATATAAATTAACAAAACCGACGCATAATATTCATTTTGACTTTATCTTAAAAAAAAAAAAAAAAATGACTTTCTCATGTGCACGTTTTGACAACAATATTATAAATATTTTTAAAATACTAGTTTTACTAGAGCATAGATTCGCATCTGTCATTGAATACACATGAATACAGAACCTTCCTCCCAGAAAATGGTGTGGAACACACCTTTTGGTAAAAAGTTGACATTACTGAAAATTTAATTAATTTTCCAAATGGATTTTTAGAAAAGGACGCAAGCATACAAAAAAAAAAAAAAAAAAAAAAAAAGCCATTTGAAATCGTAACAGTATTAAAATCAGAAAATTACTTTAAAATAAAAAAACGTCATTCCTTTTATCTTGTTTCCATTTAGTTAAAACACATTAATACACAGTTCAGACATTAAGAAAATACACATTTTTCATAGAAAAATAGTAAAGCTAGTAAACTAGGACTAAAAATTACATTACTAAAAAAAAAAAAAAAAAAAAAAAAAAAACACACACACACACAGGCGTATAGTTTAAACACATTTTCACACGTATTTTTTCATATTTAATATATACTATATTATTTTTTTATTGATTGGTTGTTTCAGGGAATTCATTACATATTTTCACTTGCAGCATTTGTATACTTTCGATCCGTAAACGTCGTAACATTTTATCTTTATCTTTTCTTTTTAAAAATACTTTTAAATGCTTTTTTTTTTTTTTTTTTTTTTTTTAAGGGATAAAAAGTTTGTTAATTAATTAATAATTAATGCATAATAGTGCGTGTTAATTTATAAATTTTTAATAACATTTATTAAAATAACAAAATGAATAATATGCAAATAATTTTTTACCTTCTTATTTTATTATTTTTTTAAATAAAGCTTCTGTAAAATTTTAATTTTGATATTTTGAAATTGGTATTTTAAAATAATATATATATATATATATATATTTATATATATATACATATATATATATATATATATATATATATATATATAAATATATATATATATACATACATGGTGTGTTTTTGTTTTTCTGGAGGGTTTTCTGTTTTTGTTTTTCTGGAAAATAATTTGTCATTGTTTCATTAGATTCATTTCGGGGTTCTTTTTTTATTATGGGTTCGTAACCAATCAATAAATTTCATGGTTCCATTTGCTATGGGGTTTTTTTTTTTTTTTTTTTCCATCCATGTGTCTCTTAATCTGGTCTTGGCAGGCTGGAGGAGTGTTGCCGGCGCAAAACTAGTTTAACCCCACAGGCAAGTCACAAGTCTTGCCGCTTGCCTCCTTTCTTCCTTTCTTGTTTTTTTTTTTTTTTTTTTCCCCTGGATTTCGATTTAGTTTGAGTTTTTCTGTTGGGATTTGGTTGAGTTGGTTGGTTGTATCGTTTGTTTTGCGGGCTGTTAAAAATTAAATTTGGTTTCTTTAAATATGTGTATTTCATCCCCTGTTGATTTTTTTTTCACCTTTCTGAGCATCTCCTATATAGGGAATTTGTTCATTCTTATTGGTCTTTGTGGTTTTGGTGATCTTGTGTCTGTTGCTTGGCTTCTACTGCGCTTGATGGGTCATTATTGTTCATTACAGGGTTCTCTTTTTTTCCACATTGAAATATTGTCCTAGAGTCAACTTTCTTTTCCTCAGAGTCTAATTACACGGTCCTATTTCAATTTTCAACAGGTATGGTTGTACAGTGGATTGGCGTCAGTGCTATTGTTGAACTTGATAATTGAATGAATTTGGGAAATCTTGTTGCTTTGTTTGGCGTGTGTATGTACAGTCGGTAACAAAAGTCTCTGAACACTAGCAAAAATTCCTATATAAAAAAAGTAAACTTAATACAGTTTTCTGAAATAAATCCTTGTCAAATCCTGTTTTTAGACTGACTAAGAACAGGATTCGACAAGGATTTATTTAAGAAAACTGTATTAAGTGTACTTTTTTATATAGGAATTTTTGCTAGTGTTCGGAGACTTTTGTTACCGACTGTATGTCTCTTTGGTGAATTGTTTGACTAACTATTCTTCGTTCTCATTCCTTGCTTCTACTATCAAAAGGATTATATTTATATATATATTATACATAAAGTATTAAAGTATTTTTTTGCGTATAGACATTGGAATTCGAGATATGACAAAATAAAGTTTTTGTGTACTCCGAGAAAAGAAATTAGTATAAGTACTTCAAGTTATCTTATTCTTCGTGTAGAATGAAATACAGAAGACTGAAAGTGTTTACTAAAAAGACTAATAAAGCAGTGGCGGATTTAAGGGGGGGGGGGGGCTAGGGGGCTGAAGCCCCTCCCCCCCCCCCCAAAACACTGACGTTCACAATTGAATATTGCAATTGTGAATTTTTTATTGGTCTAGAATAACACTTTGAAAAATCTTAGCCCCCCCCCCCCAAAAAAAAAAAAAAAAAAAAAAAAAAGTCAAGTTCTGGATCCGCCACTGTAATAAAGTAAGACATAAACATAAAAACGAATGGCTTCATAAAACAAGTGTCGTGTAATGACTATTCCTGTACTCCCCTGCCAACTGAAAATGAAATGTTCCATCTCTAAACGAACAATATCCAACAACAAGCAGTTAATTACTCCAACGGATCAGAACTCCATGCGAATAACTGGAAAGAACAGACAAGAACCTAACATAACAACTGTCCCATTTCTAAAGGGAAAAAAATGTAAAAGAAAGAACGAAAGAAGCAAATTAAACAAGAGCAGAAAATAGAATAGAGCCGTCACAGAAAATAGAATAGAGCCGTCATGTAAGTGAAAGCGCGTTCCGAACGGAAACGTTAAGTAACTCCATCGCTCCATTTGTTAGTGGAAAATACAATCCTTGTGACGTCATTTTATTGTGGTGACGTCAGACGATTGCGTCATCGCCTGCTTTGCACCAAAAGAACGAAAAGAGATTGTTGGTTTCACAGTACTTCAAAGTTAAACATATTATTTTAACTTAAAAAAAAATATATATATATATATTTCTGACAGAAATGTTTATTTATTAATTTTAGTTTTAAAAAAAGTATTTTTAATGAAAAATAAATATTATTTTCTAAATAAAAATATACAATATGGGGAAAAAAAAACATCTTTTTTTTCGATGCCTATAAGATATTTATAACTGCATCGTAAACGATTAAATTTTGCAATATATATTTTTATTAAATATTGCTATATTAACCTCTTGAACTGCAATTTATTTTCAGTCAGCACTGCTCATGCAGACAATTTAATTTTCGTAGTTTTAAGAGGAGGGATTGATATAGAAACGTACGGTTTTGTTGCTCAAATAATTTGTTATTATTAAAAATAATATTTGTTTCACAGATTTATATAAATGTTTATTGTTATATATACATATAAGAACATAATTAGTGTCGGGAAATTCATGACGAGCTGGACTCGTCATTTCAGTTCAAGGGGTTAAAGAGAAAACAAGCAACTGGCAATAAAAACGAAAATTTGTACAAAGTACTTCTGTAAATAAATACTAACCATGTGCACTTTTTCTTTCTTTCCTCTTTATTTTTTAAATAAATTATAATTTTACATGCATTCTGAATCACTTCCACCCATTAGTTTGAGGTTTATTACTGAAATATATATATGCATATATCTATATGTATTTCATGTTTTAAATTGTTCAAAGTTAAAGGCAATAGGGAAAATAATAATTAAAATAAATATATATTAGTTTCTATTTAAAATATTTTTATCAGGATGTATTTGCTTGATCCTCTGCATTTTTCATTTTTTCTTTAAAGTATTTTTTTACGCAATATATATATATATATATATATATATATATATATATCAATAAAGAAGTGAGCTATACTAAGTTGAAATAAAAAATATTTGTCAAATTAATCAACCAAAATCGTAAGAAATTATCAAATAAATGGGAAAAAAAATTTCAAAAAATATGTAATAAAGGAATTATAAAGTCAGCAAAACTTTATAGAACGAATATTATTTTAAATAATTTCAGAGGAAGAACAAATGGAATTTATAATAGTCAAAATTTAGTAATCGAATTTAATAACAATCAAAACTCAGTCTTTTTAGTAAGAAAAAGAAAAGAAAACTATGAATAACAATCATAATATTATAAACAAACACAAGATAACGAAATGTACACGCCTTTTTTCAAATACCTTACAATAATTTATTTTAATCATGTGATCTATTTTCGGAATTCAAATTGGATGCTGTCACATTCAAAATTCTTGCAGAGGTAAATCAAGCACATAAAGTAATTAAAAAAAAAAAAAAAAAAAAAAAAAAAAAGATATAGCTAACAGTTTTTACTTTCATCCATACATTACACTTACGTTCAAAATTATAGCATCAACTTGTTTTCTCGTTTTCTTCTTTTGAACATAATTTTTAAACAAATGAACAACTAAATATAAAATTTGAAAAGTATGTTTTTTATGAAATCATCAATATTTTCTCATACAAATCTAACGTAGGCAAGAATTTATATTACTTCACTTTTTCTTAAAAGTAAGCTTTACAAGAAATGAAACATTTAAGCAATTTTAGAAAAGAAAACTAAATGAAAAATGGTGTTAAACGTGCATTAGAAGTAGAAGATACACAAGCTTCTAAATGTTAAATTAAAATATTTCTTCCTACATTTATTTTTCTTTTTCTTCCAAAACGTTTTTTTTTTTTTTTTTAAATTATACTTTTTAATTTGTAAACTATGAACATTGTCAGAGTAATAATAATAATAATGATAATAATAAATGTTAAAAAACAATTTTATAAGAAACATCTTATCCAATTTTCCTGTTCGTCTGCATTTTTTTTTTTTAAGTTTTTAACAAAAAAGAAAAAGATGACTAAGAAGGAGAAGAAAAAAGAGAAAGGAAAAGGAAAAGAAAAAGACAATTTAAAAACTATTACTTTTGCTAAAGCTATATAAAATTCTATTAATTATTTGATAACGAACATGTCCTCCAAATTTTAAATTCACATGTTCATTTGTTTTAAAAAATATATATATATATGCGCACAAAAGAAGGAAAAGAAGAAACAAGTTGTTGCTTTAATTTTGCACACCCATGTATTTTAATAAGATAAATGAAGAAATAATAAGAGAAAGGAAAATAAAAAAAGCATACACACCAGCATCCCATGGAAAGTGGTACGAGTCTAGGAGCACGTCGCAGCTCTTTATGTGATGGCAAGGCTCCGATTCAAACGGGTCTAAAACGATAACCGAAGCGCTTGGTTTATGTATGCAGTCGTGTATATCAACAAAATAATCATATAAATACAAAAAGACATGAAATAAAAACATGGAAGACTATAATGTCAGTTGCTAAGAAAGGGAAAAGTGTTATACAAAAAGAGCTAAAAGTATTCCAAAAGCAGTTTTCCCTTTGCACGTTTAAAAGAAAAGAGAGATGCCAGTCACCCTTTCTAAGCAGAATAGCTAATATATATATATATATATATTTTCAAGAAAAAATATGTAATTAGAGTGATTTTAAATAGATGAGATATGCTCAAAAGGAAATTCTTATATTAAAAAAAAAAAAAAACATGTGTGGGGAAAAAGAAAGGGAAAAAAAAAAACATGTGTGGGGGAAAAAAAAAACATGCTTCAAAAATGCATTTATTTTATATCAAATCAGCGCAGCTAAAAACCTGATCCCCTCGGATTTTTATGAAATTGAGCTCATTTATTTGTTCTACTGAGAAATGAATGTATACCAATTAATAAGACCCTATCACTTTTAGTTTTTGATATACAGGGCTGCAAATATGGGTAAAAAATGCAAATTTTCGAAATTCTTCTATTATAAATGTACCCATAATTTCTTTCCTAATTATCTTACAAATAAACGATTGGTATCATTAGAAAGCTTATAATACAGGCTTTCAAAATGATATATCACAAGTACATAATTTTAAAATTTTCAGTTTAAGGTCAAGCATTGACCTTAAAGTGATCTTTGACCTCCAATATCTCAAAAAAAAAAAAAAAAAAAAGTACACATTTAATTTTCTTTTAAAAATTATATGTTATTTTTACACTTATTATCTATAACTATTGCAAATTTCAACATGGGACAGCCATGGGATGCTGAGTAATAAATTAATATGGGACCCTAAATTTGTATTTTCATACTAACATAAGTTTTCCCATATTTTGTTCCCTAATTAACTTAGAGATATAAGATTGGTATCATTAGAAAGCTTATAATACAGGCCTTTAAGTGATATATCATATGTATACATTTTTTAAATTTTTCATTTTAAGGTGAATCATTTTTACCTTTGACATTCAATATCTCAAAAAGTACATATTTAATTTTCTTTTAAAAATTATATGTTTTTTTTTACGTTTATTATCTATAATTACTGTAAGTTTTAACATGGTACGGCCATGGGATACTGAATTATAAATTAAAACCAGTATTTCCATATTAACATAACGTACATTTTACAAAAAAAAAAAAAAAAATAGCCATTCCATGTTGAAACTTACAATAATTATAGATAATAAACGTAATAATAACATATAATTTTTAAAGGAAAATTAAATGTGTACTTTTTGAAATATTGAAGTTTAAATGACAAAATGTTTGGCCTTAAAATGAAAAAATTTAAAAATATATACATGTGATATATCATTTAAAAGCCTGTATTATAAGCTTACTAATGATACCAATCTTATATCTCTAAGTTAATTACGGAACAAAATATTAGAAAAACGTACGTTATGTTAGTATGAAAATACTGAATTAGGGTTGCATATTAATTTATAACTAGCATCCCCTGGCCGTCCCATGTTGAAATTTGCAATCGTTATAGATAATAAATGTAAAAATAACGTATAATTTTTAAAAGAATATTAAATGTGTACTTTTTGAGATATTGAAGTTTAAATGTCAAAATGTTTGACTTTAAAATGAAATTTTTTAAAAATATATGCATGTGATATATCATTTAAAAGCCTGTATTATAAGCTTTTTAATGATATCAATATTTTATCTCTAAGTTAATTAGGACAGAAAATCTGGGTACATTTGTAGTAGAAGAATTTCGGAAATTTGCATTTTTTATCAATTTTTGCAGCCCTGTATATCAAAAACTAAAAGTGATAGGAACTTATTAATTGGTGTACATTCATTTCTCAATAGAACAAATAAATGAGCCCAATTTCACAAATATCTGAGGGGGTCAGGTTAAAAATGCTGTTTTTTTTTGTGTTGATCTGACATGAAATGACTCATATAACTGTTGACAGTGTTTGTATTTATTTATGTTTGTATTTATTATTAGGTAAAGATATATAGATATTCTTTTTCAAAATTAAAAAAACATGTTTTATGGCATTTCAAGCTTTGTTATCCATAAATATAAGCCACGAAATTTAAATATGATGAAACGAAATTTAAGTATAGGATATTAAGATACACCAGATTATTTAATTCACTGAAAATCGCCTGCGTATTATGTATAAATACTTTACAGAGGTATAAACAAAGTTGATACGTCATTATACAACATTTCTGTAAAAAAAAAAAAAAAAAAAAAGAAAAAAAAAAAAAATTCAAGTCATTGATTTGAAATTTTTTTTACAGAATTGATACCTAGACAGAATTTGATACCTATAGTTATGGGTGCAAAATAATGTTTTACGCATTAATAATAATCATAATATTACTTATAGATTTTTACATGAGTGTTAGCGAACTACAATGGATATGGAATAACAGACCACGACAAATGATTTTTAACATAGAGTTATCCTATGATACTTGTAGTTTATTCATTTACTTAATAGAAGGGCACTGACAGGTAATGTTTTTCTGGCAAGGATTATTTAAATTACAATTATTCATAATTTATTTTGACAGTCGATTTTGTTTTCGTTGAAATTTTGTCCAATAACGAAATAAACATCTGCTTAAATTTACGTCAGAATACATTCATTTGAGCTTTAAATTAACAGAAGTCCTTAATTTTATTAGATGCGTCAAAGTTTTAAGTTAAAATATAGAAATTTTTATTTATTTATTTTTTAATCTAAAACACAAAAGTTGAATTTGTTCTTTTTAAAATTCTTTCTTTCTTTCTTTTTAATTGGTTTGTTTCTAATCCTATTTGGATGATAAGCATTAATTCATTTTAGACGTAACAATTTTTCTTACAAATTATCTTTATTATTAATATTATTATTATTCATTTTTCCCAGCAGTTAAAAGCATAATTACTTTTCTTTTTCCTATTTTAAATTTCCATATTAATTTTACGATGTTAAACAATTTTACAATGCTAATAATGGATTCAGCAACGCTTTCTTCTATTAGCTTTGTTGAGAATAAATATAAGAATGGAGGAAATAAATAAAACCCAACTTTCAACTGTTCCGAAAATCAAACTTTCGGGAAAAAAAAAAAAAAAAAAAAAAAGGAAAGGGAAGAAAAGAAAGAAAGACGACTGAACGAATAACAATGTTCAACATTAGGAAACATTTGGACACTCCCCTTGAGCTCATAAAGGCTGGACAATAAAAGTGAACAAATTTTTTCTTTTCTTTTCTTTTTTCTTTTGAGGTGAAAATCAATAATTAAAGAAAATTATAAATCCAATTGTTTTACGAGGAAATAGACAACGCTACTATCCCTTAGCAAACATAAATGGGTCTTTCCTTGCTACATCTAGATGGTGAAGTGCCCATAAAATAAATAATGAAAAAAAAAAAAAAAAAAAAAAGTTGGGATATGCCAAAACGAAAGGGGAAAAAAAAGCCGGCTCGTGGCTTGTTCCAATTGGAATGAATTGAATAAACGTCTAGCAAGTTGAAACATTTGGTTTTAAAGAGTCAGACTAGACAAGGAAAATAGTTCACCAGTTCGGATTACAATTGCGGATGCATACCACATTTTCGGAGAAATTGTCATTAAGATAACATTTCTTCTTTTTTCTTGGATGATTTTTTTTCTTTTTTTAAATGATGCTTTAGCTCTCATTCTTGATTTATCTAGGAGCTCCATGTTTTCAAGTTTGATTATTTATATCACGTTTCTAACTCTTTGCTCTGAACCTCAGTGAAAGTAGAATGGAACATGTTAACAACGGCATTCTCACAAAAAAGTCATTTTCCCCCTTTCATGTATTTAATTTATTTTTATTTTTTTAAATTTATTTATTTGTTATTCAATATAAAAATTTATTTATATATTTATTATTTTTTTTAAAGTGAATATTTTATAAGATATTTTCAATTCATTTTACTTGTATAAAAAATTATTAAGTATAATGAGAAATTAATAAACTAATTCACTGCCAAAATTTACATTTTGGTAAATTTTCAGCAGTTTATTTACACTTTTTTTCCCCCCCATTCCTAATTTCTTTCTCAATAAAAATAATAACATAACATTTAAAAAAACTTCATTCAGGAAAATTATTATTATTATTATTATTTTCTAACTGTAATGAAAATGTGATGCAATTTCATAGCATACGTTAAAAAAAAAAAATTCTCCATGAAAGTCTTTTTATTTTTACTTTCTTCTATATGTAATATAGAGAAAGTATTGGATTCGCGAAAATTTTCGACCTCCGTTTTTTGACGGATCTACACGTTTTGGGATGTCCTGAACACGAATTGATAGTTTTTAGAAAATGTCTGTCTGTGTGTCTGTCTGTCTGTCTGTATCATTTTTTTGTGGACGCTGTATCTCACGAACATATGAATGAAATTTAACCAAACTTGGTATTTAGTTGCACCCTGACATGAACTGGTGCCCATTAGATTTGGGGATCAATAGCTCAACAGGTGGCGCTGTAATCGCATTTTATGCAAATTTTTAACATGGCAGCATAGGACAAAATTCCGTATAAATGGGCATAATGAGAGTTATTTTAAACTTGTGATTGTAAAATTAATTTGAATTATTGATGATAGTAGTAGTTAACTAGGAAAAAAAAATTGTGCATGGGGGGGCATTGGTTCCCCCCCCTGGGGGGGAAGTACCCCCCCGGGGGGGTTAAATTTTGAAGATGGGTATCATTCGAAAGATCTCGTCAATACCTTTAAAACGAATGGTTGAACCATAAATCTGTGATAATTTAAAACAAAGTTCTCGATTTTTTTTACTTTTAACAAAAAAAAAAAAAAAAAAAAAACTTAGAAAAAAAATTCGATTTTTTTTTTTTTTTAATTATTGTTAGTGATTGAATATGTATTAATTTTCACAAAAAAAAAAGAAAAAAAAAAAAATCTTTTTTTTTTTTAATATTGTTACTGATTGAATATGTATAGGAAAATATAGAAGAAAGTCTTGTGGTGGCCACAACATACTAGTTTACTAAAGTTTCATACTCATATCTTTACTTATATAACTCGCTAGACAAAAAGTTCAGTACTATTGCATAATTGCTTACAGAAATTTCCCATTTTTACTTTCTTCTTTATTTTTAGAGAGAAAGTGTTGGATTCGTGAAAATTTTCGATGGATTTACACGTTTTAGGATGTCTTGAACACGATTTGTCTGTTTTTAGAAAACGTCTGTCTGTCTGTGCGTGTATCACAAATTTTGTGTGCGCTGTATCTCACGAACCAATGAGCGAAATTTAACCAAACTTGGCATTTAGTTGGACTTTGAAATAAACTGGTGCTGATCAGATAAAGGGATCCGCCGCTCAACAGGTGGCGCTGTGATCCCATTTTTTCTGAATTTTTAACATGGCAGTATGGGACAAAATCGCGTATAAATGAACATAATAAGAGTTATTTTTAACGTGTTGTTTTAAAACTAATATAGATTATTGATAATAGTAGTAGTAGACTAGAGAAAAAAGCTTGTGCATGTGGGACCATCGCTTCCCCCTTGGGGAGGGAAGTACTCCCTCCGTGTGTGTGTGTAGATTTTCAATATGGGTATCTTTCGAAAGATCTCGTCAATACCTTTAAAACGAATGGTTGAACCACAGATCTGTGATAATTTAAAACAAAGTTATCGATTATTTCTTTTTAACGGGGAAAAAAAAATCCCTTTTCTTCTGACATTGGCAAAAAATCTTTCAACACTTAGTGATAATAATTCTGTTACATAAAAATCGTCTGCAATTATCATGGAAAACAATTTAATAAATAATTTGTATTACATGAATTGTATGTAAAATTATATAGAAGAAAGTCTTGTGGGGGCCACATCATACTAGTTTTGGTAATAAAGTGATATGTGAGAAGCAATAAAAACTATTTAGATAAAAAAAAAAAAAAAAATCTCCAAAACTATTCAGCGTTTATCTTAAGTCTCTTTTTTGAAATCTTCTATCGATTTTCAGATTTATCAGCTTAACCATAACTATCACACTTTTCCCAACAGAACTCTTTCGTTCGTAGTAACCGGCGCACAGCTTAGTGAAAATCCTTTTCATTCATGAAAAGTTTCGATCGATAAGTCATGAATGGGGTACTAGATACTGCACTGCATCTATTCCGGAAAGCCACCCCATGCGTTAAAATGACTGCGCAAAGAATTGATCTGGACAGGTCGCAAGAATCACGCGCTCCATTTTTTTAACGTGTCTCAAAAACCGGATATCACCTCTGGCGGAGGGCATGGGCATTATTTTTGGACACGCGACCTTTGGACATTACTTGTCTCTCCACATAAAAACAATAGAAAAATGATTAAAGAGAAGAGACGATCTCAGCCCTTACAATTTGATAATGGGACTCAACCATGCTTATTGAAGGAGTACATCTAGCAGAACAAATTTGAGCCAGGAAAAAGTTTTCGGCGAAAAACCAATTAATTTTATGAAAGAATAATTTTCTTTCCTTTTCCTTTTTTTTTCACTCTTTTATTATGTTTTTAAGAAGATATTTAAAAGAGAATAACTCAAAATTGTTTTACAGAATATTATTAAACATTCGAAGAACGCGTTTTTATGGCGTTTTTACCAAGTTATTAAAGATTTAGAACTCATAAAGAATTTAAGTTTGTTTTAGTAAATTACACTTCTCAACAGACTATACAAAATTGTATGGAAAAAGATAAACGTAATAGGTAAAATTAAAATTATATAAGAAACAGAAGATTTTTTTTTTTTTTTTTTTTTTTTTTTGTATTACAGTAAAACCTCTCTAAGTTGGACACCTACGGTTCCAAGAAAAAGTGTACAACTTAGAGAGGTGTCCAACTTATAGGGGTTAGACATAATGTTAATGGATACACTCCGTTCCGAGAAAAAGCGTCCAACTTAGAGGGGTGTCCAACTTATAGGGGTGTCCAACTTGAGAGGTTTCACTGGGAGTATATTTACCGAACTATATTGAAACAAGAAAAGGTGTTCTTATCATCTATAATTTTGAAATATTTACAAACAATTTAGAATTATATAAAATTATTTAATAAAATTTTTCGTTTTTCTAAAATGCTTTAAAAAGCGACTGTAAAAGCTATTTTACAAATAAGTACTATGACGACTCAGACCGAGAACAGATTTCTCAAATATAAAACCTGATGAATCAGCAAAAAGCATTTTCCAGATTTAAACAGTTCTTTGATGGTCTTCGCGTAATTATTTTATTATTAATATTAATTTAAAGTTTTCAATATAATATTCTATGAAACAAATTTTAGAATAATTTTAAAAAATATATAAAAATAAATACATAAATAAAAAAGTTATTATGGAATCTTATCAATAAAAGAGATAATGTAGCAGCAAAATTGCTAGAGAATTAACTTTACATTTGATGTTGCATTTATTTTTCGCTAAGGATGCGTGATTATAAAGAAAAATTACTTTAGTACATGCCATTAACAGAACTAAACAAACTTTTGTATTTAGCAAATTCTGTACGAAAAATATTTTATTGAAATCGATCAGATGTAATCATGAATCTGGTACCTTCTGTTTAACAACAGTATTCCAATATAAAATTCGCATTAATTCGTTGAGCATTTTGCTTGGGAGAAATATAAAACATAAATAGTCCCAATTTATCCTTTCTTTTTCAAATAATAACGCATTTAGAATTAGTCCTTTTTCACCTAAAATAATAATCTTAGTAAGAGACGCATAGGGAAAGACTGAAACCTTAACGTTAATGAATGCTTCCGTATAGTTTATTAAAATTAATCAATAAATCATAAAAATATGGAAAATTAAATAAAATTAAGTAAAATTTTTCGAGGGAAAATAATTGAGCTACTGCGCATTTTACACCATTTAATGATGATTTGTCATATCTAACTCGTTTCAGTTATTTCTTTTCCCACTTGAATATTTAAAACATATAGAGACATTAAAAATAAATAAATAAAAATCGAGAACGTTCCTGAAAATTTGGAGCAATCAGTTACCCAATATTTACGAGTAATGTTCCTAGAATATATCAGCAAAAAAAAAAAAAAAAAAAAAAAAAAAAAAATCTATCATTAACCATGTGACCGCCGTTGACGGATCTATCCGGTCACTATAAGCTTCGTTTTTCGACAATACACTTATAATTCAAAATTATATACTTATGGAATGTTAGCTTGTAAATAGTAATAATAAGAATTATAATAATATACACAATCGCATTTTTAATCTCAAGTTGAAATAAATATTAATTGAGTACATTGAAAGAACTATGCAGCGAAAACAACATTGCACTTTTGCCTTTTCAAAGGCCATCGTATGGTTGGTTAAAGGTGCAACTCAATTTCTTAAATCAGGAACGTTTGATGTAGAAAAACTTGTTCATCTCAGTAATTTGTTGCAAAGTTATAAAAACTAGGAATGTTTCAGATATAGTATATGAGTAACGTTAACAAATAATTTTACAGTGGAAAGCTGAACGATTTAAGGGCCCTCTTCACTTACCATCGCCGGAAGCCCGAGCCAATGTTATTCTATGAGGAAATTTTCTTTACAAATAACTTATTAACTAATACATATTTTTAAATTCTGTTTTCACATTCAGAAAATTCCCAACTGTTAAATTGACGGACGTTTTTTTTTTTTTTTTTTTTTTTTTAATTATTCTTTAAATTTTTTATATTTTATTTTGAAGCTGCAAAATACGAATTTTCAATATGTGAAATTTTTTCATTTTGCAATTTCAATAAAAAAAAAAAAAAAAATACATTTTTTTAAAAGGTCCGTCAATTTAACAGTTGGGAATTTTCAGAATGTGAAAACAGAATTTAAAAATATGTATTAGTTAATAAGTTATTTGTAAAGAAAATTTCCCCGTAGAATAATAACGTTGGCTCGGGCTTCCGGTGACGGTAAGTGAAGAGGGCCGTTAAATAGTGACCGAAACGATTAAAATGAGTAATAGTCATTCATTTCAAAATATTCGAAAAATGAATCGAAAGAACGCAACTCGATGAATATGTAACTTGATATCTCTCTCTTTCCGAAAATTTCTCGTCTCGGAGTTCTCATAACATTCGTGGTCCTGGGTATTTTTTGCGGCAAAAACGCTCGCTCCACACTTCTTTCCGCAATCTTTTTTATTTTTAGGTCGGGCGGGAAGATATGTTTGAGAAGCTTGAGGTTTCGAGTTCTGTTTCTCTTACACAGAATGCGCGTTATATTTAATTATGTTCCAAAAGTGAGGGAGATCCCAAAAACAGAAGCGAAAAATGGGGACATTGACTTAAAGAAAAAAAATAATAAAAAGTGCGAATGTTAGCTATGTTCACGTCTTGATTTGACCCACAAAAACATATTTATATCTTCATAACTGTGTTTTGTATATCATGGAATTATTACAAAATAGTCATGTCTGACTAATGATGATAATGAGGAATATGAATCGTAGAAGTTTCCCAAGAATCTATTAGAGTCGCGTATTAATTAATATTAATTAACATATTTTGGTGTTTTATTCTGATACTGTTATACATTTCTTTAATTTTAGAATTTTCTTTTTCACTAGTTTACAATTAATTATTATTATTAATACTACTGACAATAAAATGAAATGAAAAATAAGTAAAAATAAGTAAATAAATATTATGCTATTATTTAAAAAACAAAAAAAAAAAAACTTTTCATAAATTTCAATTTCGATATTTTATTACAATATTAAAAATTACACTGCATTTTATTACGATATTCAAATGTATTTTAAGTTTTAGAAATAATAAATTTTCGTTCGTTTACAATTAATTATTATTATTGACAATAAAATGAAATAAATAAATAAAAAATATTTTACAGTGGAATATCATTTAAAAAACCCTCTTAATTATTTCCAACTTTTTCATTTTGGTTATGATATTCAAATATATTTTAAGTTTTAAAAAGTAATAAAATTTCATTCGTTTACAATTAACTATTATTTTTGACAATAAAATAAAATATAAATAAAGAAATACAAATGATTTTACAATGGAATATCATTAAAAAAAAAAAAAAAAAAAAAAAAAAACTCTTAATTATTTTTAACATTTCCATTTTATTATGATATTCAAGATTACACTGCATTTTATTATGATATTGAAAAAATATTTTAAATTTTAAAAATAATAAAAAATCATTCGTTTTCAATTAATTATCATTATTGACAATAATATAGAATAAAATAAAATAAGAAACATATAAAAATTATTTTATAATTAAATATTATTAAAACAATCATCTTAATTAATTTCTGCTTTTCCATTTTCCTATGACATTCAAAATACAATACAGTTCATTTGATTATAATTTTCAACTATATTTTAAGTTTAAAAAATAATAAATTTTCATTAATGACAAAAAGAAAAATAAAATTATTTTATGACAAAATATTATTCAATTTTTCTTCTTCTTCTAAAAAAAAAAAAAAAAAAAAAAAAAAAAAAATCTATGCGATTATAAGACATTATTGTTTTATTACAAGCATAAGTGACTGTTTTAGAGCGGGAAAAACTCGCAAATCATAAAATACAACTTATTCATTTTTAACAAGTGTAATGAAATAAAGGATTCAGTCTAATTTTTAAAAATAAAATATACCAAAACTTTCATCAATAACAAATGTGAGTTATCATATAAATTACTAGTTATTATTTAAATAAATAAATAATACTCTGAAGTAATAAATTATAGAACTACACTGAGAAATTATATTAAAAAAGAAAAAAAAAAAGTATTATTTTTATATAATTATCATTAATATAAAATAAATATTATTTTTTATTAAAATATTTCTAACGTATAAGATCAAATAAATCCTTGAATTTTTTAAAATAGTTTTTTTACCTTGCTTTCCCCTTTCCATATATATATATCTTTATACTCATTTCCTTATGCATTTATTATTAAAAAAAATATGCGTCAGCTGAAATATATATATATATATATATATTAAGAAGAGATTTGACTGTTATTTTTTATCTTATGTATATATATATATATATATATATATATGTATATATATATATATATATATATATATATATATATATATATATATATATAGTAATACAAAAATATCAGTGCATAAAATTTAAAGACGATTCACTTCAGCATTAAACCAATTATTTGGATCATAAGCGAAGATCACCCAAATCAAACCACAAAAGAATTAATATATATATATATATATTGCAGTGAATAAAAGTTACCAAAAACATTTAAAAGCATAAGTATTTCTGATGATATCGGAAATGATATTTGATGTGAATCTAATATCCCTCTTTTTTTTTTTTTTTTTTTTTTTTTTTTTTTTGAGTTACTTTGTATATAGTACAAATAATAACTGGTGCATTCAGTCAATAAACTAAAAATTTTGTTGTTGTAAACAGTGTTTATACGCAAAAATAAAAATATAAATGATCCTAGTACTTTTCAGCGAAAAAAATAATTTGGACACAGGAAACACAAAAATAATAACAACTGCGAAATAAACAAAATATATTGAAAATAAATAAATAAAAGTTCAACTTCATTCCTTTAGTAACTATCGTATTTAATTATATTACGATTAAAATTACAACTGGTATTTTGATTTAATTAGAAAAATATTTATTGTAAGTAAAGTTACACTCATAAAAAATAAATGTACATAAAAGGGAGAAAAAAGCTAAATTCTTAACGCATTAATAAGTGCAATTTTTGAAGAGATAGTAAATCAGTTTGCAGTAGTTTGATAAGGCTTATAAAATGCAACTTAGTAAAGTTGAATTTTTCAAGCCTTAAAATGGTTAAAGTTAGAACATGGATTGCTTAATAACCGTACCCTTTAAATCAACACACACACACACACACACACAAACACACACACACACACACACACAATATAGATAAATTCTAATAAAAAATGTGATAATGAAAAATAAATTTCCAAGAAAATTTGAAGTCAATCAAACTTTTAAAATTTAATGCAAAAAATATTGCTTATCGATTTTTAAATTACCATTGTAACAGACTGAATTTTTATAATTAATCTTAATGTAACTCTTAATCACATTTAAATAATTTCCTATATAGCTTAAATCTTTTATCATAAAAAATGAAATACTATTTGAAATATTACAAAATTTTGTTTTATGTAAACACAACTATTCTACAATATTTAACTTTATTCTTCATATAATTAATTGATTAATAAAAGATTCTATCATTTATACAATTCAACTTTTTTGTAAATTTGCTTATTATTTTATATGAATTAAAAGAATTATAATTTATAAAAAATGTAAAAAAAAAAAAAAAAAAAAAAAAAGAACATTTTCATTTCATCTTTGAAATTTTTTAAATTAATATATAGAAAAATTAAAAGAATTTTGTAATTAGTATTCTTCAGTTTTAAAATTCTTTAATAACATACAGTTTTAGACTAGTAATTTATAAATTAGCTTTACATCAGACATCAGTTTTTATAATGTCGTTAGATACAACACGCAACTTCAGAAAGTGTTACAAAATATTTGTTCTACATTGCAGCTGAAAATTTTTGGATTACAAATTTAAGAGTAACGTATTATTAATTAATATAAAAATCTAATAACATTTTAAAATTAAGTAATTTGACATGCCTATTCTCATGCGCAACATTTACAATAATATTTTCAGATATTTTGAATTCTTAATAACATTTAAATCTGCACTAACTCACAAAATTTTAACTTTACAACAGTTTTGTAATATGTTCGAATGCGCGAAACACTTGTTTCAATGAAGTTTTATGTTATCATGAATTTTAAAAGCAATCGTGGCTTAAAGTTTTTAGTGTTTTAAATGCAAAATAATTAATAACAAGTATTAAGTAAACAAAATTCCGGTACAGCTGCATAGATATCACAGACTGTACGTAAATGAGTTTAAACATAAAATTAAAATATAATTGAAATAAAATGAATAAACGTTTTTTTATTTGAAAATTTTAAATCATTAAACAAAAAAAAAAAAAAAAAAAAAAAAAAAAAAAAAAAATAGTTTTTTTTTTTTTTCAAGTGATTAATAAACCTGTATAATAGTATTCTTTAAATATTTGTGACGAACTGCAGTTCAAAATTTTCATATTTGATATTTAGGATTAATACATTTAAGCCATTTTAAAATTTAGTTATATTTTATAACTAAACATATTGATATATGGAAATTCTTATTAGTGATATTTAAAATAATACTTTTTGTATAAATCTCAAAAATCTCTTGATTTCAAAGTAACATTTTACTACTGATTGACTTAAGCATCACAGTAATTTTAAAAATGTGGTCAGATGTATGGAATACACCGAAGTTCAAAATTCATAAAAGCAACACATCGTTGACAATTTATTACGACGGGTTTTGTCACATGTCGAAAAACCGGGCTTTGAAGTGTTTGCAGAAATTTTGTACAAAATTGTAGCTGAAAAATTTTATATAAAATGATTAAAAAGTGATATTTGGCAATTGAATTTAGAACCTAATAAATGCTTGACTAATTATTTTATCATGTATATTTTCATGCATAATATTTATAACATTTCCAGTTTTAAAGAGTCTGAATTTTCATTAATATTTTACTTTATAGTGTGATATATTGTTAATTTTAGTTTTACAGTAACTTGAAGATATTATCAAAGACAACTAACGTTCTCTTAAAATGTTGAAGAAATTTTGTACCAGATTAAAACTCTTCAGAATTAACTTTTTAGACACACGTAGCTAGTAATTTTTTTTCTTTTTCTTTCTTTTTTTTTAAGATATGCACAAAATACGTGATCTAATGACGTGTTGAATAAAAAATAAAAAAAGTATTTAAACTTGAAAACTTCTTCACCCACCATAAATTTATTGCACGTTTCGGAAAGACGTGGCTTTTCTTCTTCAGGTGCAAAAATCATGTGCACCTTGGCAGCAAAAACAAGACTAGTTTTTAAGTTCAAATATTTATTGTACGCCAGTTCTTAATTTTTTATTGTTGCAACAAATTGTAATTTAAAATTTTACAACAAACTGCTTTTTTTTTTCCAGGATGAATAAATTAGAAGCTACATATTGAGATATAATTTGAAAACCTATTGAAGTATTATTGAAATATTATTTGAAATATTATTGAAGTATTATTTGAAAAGCTATTGAAGACTTATTTTGAAGTAGCATAACACGATACAAAATAAATCGCGATACACGATACAAAATAATACACAAAAATGTCGTTTCATTTTTAAGCTTTAGAGAATTTGTAGGTTATCTAAGAAAATCTATTCACACTGATACATCACTAATTAGTTTTACTTTGAACTTAACTTTTAAAGCGCGATTTTTTGCACAAAATACACGTGTTTAGAAATTGTGTTAAAACTTTTACACTGAATTAATATAGCCAAAAGTTAAGAATTAGTGCTTTTACAATGTCTAGTTATATCGCAACTTAATGATTGAAAATGTAATTATTACATGAGATAGTCAGAAGATTGGAAATTAAAATAATAATAAATAATAATATTGATGGGATTAAATATCACAGAGGCTCAAATAAAAAAAAAAATGACGTTTTAAAATATTTTTAATAAAGATAATTATTTTAAATGAGAAACTTTTATAGACATATTTAAATAACTACAAAAAAAAAAGTATTTAAGTTTAAATTCTAATTTAATTTTCAAATAACAAATTAAAAATAATCGGCTTTAAAAATTAAGGCTATCGATGACAACTGATATTGTGCAAAAATATGCCAATACTGAAAAGAAAATACAAATGAAACTGTGAAATTTAATGTATGAGTTACACTCAAAATATTTAACTAACGAAATATATATATATGTATATAATCAGAAGATTATAATTAAAATCTTATACAAATGTGAAAATACTGAAATATAAAATAAATCAGTAGATCGTAATTAATATTTTACAAAAATATATTAAAAACTGAAATTTTCATTTAAATGAGATTGATAAATTTTATTTTTAAATTCTTATTTCGATCAAAATACGTAATTGACAAAATGAAATACAAAAAACATGTCAGTCACAAAATTATGTTCACACTGAAAAACAAATGTAAGTGAAACAAATTTTGACTTTGAAGTTTGCACTATAATAAAGACAACTCACTGCCAAAGTGATGAATGAAATAATTCATTAAAATGAAATAGTTTATGTATATGAATAAAACTTATACTCAGTCTATTGGGTTTATAGAAAATTTTGTTTGTAATTGAGGCATTTTTTTTTCATTAATTATTTAGAATGATGTAGTAAATGTCCCTCATATTCTTATTCAATATAACTTAAACATAGATTAAAGCCGAATGAAATTTGCAAACTAGCTAAATCCAATTAATAAAACGAAAATTTCAAGAATAAAAATTTGAAATCCACGAAAACAGTCGTCGAATATTTGATATCACGATGAGAAAATTTCAACTAGATTGTCGAAAATAAATTTATATATAATTTCAAAATACAAAGTACAGAACTGAGAGATTGTAAATAAACAACTATTTGGAAATTTCATGAACTTAAGCTCAACAGGTGCGCTATGTTACCGATGTCTAGCAATTCTACATAAGTGAAGATCTTAAAAATGATCCCTAATAAAAATCTTTACTCATTTAGTTGTATATAAAATTGAAACTACAATCTTAAAAAATATTCTTTGGCACACTTTAGAAGAGAAGATCGGAAATAAAAATAATTATATTATTAAAAGTATACAGCATTAAAAACTGGATTATAAAGCTTTTCAGGCACAAGTGGATATTTTCTACTTTAGAGCTTGTTAAATAGCAACGTATTTTTACATATAAATTCATGAGTTAATAGCATGTTAATAATATATAGCAAATTGCATACAGAAGTTAGATAATTTTATTAAAAGATCATCAAATAAAATGAAAACAAAAATCAATGTTCATCTAAATAAAAGTCAACATCAAGTAAAATGAATATATAAATATGATAATAATGTATTGATCATAGTATTAATAGCTATAAAAATGCCAATAAATTATTTCTTTATAAAAAAAAAGTTTAAAGGAATAAAAAATGCTTGAAAATAGAAAATATTTTAACAAAATATTGTTGTTGTATTCATAAACACCGTAAACAATGTCCAATTTAAACAATTCTGAAAAATTCAAATGACAGATTCGAAGTATAAGTAAGGATTAAATTGTAAATTCCAAGAAATAATATATATATAATCAAGTAAAGTAATTAAAAATTCATAAAATAATTGTTTATGAACAAACAAAATTGACGAACTAAAATAATATTTTAATATCATAAAATTTTAAAACTGTTAATAATTTGCCAAAAGTAATAAAATAAAATCAATATACAATTAACATTTAAGTAAAATCTATCATATAATAATTCAATTTAAATTATTTTATCAAGTACACTTGCTTTAACGATTTTTGTCAGTTAAAGTCTTTAAAATTTAAAAGTTTCTACCAATTTTTCCAATTCGCTATGCCATATGGAATTTCCTCAATGAGATTCAGTATCGAATAAAATCAATAAATGTTTTTGAAGGTCAGAGATTACCTGTTGCTTCAGGCGAATTCATCTTTAAATGTCAACAAACCATGACCCCTAAATCCTAGAGATGGCGGACAACTAAGTGCCAAAATTACGAGAGGGGTGTATGAGAATATTTTGTTAAATGTTAAGAAAGGCCGGCTATTATTCTGAGTGTGAGTAACGGAAACTACAACTACGACCATTGATGGCTTTTTTCGAAATGTCAAACAGTCATTGAAGGTTAGTTGACCTTAAAGTCAGGTACTCGATAAGGGGTTAAGTAATCTGAGTAAGGGTTAAATAAATAAGAAAAAATAAGTAAAGTTGAAAAATAAAATATTGTCACTCACCTGTGATCGGTACGGGATCCGATATAGTGTTATCCGCTAGGAAAAACGTGTTGACATCTGAACTCGTCGAAACCGGCGTGTTGAGGGTGTCATCCTCCGTGCCTTCACCCTCATCCTCTTTTTTGACGCATGGGTTCATAAGCCGAATGTCAACAGTGGGATGTGGGGGAGGTGGATCAGAAGGGTCCAGTTCCTCCCCACCAGTTATCTTAAAATTGCCGAAGCTCAGGCTAAATGCCTGAGGGCCCAGCGTGTCCATAATCATTCTGGACCCCGAGTCTGTAGGTTCCCCGGATTCTGACACTGTCCTGTTTTAGTTATAAAAATTTGTTTGTTTAGTTTTCACTTGTTTTCAAACAACAGTGATTAGATAATCAACTCCGTTCACCAGGAATGGGGTCGAACCATGGTGCGAGTACTTGAGCGCGCGACGTCAAAATGCGCGTAAACCATTCAACCTGTACTCTTTATACGTCGCTGTTTTACTGAATGAAGGCCGCTGCCGTGAGCACTTCCATATTTGGCGAGCCGGAACCTTGGCACTGACCAATGACAACGCTCTGCAGCTGTGACGTAGAAGTGACGTATGCGATACTTGCGTTCATTCAATCTGTTAGGTTTTGTTTTACTGTTTTTTTTTTTTTTTAAAGATATGTGAATTTTCTGTTTATTTATTTTTTTCTGAAATGTTTTGTTGCCGGACTGTCTATCTTCTAAATGAGTCCGTGGTTTGTTTATTTATATACTTCGTTCAAATATTCTCCTTCAAGAATCTGGCGCTGGCAGAGAAGGGAAAATTGAAGCTCTTCTCACAGAATACAGCTCGTTAGATAATTCACAGGTTTTAAAACACAATTAACATAAATTTCACCATTGATCACATGTTACATAACAAATTATAGCCTCATTACTGATATATATTTTTACAAGAGTATATATTTTTCAGAGAGAAATATTAATGATAAAACAAACTTCTCATTCTAAAATTAAGGTTTTTATTCACTGCAGTTATTTATCACCATTTATAATATAAGAATAGTTTTTAACATGCATAATTCGGAATACGATGTAAATTTTAATGAGATTTTAAATCTATACTAACATAATGTTTATTATTATCATTATTTTTAACTTGAATTTTCTGTTAACACACTTTTTTGTAGAACATGAAAAACATGCATAAATTTGAAAAATTTTAGCAGATGGATAGTTGATACCAGTTTTTTTCCCCTTAATATTTTCTTTTGGCACAAATGGATGGGCACTTAAAAACCGTAGTTTCAAGGTAAAAATATTCGAAGTTTCAATACATGAATTGTAATATGATGGTATTGGCAGTGATACGCTATTTTTCGTCGTGTTTTTGAGGTATACGATTTCCAAAAAGCATTAGCACAAATTCTGTTAAAAGATTATATATAAGTAATATGTATAAAAATTTCAGGACTCATGCATTTTTTAAGCTATTAATATCATATTATTTTCGTTACTGCTTGCACCGAGTTTATCATATTTGCTCTAAGCTCGAGAGAAGGAAAGAATTCTGGAAACAGAAATATATTTTGATGGCTTGAGGACGGATGGTCTGTTACACACACCGACCAGTTGAGCAACAGGTCCTATTTTAATTGTTCTAAAAATATTTTTTGAGTAAAATAATTTCACTTGGTGAAATGCATTCGGTGGTGAGAGGTTTTTAAATGCTATATTTGCATCACAGCTCGTAAATAACAATCTGAATATGCATTTTTGTCAAAAATAGTTCCTACCTGTAGCTTGCAGATGAGCATGCTGCAGCTGTCACCATAATCTTCTAACTCCCGGTTTTCTTTCTTAGAATCATGTTTAATCCGTTTTTTAGCACGTAACACAAGGCATAAGATCGTAAAAGCGGCAGATAATTTCTCTGAATTCCTTTCTCATCTCCTTTCCACTGCCCATATAACCCTGACAAGCTGCATCCAGTTTGCAGCCAAGGGCTCCAAGGTCTTCGGAGATTACGCCGAACGACGCTTCGGCAGTTTTGTGACCATATATGGGCAACGAAATGAGCCGAACCAGCCCGAATCGGTGATGACGTCACGACACCCGAGACGAAGCTGGGAACGAGAAATGGCGGAGAGAAAAGCTGCGCAGTCGAAGAGCATTTTAAAGAGATATACGAAGATCTCTTTTTTCACTTGTTCATGAGGGATTTTCTTTTTTTTTTCTTTTCCCTTCTTTTCTGATCCTCAGTGTTTTTCATTTTTGTTTTCTTTCTTTGTCTGGATGATCATCATTATTTAACGAAATTTGGAACGTTCACTGTGTGACACATTATGTAATTTCTAAGGTTTTTTAAGAAGTCGTATAATGCGCATTTTATTCCTTGCACTGGAAATAAATAAAATTAAATAAGTACTGTATATATTAATTTAAAATTAGCTAAAGTTCGGAATCTGAAGAATATTATTTAGCACAAGAAGTTCGATATAAAGCAATATAACCGAAACATTTTATAAATTTACTTTTCAGTAATTTTCTTTTATTTACAAATACAGACTTTTAAATTCAGAGGAATAAATTGATCAAATAAGTTTTAGGGGATTTTTTTTTTTTTTTTTTTTTTAATTATCTTTTCTTTTTAAGTGTTCTCCCTAGCATAGAATTGAATATTAAAAACTGCAAAGGATTCTAAAAAATTTTTTAGACAATAAGTTTTAAAGTAAAATGTATTTATTTAATATTGTTAACATATCTTGTATATAATTGTTGCCATGAATGAACACTTGTACATTAAAAGACCTCTTACATAGTATCACTCAGTCGAAATTACTCTAGCTAAGCACGATAGCTGAAAAATTATATTATGTAACCTGAAAAAATGTACAAAAAAAGTGTATGATAAAAGTAAAATAAAAAATTAATCCATTTCTGTAAATATTTATAAATCGTACCTTGATGAACTACATATTCTTTTGAAACACATGAGTCTAAATATATTAGGTAACGAGCACGATGAATATAAATGCATTTCCAGATATTCCAACATTTCTACTTTATTCAGCAACATTGTTAATAGCCACCTTTTTTTAAAACCACTTTTTTTGAAGAGTAATTTTTTTCTTAATTAATGGTCATTACATATTGGAGGAGAAAAAAAAAGTGAGAAAAAGCAAGATATAATAATGCTCCAGAATAATATAGAAATGTCGGCATATCTGCATTTCACAGACAAACATTTCTTTGTGAACATTTAGAAAAAAAAAAGTTTCTTGATTTAACTTGGTTTCTTTAAAAATCTAATACTAATGAAATACCAATGAAAAATATTTTATTTTGTATACTAACGTAAACTGTGTTATTTCAATGAAAACGCTAATTATTACTAATAAAAAGAAAATGTCCTTCTAATAGATTTTTTCTTTAATTATTGAAGTTTTTTCCACAATTCTTAATTCTCGCCTAAGTGGCGCCATTCTGATGTCCAAATGTCGCCCACGACCCGGGGCGTCGACTCGACGTGGGTCGAACCCGGGATCTCGGGATACCTACGCTTCTTTTTTGTTCCGAGTTCTAGGTCTAAACACGATTAATATTCTGTGACGTAATAAATGTAAGTCCTTCCATGCAAGTTTTAGAAGATGCCGACGTCGAGTTGAATAAATTTCCACCTGAAAAGATTCCAATAATGAAAACATTTATTAGAAATATTTTTCAACAAATATAGGGGAGAAGGTGGTAATATGGACCACTTTTTATTTTTTAACAAAAAATGCACTTTTCAATAGAATTTTTTCAACAATAACTACTATAATTTGACAAAATATCCTTCCACTGAACATTTAAAGTTATTAGAAGGTAAAACATTAAACGATTTGAAAACCATTAATTTTTTTAAAACATAATACAAAAATAGCTGTCTTAGAAAGTGGGGTGGTAATATGGAACAATAAAAAGTGAAACAAAAAAATATTTATTGGGTTATTTATTTCAGAAAACATTACTAAAAAAAGGAAAACCTGAACATCTAAAGGAAAGTATTGTAAAAAATACGCATATTTTATCGAAAAACATAAAGATGAATTTTTTTTTCCTGTAAAATATTGTTTGTAAAAAAAAAAAAAAATAATAATCCTAAAGTTCAAATTAGTCATACTTAGGAACAAAAGTCACAAATATAAATGCCACCTTCACATCCACTGCATAAAACATGTGCCCATTGTTGGCATACAACACATTTAATTCAAAGTTCTCCGGCTTATGGTCATATGGAACACATTGTTCCATATTACCACCAATCGCCAATTTATAAACGATCCCATGAATTTTAAGTTTGAAAAATATTTATCCATAATTTAATCCTGCTATTTTACTATTCAATCTTACAGTTAATAAAAACAATATTAACAATATCTAATATTTATCAATAAGGATGTGAAAAATAGTCATGAAACTTACCTTGTGAAATTTTTTAGAACTGCATAAACAAAGATCCGCCTGTTACACCATAAACAAAACAAGCTATACTGATGCTAAGCGGTATAGCAATCATTATGATTCCCTTTAATTAAATTTACTTTAGTAAACACAGATGGCCCCAGTAGATAAGCAGAAAGAAGCGGTTTCATATTACCACCCTGTTTCATATTACCACCTTCTCCCCTATTATTGAAAATTTATTTTTGTTGTAGGCTTTAAGTATATATTTACGCGTGCACACATATCGGCTCTCAAATATACCAGTAATAAGCGAAAATAATCTTTTTTAAAGGTTTGATGGTATTAAACATTTGTTTACATGCCTAAATAATTTTTTGGTATGCGAAGCGTTTTCTTCTTTCTTTTTTATTTTCGTGCACAATATTTTAATGTCACAAGTCAAAACAGATTTCACTTGCACTTCATGAAGCATAGAACGTTTGTTTATTATTTTTAATCAACTTAGTAGTTTTAGTAACTTAAATAAAATTATTTTTTTATATAACAGTTTGTCAATAATAAAATAAAAATGCAAATTCTGAACTTCCCTCGGTCTATTTCAAAATAAATTTTAATCTTCAATGCTAGAATGACCATACTTTCTGGAGAAAAAAAAAGTATCTATATTCGTAAAGAAAACACGGAATATATTTCATTCATAAATATAAATTATTATTTATAAGTTATTTGATCTATTTGTGATTTTAAAACAATATAATCTAAGTATAATCAATTGCCCGGAAGAAAAATTAAAAAGTGTAAAGGAGTTTAAATATTTTTTCAGGGTTATACACAAATAATTTATGTACCTTTTAAGACAAAAGGCTTACATTTGTGCTAATTTTTCCTGTTTGAAACGTAAATGATCGTTTGTCTTTATTATTATTTTTTCTTTAAAGCAAAAAATGTTTAGATTTATTTCTTTAGAATGCAAATGAAAGTGGATGCAAATAATAATGGAAGTGCTATTACTTTTATACCACATTGAATGATTACTAAAATTAATTTTTTTAATTTTTTGAAATTAAATTTTTTAATGTTACCAGGTATGGCTTGTAGTCTATAATAACTGTGTGCTTTTTTTCTTTTTTCTTTTTCGCATTATAATTTGATGTGATTTAGAAAATTAGTTTTTATATCTCAAAATGTATACTACTATGTAAGAAAACTATTGTAATCATGAAAAAATTTCATTATAAGATTTTGGTGCACGTATGAGTTTTGAGGTGTTCTAAATTTACTTTTACTATTCTTACGATGATGTGTGCTTGTGTGTGAATGAACACAATAGCGTCTAAACGCTCTGTTCGGTTGAGCTCTGATTTAGTACATATATTATAAATTATCGTCACACAATCTTTATAGTTTTTTATCAGTATAGGATTCATAGTTCTATTACAGGACACAAAGGAAAATTATAATTCATTATAGCCTGTGGACTCGAATTATTCGAATTGTGCTAGCATCTAAACTCTGCATTCGATTGAGATATAAATTAGAAGGCATGTTATGGATCAGGAGTTTCCAATCCGCGGCCCCCCATGTAGTTTTTTGCTCCCGCGAAGAGACTAACAGTATTTAGATTTTGACAACTTTGGTTAACACATTAAAAATTAATAAATCCGTTCTGACTTTTTAAAGTGAAAATACCTTTTAGTTACTACAGTAGCTAATAAACACAATTGTAATAAAATGTTATTAGATCCATTATTCATTCTTTTTATTATAATTATTAAAGTATATTTTATAATTTTTTTTTAATGATTCTATTGTTAATTTATGAATAAAATAATTTAAAGTAATATATTCTGCCCCGAATCTTCACTCTGCCCTTCCCGAAAAAAAGTTCATACATCATGAAAAATACATTATAAAAAGTTCATACTCTCAAAAAACATGCATATACAAAATATACGGCGTAGCCCACCTGAATAAAACAGATTTCCAATGCGGCCCACTAAGTGTTTTGGGTTAGAAAGGCCTGTTATAGATCATCGTCACTAGAATTATATAGTTCTCCATGAGTTTAGAACTTGTAGTTCTTTTATATAGGAATATAAAATAGAATTATTATATACATTAAGATTTATGAACTCAAATTACTTAACGATCATTTTAATAATGTTACTTTTAATAATGAGAAAACTGATGTATGTTACATTATTTTGTTAAATTATATTATGATTATTGTGAGAAATGATGGCCATATTTCTTTCAAAGAAAAGCATAAAATAATTTACAAATGTTATGTCCTATGGAGGTTAATTATCTTACAAGGAAAAAATTAAAAAAGTGTCGTCTGCAAAAAATATTGAAAAAAAAAAAAAATGTGATTCTACTCTTCCTAAAACACCAGAAAGTGAAAAAATTATCGGCTGAAATGAATTACAGCGATCACAAAAAATTATCAAAATTAAGCATATTTGGCGATTTCACATTGTTAGGCGATTGATTTTGAGTACTTGGCGGAGAAACAAAACACGGTTCTTTTCTTACAGGGCAATCTCGGTGCTAGCAAACTGAACGCCTAACAGCGCTAAATCGCCAAATATGCTTAATTTTGATAATTTTTTGTGGTCGCTGTAATTCCTGTCAGCCGATAATTTTTTTCACTTCCTGGTGTTTTATGACGAGAAGAATCACATATATTTTTTTCAATATTTTTTGAAGACGACGCCTTTTGGATGTTTCCTTGTTAGTGCAAAAAAATATTCAAAATGAGAATGAGACTAATACATGCTTTATAATTTTATTATTGCACGGATGTTATTAGAAATTGCGTGCCTATCATTTATCATTCATTTGATAGAAGAATTCCGTTCAATGACAGTCTATTTTACAAACTTTAGGAACTTGGAAAGAAATTCTCAAATACTCTATTAGACTTCACTATTATCACTTATTATTTCCACTTTTGTTTACTTCTGATTTATTCACAGATTCAAATTTACATAAAGACACAATAACTACTAAGTGTTCTGGAAGTCAATTGGAGCCAGACCAGATTTCTTTATTTACAACTTTTGAACGTATCAAATTTATCAATCATTCTTGAAATCAACTATAAATGCTTTAATATAAAATTTAAAAAGTTCAAATGGTATTCATTTTCGCTGAAAATGAACAGATATAAATTTCCGAATGCAATTTTTATAATTATTTATGTCTATATTTATACTTATTTTGATATTATAAAAAATAAAAAAAATAAATAAAAAATAAATAAAAAATAAATAAAATAAAATAAACAAATGTGTATTAGTAAAGGAAATACTGATATACTTTGAATATAATTCAGTCATAAAAATAATTTCGTACTTATAATATCGCGTATATTAATTTTGTTGTAAAAATTAAAAATCTGAAATGACTCCACTCGTATATTTAATAGTAAACGCTTATTTAAAAAAATTAAATCGGAGAAGCTGTTATATAAACAAAAGGAAAAATCATAACTGTGTGTTTAATATTTCTCTCTACGTTCTATGTCGTTTAATAGACCGTATTGTATTCAAATTCTATTGTGCGTCCCTCAAAAAGAATTATGGATGGTAAGCTCGCTATATCAAACATTATCTCCCATTTTATGTTTAAAAAATTTTAACATTCCTAAGGTGAAATTTAATTAGTTTGAGCCGTGAGTAAAAATATTCTACTTTGTATCTCGGTAAATAAATAAATAAATAAAAGTTTTACATATATGTAAATATGTACGGTTTTTTGTGGTGATAACCTATAACATGCCTACCAATTTATGTCTTAATCGAATGCAGAGTTTAGACTGTTTTTCACTTCAAATAATTTGAGTATAACGATAATGAATTTATTTTTATGTCCCTGAAAAGAACTATATGTCCTACACTCATCAAAATCCATACAAATTGTGCGACGGTGAGATATAATATACCTACCAAATGTTACCTTAATTGAGTAAGACGTTTAGACGCTGCCACACTTTAAACAACTTGAGCCCACAGTTCAAAAGTATAAAGATTTTTTCTTTGTTTACCTGAAAAAAAAAAAAAAAACTATAATTCCTGCATTTATCAAAGTCCATACAGTTTGTCGACGGAAAATTATAACATAACTACCAACTTTCAGTACAATTGAAAAAAGCGTTTAGACGTTATTGTATTTAATCAGACTCATACAATCAGACACATACACGTATACAGTGGGTTGGCAATTAATGTGGACCCTCATAAAAATCAAGTTATCGTGTTTTTTTTTTTCTAAATAAAAATAAGTTATGTGCTACAATTGGTAATTATTATTACTTTATTTAATGCTAATATACATATTTAATAGCTATATTAAAAAAAAATATAATGTAAACGGGAAAAAAAATGTAACATTATGTAAGGCATTAATATTTGGTGATATTTCCTTTGGTTGATGTTAGTACTTCAATGCGCCACGGCATGCTTTTTATGCAGGATTTTGCACTTTCTTTAATTAAAGGATTGTAATTCCAGACATTTATAAGTTTTTTGATCAGTTGCCTCTTGGTTATAATCATTTCCTTGGCAATTTCCTTTTTTGTAATGTCCCATAATGGTTCTATGTGATTCATATCGGATGAATTGCCAGGTTAAGGTAATATTTCGATATTCTTAGCCCGTAAAAATTTGGTAACACTTTTGGCTTGACGACAGGGGCCAGAATCTTGCTTAAAAACACTATGCTCATCTTCTAGGAGCTATTCTTCCAGCTGTGGAAGAAGACGAGTTCGTAGAACTTCCTTATATTGGTCCTGTTTCGTGGCTCCTTGAATAATGTGTAAACGTCCTACACTCTTGGTATTTATGATAGACCAAACTACGACCTACAGCGTATATTTAACCCTTTCTATTTTGCCTTCAGGGTGGAACTTATCTATAGGAAGCCGCCACAAGAAACTGTTTTTATCATCTAAAATTTCAAAAGTTGACTCATCTGTGAAACATACCTGAAATTGAAATAAATTATGGTTTAATTGAAAAAAAAAAAAAAATTAGAAATTATTAAAACTATTAATAAATATCGTATATTACCTTACTCCAATCTTCCACAGTCATGTGGTCATGGTCCCGAGCCCAGTGAGTCATTTCTTTTTCATGGCCTCTGTGAGCTTAGGCTTGCGAATTGGACGGTGGCTTGTTAGACCTTCTGCCAATTTCTGGTGCACAGTTCTCTTCAAATTGACAATACATGACTCCTAAAAAATCTGAGTCAGTATAACAGCACTTTTAATCCTGTTTCGTAAGCAAATGTCCCTAATATTTCTGTCTGTTCTGGGTGCATTATACGTTTTCTACCACACTTCTCCGTTCTTTTCGACAAAAGGGACAGGTTTTTGTCAAAATTCACTTTCATTTTATTTACAGCAGATTTAGAAAACCCAACAATATCTGTGACTCTTCTCAGGGAATGTTGTGTATGCTGAGGAGAGTTTTAATTTCGCATATTTTTTCTCAGAGAAATGTCACTTCCTGTGACCATATTGAAAAAAAAATTGTATCTCAGTAATTAAACTTTACTTACGTTATTGAATATGCATCAGAATGCACACTAAATCTCAGTTCTTAGGATCCAAAGTGCACGTCCAGTATTACACGCTTAAAGCACTCTATAGCATACATTAAAGTGACTGTCACAAAAATGTTCCTAAGCTCAATATTTTTTGTTTAAATCACTTAAAATAATGTGTAGCATAATAAAACTTAATAAAAATGCATTTCAGTAACATGAGAACGACATTTAGGAATTATACGTTGCATGAAAACGCAAAAATGTAAAAAATGTCAAGTGTCCACATTAATTTGGTAACCTACTGTATATAGATACATCACAGTAAAAATAGCAAAAATTAACTTAGGAGACCTAAAAACGTATCGATACACTAAAATCTTAGAGTGTAACTTTTTCATACAATACTTCATTACAATATTTTCCTTACACAGTGTACAGAATTGTGATTGTATGATTTCGGGCTACCCTTAAGGATTAGCTCCAAACTGTCGCCAGTTCCCCTAATTGCCCACAGCGTAGCACTAATGCGACATAAAATCACTGAACTTAATCAAACTTACATAGTGTATGTTCGGAAAGTAAAAATTGTAATTGCGATTTCTCTAGAATTTTGAATTAGAACACAAAAATGATCTATACAAAAGTTTTTTTTTTTTTTTTTTTTTTTTGTAGATTTTATTTATGAAATCCGTTTTATACATAAAATATAGAATGCCATTAACTGAACAAGAGATAAGAGCCAACATGTTAGTAAGAAAAATAAGCCTTTTTATTTTTATTTATTTATTTATTTATTTTTGCCTATTTTTAATTATGTAGATTTTTTTTAAATAATTTTATTTTGTAAATAGAATAATGTAATTTTCAGTTGTTGCCTATATTTACTACTTTTTCCAAATTATCATATCAAAAGCAAGCAGTATTAGTTGAAACATATTTTGTTTAACTATTTATTTATTTTTTAATGTTTGAAAATAATTTGAATCTATTATTAAAAAAAAAAAAAAAAATGAAAAAAAGCAAGAGTTTAGCTAAATTTATGTACTTTACAAGTTTGAGTCTCCTTAGAACATGTCAAAAAATAATATTCTAACCAAAAAAAAAAAAAAAAAAAAATTAAAAGTGTTTAGAAATTTAATTTGTCTGTCTAGACTTTAGTCCTATGTTTTCCTTATAATATAAATTAAATCAAATTTTGAGGTAATGAAAATAGTGCATTCGGTCAGCTACATTATAATTATAATTGTGTCATGTGGATTCACTACATAATATTTTTTCTAAATAAAGCAATTAGTGTTTAGGGATGTTCTTCAGGGCGCGTGTAAAACAATGCAGTTACATTACAATTTACACGATTTATTTTGTTAAATACATTTTAATACATTATATATATATATATATATATATATATATATATACAGTCGGTAACAAAAGTATCCGAACACTAGCAGAAATTCCTATATAAAAAAAAAGTAGAGTTAATACTGTTTTGTTAAATAAATCCTTGTCGAATCATGTTCTTAGACTGACTAAGAATATGATTCGACAAGGATTTATAGGAATTTTATTTATAGGATTATATTTACATAGGAATTTTTGCTAGTGTTCGGATACTTTTGTTACCAACTTTGCATTATGTGTGTATTAAACATTTCAACCATAGTTACATTATTCTTTATTTCAGATGATTCTTTAAAAAAAATATTTCTGGAAAATGTAATTTTTTTTTTATGTTGTTTATGAGTTCATGCAACATTATACCCTTTACTTAATTCCAAATATTAAAAAAAAGAACAAAGGAAATGTCAGCTAAAATGTTTAAAAAATAATACACTGTTCAGAAAGATTAAAAAATAGATATATGTTTATTTAAATAAAAACATTTTCCCTATTAAATTTGAAAATACTCCAGTAATCAACTTTTTGTGCTCCTGACCAACTTTCGAGTGTAAAAGTTACGAAATGATTACGGCCTTTTTCTCAGAACCATGAGTAACCTAGTAAATCTCTGAAATAATTGAAAAGCAATGTTGTCACCCACTAACATTTTCGGCTCTAAAAAATGTTTCCAATACCCACTGGGTAAAGATGGTTTCGTCGCAAATTTGAAAAACTCTGAATAGACTTGATGATCTCACCAGTATAATTGATTGTTGTGTTTGGGTTGTGGATTTTTAATGTATATTTTTAAAGGCATTATAAATTTCCTATTTGTGATCAGTAAATCTTTTAGTGCATATGACGTCCGTAAAAAAGTAATTAATTACTTTACCGTTATTAAGGCGTGACTTATTCGTTCGTAAGCCGAACAAATTTTATTATAACTCTAAACAGTCGAAAACGGTTTCCCCACATATGCACTGTTATTGCTGTAAAAGTAGTTTTACAGGAATTTCTGAGTAAGGGATGTGATATATATTGGTACTATCACAAATTTAATTTAATCTTTCGTTAATATATGAGTTAACAGCCAAATTTACTACTATTTGGAGTAAAATTAAATTTAATGGAGCCAGTTTTTTCTTCTAATTTGATAAATAGAGAATTTGAAAGCAAAGTGTATTATAATTTTTTATGCAATTTAAACATCAATCATTTCCTTTATCTGATGAATTAGTTTAATATTGAAAAAAGCAATATTTGCAGTATATGATACAGAATACATACACAACACACACACACACAGTCATTCACCCCCTTCCCCCCCATATATATATATTGATATTATCATTTTTTAGTTTAATGATTGCAATACTGACACCTTCATTGATAACTATCCCAATAGTCTTTCATTAACTGAAAATGATGTGATAAATGAAGAAATAAACTTTCTTCATTAAAAATACATAATGACAATGGAAATTTAAATTTTCATATTTTTGATAAGAGAAAACAATTTTCTTTTAAAGTTAATTAATTAATTTATTACATATCATGTTTACATAAAACTATTTACAAAAATATTCTCATTAACTTCCTATGTAGAATAAAACATCTACGTTCTGATAAATTTAAAAGTAAAAACGTTAAATCTATCTATTTTCAGGCTAGACCTTTACGGTTATCCTAAATTTTTAGTAAATTTAATAATTAAATCTTATTTCTAATTTCTTCTAATCCTTGATATGGTGTTTGCTTATTACACACACGCAAAAAAAAAAAAAAAAAAAAAAAAAAATCAAATTACTTTTAGTAAGGTGAATTTAATTATTCCGGCTTTTTAAAGAAATTTTCTCAACTTTTGTGTTTTAATTAGCTACTTTTACTTTATTTATACAGTCGAACCTCGTTAACGGGAATATCGAGAGGATAAAAGATTTGTTCATGTTATCAATAGTTCGTGCTATCAGTAACTAATCTTCATATAACTAAACTAATCTACATTCTGACGGGGATTGTGGAAGCAGTTCATGTTAAGAGTATTTCACGTTAACAGTGTTCACGTTAACGAGGTTCGACTGTATTTCACACTCTGACAGAGGGCGCTATCATTCCTCCCTATTTTATTCTGTTGCATACATAGGAAACACCTCTACCATCACTTGTTACTTATGAATTGTGTATTTACGTATCTCAAATTAATGTAAGTTATAAATTAAAATTTAATCAAATAAATTTATTTTAATTTTAATTTGAGGTTTATTAGGTATTACAATTAGTAGAAACAATTTTAACTAAATTTTATTTACTTAATAGTTCAATAGATAAATACAACTAACTGTAAATTTAACTATATTCAGCGTCATGGCTGTAGTTGTGTGTTTCAGCTGTTTCCAGCGTGTTTTGCAGCTGTAGAGTGAGTAATAATTTTGATTTTATTATTTAATCTAAGGAATTAATTTGTTTATCCTGTAATATTGGTAATTGCTGATATAAAAGTATGTTTCTCACTTGATTTTTTCCTCTTTCTATTTCAGTTTTAAATTATTTTCATGTCTTATGGGTGTCTTTTCATGTCTTAGGGCATAGAATGCTGTAAAGTTTTAGCAAATTGCATACAGCACAAAAGAAATATCGCCTTATTTGTATGCAACATTCATTCTATGCCCTTGAAGAAGTAATGATGTTGTATGTTTTAATTTCAGGATGCTCAATTTTTAGAAATCTTTATTAATATTTTTTTCTAGTTCTTCATGTGACACTTGCTTTCATCTACTGCAATGTTTGAAAAGGTTTTCAATATATATATATATATATATATTAAATATTAAATATATATAAAATGAGTGGTAACATTTAAATTTAATTAAATCACTTCCATTTGAATGCTGTTGGTATTTATCATGTATCTATTAATTGCTAAATTTTATAACGTTCTAAAATTCTTTACATTATATATATATATATATTATATATATATACACATACGTACATATTATGTTTTATACTTCTTCCTACATGAGTGACAAACAAATTTTTATGCATTTGCTTTCATATTTTTAAAAATTTATAATACTGTAAGCACAAAACGTATAAAAAAAAAAAAAAAAAAAAAAAAAGTGATTTTAAGTACAGATTTTAACTAATTATGTGATAATTGAACACATCTTGGTTATATACATTATTAAATATCATGGTTGAAAATTTTTAACGGTAATAAGAAACTATTAAGAGGATAAGGGACATTGAAATGTATATACCGTAATTTCTGGTGTATAGTCCGCGTGTTAGATAAGTCATTTCTGCACCAGAAATTTTATTAGAGAGATAAATTTATATTTGTTCGAACTGTTTCTTCGGTGAAATAAAGGTTTTTCTATTAAATAAAACTTCTGGTGGAGAAATGACGCCTCTTACCTGCGGACTATATGCCAGAAATTACGGTATATGTTTTACACTTTATTGCTTGTTAAATGGTACACCAGATTAAATTTGAAAATTTTTAAGTATTTAGCATGTTTCAGAAGGCATAAGATAAGTTTATGGTACTCAAAGCACATTTAAAATTATTTTGAATCTCTAAATACTTCATTGTGGGTTTTGCTTATGGAATAGAAAATATTATTGCATTTAATTTAAAATATCTCAATTATAACATATCTTTTGAAAACAAAAATGTGTAGCATTTCTAATTTTCAGTGGTTTATTTATTTATGTATTAATTATTTTCTCTTACCCATCTATATGATAGAGAAAGTATTATGTTTTGGTCAATGTTTCAAAATTGAGGTTTTCTTATGTTTACACGTTTTGAGGTTCCAGGAATCGAAAATTATGTTTTTAATGCTGTTCTGTGTGTGTGTGCGTGTCTGTCTGTGTGTTTTTATCAGCATACCTCACGAACAAATCATGTCAGGAAGTTCAAACTCGGTATTCTAAATCTGTATCATACAGGGATGCTACACTAAAATTTTCGTTGAGATCAAGCAAATAGTTCGCTTACAGGGGCATCCAAAAGTGTTCAAATACATTACGTCTATGGGGGAAATTTCTGATGAGTACAATGCGACGTCTATAGGCTACCCTAAACATAATGAAATGAACTTTTTTTTTTTTTTTTTTTAAATAAATGCATAAAAACATGTTTTGTGTAGATTGTGGTATGGAAACCATTTATGATTTGTTTACAGGGCTATCCAAAATATTTGGATATCTTGGGGTTATACTTGAAATTGCTGGAAGCTTACTTCATTTTATGTTAGGTGTTTTTCATACAAAACTAAATTTAAGTACACAGTGTGATGCGAATGTAGTTTATAGACAATATACAGAGCTACCCAAAATTAAGCTAAACACTCTTTTCTATTGAATGTGTGGAATATGTATTGAATGGAAGTACTTTGCTACATTTTACCATGTCGATGAACCATGTCAGTACTCAAAAAGGATCATAAATATTTCATATCTAAACTATAAAAAAGTATTCTTTAATGTTCTAAGTTGAAAACTATTTTGAACTCTATTTTGAACTCTGTTTTTTTTTTTTCCACAATAATTTTGTGGTGCTCTGGATACCAAATCCCATTTTTAGCTGTTGATATGTTTGTATAGCTGTTATTAGAATGACTTAAAAAAAAAAAAAAAAAAAAAAAAAAACAGCAGGAAATGCAAATCTGGTATTTTGAAGTTCGCATTAACTTTTCACCTGAAAAATTTTATCAAGATTGGCAAGTTTGAAGGTAAATTAATAACAGCCTATAAAATAATAATAACAATAATAATAATAATGATAAATGTAGGCACTATAATTAAACGAGAGATTCAGGGGCTCGGTAGATCTCATTCACACAGGATTATATGCAAAAAAAAAAAACTGTTTCTAAACCTATTTTAGTTTATTTATAAAGTAGATTGAACTTTATTATTTTACCTTATTGATTTTACGACTTAAACTTCAATCTATTTTTATAGTCTTGAAATGCAGGGTAAGAGAAAGTCCCATGAGTGACACACCAGATTATTTGTATCATGCGATAGATTTTGAGAATTCTTAATAAATGTGATAATTTTTTTTTTTTTTTTTTTTTTGTCTCAAGATGAATATATAGTTCTTTTTTTTGTATAAACTAATTAACATCTCTAAACAAAATTTTAAGAAGGTTCGATGAAAAGGAAAGAGCAAGAAGAATTATAATTAATTAATTAATCGTAAAATTTAAGGGGGTCTAGGACACCAATTTTTTTTATTATTATTATTTATCGATGAATTGCAGTAATTATTTTTTCTGAAATTGAAGCTTATTTGACGATGTATTTGAGCAAGAAATAATCTTAAAAAAAATTTAAATAAAATTTTAAAATTTTTGATAAATTTAAAATTTGTTATATCTCATGAACTAATGGTTCAATTTAAAAAAATTTTTCACCCTTATATACAGAAAAGATTTATCTTCAATTTGTCTTCAGGATTTCTGATTATAATAACAAATTTTTTAAATATTAATTTTAATTTGAAAAAAGTACTTATTTCATGCATAACTTTTAGCTTGACATGGATTACGAAAAACTTTTTGCTCCTAATTAAAAATCCTGAAGACAATTTATTAAAGTGCACTACAGAACTTATGTGCAAAATTTCAGCCGTGTATCTCCGAGGGAATTTTAGGAATAACTTTTTAAAGTTTAGGAATCATGAAAAATTCCATTCTGAGATAAATGGCTGAAATTTTGCACATAAGTTTTAGGAATTCAGGTTTTAAAAATTCTGCTTCTAAACAAACATATGATGCAGTATACGCATGTTTATCATATATTTTAATATGTGCAAAGTTGATAGGGCAGTTTTAAATTTTAAATTAATAAAATTTGATGATATATTTAACACTGCATCAAACAGAATATATTTTATCCAATATTCATATCTACACAGGCAAACTATATTGTAATAAGTATAGAAGTAAACTGACGTTCAATATTTACAACTAAGGTTTAAACTGCATCTTGTAAAATGTTTAATTTTAGATTTTAATTTTTGCAAAGTAATGAAATGTATAAATCCCCCCCTTCCACACACACGAACTAAAAAACAGAAAGAAAATTAAACACTAAAATAATTTTTAGACATTTTAGCCAAAATGCTAAAGGCGATTATTTGTCAGGTTAAATCCTTTTTCCAACAATTAGAAAAATAGCAATAATAATAATAATAATAATAATAATAATAATAATAATACAAACAATGCTATATCTTTTTAATTACTTGTCGGAGAAACATGCGGTTTGCGGCATTCGATTCAGAAAAGTGTGAAGGTTTGTTTTTAAAGAATACAAAATTTTTTCTTTTTTTGGTCAATTTTGGTGTCCCGGACCCCCTTAAAACCTTAGAAATATAAAATGTTAAGCATTATAAAAGTACGCAAATATTATTTCAAAAACTAAATATCTACGCTTAAAAGCTTTACATAAATAATGAAATTTATATAAATAACTCTAGATGTATATTTTTAATTGCATCGATGGTCGTTAACTTCCTCATATTTTGTTCTCTTTTAAATATTTTAAAAAAATTAGCGAGTGAAAACTTAATAAAAGAAAATTAAATTAGATTAAAAATTTTAAGAATTTAATTACGGAAATAACAAGAAGTAACCGTAACGTAACGAAAAGTAAACATAATTGAATGTAATTAAAAGATATAGAGAGGAAATCTAAGTTTTACTCAAAAAACATCATTTAAAATTTTAAAATTAAAATATATATATATATACAAATAGTCCTTTTTTATCTATAGCTTTTAAGATGTTATTTTGAATTAGGAAAATATAAATAAATAAATAAAAATAAGAAGTTCCATTAAAGTATTTTAAATCACACTTTTTTCTTATAAATTTGTTTAATTAACTATTTATTAAACTAATAAATAATTAAACTGCTAATACTTTAACTAATAATAGTTTAAATAACTATTTTGTTATTACTAACCCAGTTTAAGTTAATTTACTTTGGAAATACAAGCTTAAAATAGTATGACGAGATATTTTCAAATGATAAAGGTAGATGACGTTAAAGAAACGGTAACTCAAGTACTTTTTCTTTTTTCTTTCTTTTCTCTTCTTTTTTTATTTTTTCAATTACAAATATAATTTTTTTTCTTAAGGTAAACCAATTAAATATAATTCTATGAATTATGAATATTCTTTTTAAAACTTATTGTTAAATGAATGCAACAATTACAGTATTACAATTTAGTTTATTTTGTCGGTAGCATTTTAACAATATTGCAAACTGAATAATACAGGCATATCGATAATTTAAAAAATTCTATATTGTCCTATTTCTTTTACAATGAATTATTCTTGAAGTTGAAAATATTTTAAAGACAATATATTTAAAAAAAAAATAAAATAAATTAATATTATCAATCATTCTATTTAAGTAATAATAAAAATTATTAAAATTACAAAATGGAAAATGTTTTTTTATTTAAGATGTCAAAAAAAAAAAAATATTTATCTTATTTGTTAATCTTGAAAAATGCTAATTTTTTTTATTATTATTATTATGTTTCTATATTAATAAAATCTACTTATAAATCCAATCTGTATTTCACAGTGGGATAAATATGTATAGAAAAATTAACAGAACAGTGACCTTTTAAAACTTCTTTTAAACAGAATGATTGATTCAATGAGGCTTGCAAAAAACCTTCAATATTATGATTTTTTTTTCACTTATGATTCTGAACAGTTTTTGTAACTTCTTTTAATTTACTACGTTACTTTTGAAAAGCTTTTAGTTTACGTCTTCTTTTACTTGTTACATACTTTCTATATATTTTTATTTTATATATCGCACTATTAATGACCCGTCTTGGGGTATTTTTAAATTTAGAAAATTGTTAATTTACTCATCATTCATAACCTAACTAATAATATGCATATTAACTTCATCGATATTTAAACTACTTATTTTATATGTGTGTATTCACCTTCACATACCATTTATTTTATAACAAGTAATATAAAAGAAATTTTTTTAAAGTCAATTACAACTTACAAACACTATCGAAAAAGGTTTTTTTAAAATAATTTTGAATTAGAAAATAAGAAACGCGCGTGCAAAATTAAAAAAATAATTATAAGATAAAAAAAAACTTTTTATATACCATGATTTAAATTTACTGATGAATCATAGAGCTCTTATCAATGTGCATAAAATTTTTTTAAATGATAATGGCGTCAATTTTTGTGAGATACATAATTTAACTTTTTATAATTTTTTAATGTTCACGTTTAATTAGATGTATTTATTTTTATGTTGAAAGAAAATGAACTCGTAATTTTTTTTTTTTTTGGCAACAATAAATTATAGCTGATATTTTAATGGCTATTTTAACGCTATTAGGATGTTATTATTTTCATATTTTAATAAATTATAAGAAAACTAATGAAAAATTCGAAAATCAGACTTCGAAGTATTGTGTTGTCACCGTGTTCTGATCAACCCTGAAAGTTTAAAATTTCTAGCTAGTCGAGAAGTTAGTTAAAAATCGATTGCAAGATTTGTACAAGATATATACAGGGAAAGTGTGAACTAATAGTAGGACCTGAAAAATAAAGAAAAACAGTTAAAACCGGGAAAATATTATTATTATTATTATTATATATATATATATATATATATACCGGGTGATCCAAAAGTCAGGACAAACTTTAAAAATGAATAATTCGAAAACGAATCAAGATACAAAGATACGGTTTTCACCAAACGGATGAAAAAGAAACCGGGTTTTGTGTGGCAACGAAAAAAAAAAATAATTCTGTTGTCGACCAACAGATGGCGCTATAGTGTTTTATTTCACCAAAAGATGATTTACAAATGAAAAAAAGTGTTGATAACTTACAAGTCAGCTTAATTGCAGTTCATTAGTACTACTACAATAACTGCTCAATGTGCTGTCCATCATTCAGAAGTACAGCTGTGAGACAATTCACCATACCGTTCACAGAATTTAGTAGCATTTCTTGCGTTATGGCAGACACATTTTGGCGGATGTCATCTTTCAGTGCTGCTAGCGATTCCGGTTGGACGCGGTACACTTTTGACTTCAAGAATCCCCACAGCCAAAAGTCACAGGGTGTCAGATCGGGAGATCTTGGAGGCCATGCGTGATTAAAGTAGCGACTGAGAATGCGATATTTCGATGCATTACCTGCCGCAGTTGCTCCTTTTTATATCGTTTGTTGCTTTGCATAATCCTACATCAGAAATCCGACAGCGCCATCTGTTGGTCGCCAACAGAACTATTTTTTTTTTTTCGTTGCCACACAAAACCCGGCTTCTTTCCCATCCGTTTGGTGTAAACCGTATCTTTGTATCTTGATTCGTTTTCGAATTATTCATTTTTAAAGTTTGTCCTGACTTTTGGATCACCCGGTATATATATATATATATTTAGAGAGAATAAATTCTTTTGATAGTGGGATAACTATATTTTACAAGCCTCACTATTCACAGATTAAAAACCGAAAACGCACTTACAAAAATACTAAGAGGATAAATAAGCAGCTACCAAAAAGTTTTGAGCAAGCAAGGATTCATCATTTCTGGCATTGGAAATGAACTCACCATTTCCTTAAAATAACCACAAGTAATAGAAAGCAAGTTCGTATTGTAAAAAGTTTGAAACATGTAATTTTTTCTAAATTGAATTTTAATTTTAATTTTACAAATTGGTCCTCCATATTTATTTTTTCTTTTGCAAGCTTTTCTTCCTCGTTGTTTTTAGAATTGTTAATTCATAAGCCTTTTTATTTATTTATTATTATTATTATTTTTTTTTTTAAGAACATTATTTTACGTGTTTAATTTATTTCTTCTGTCTTTTTTAAAACTTGCGCATTTTATTATGTTATGGATGATGTAGCAGAGCAGTCTGGAAGATAATTATGTGCAATGTTATTAACTATTATTTTTTAACCGTAGTAGTGTGTATAGTATGTTCTGTAATGCCGAATGTAGAATTTCCTTTGCTATAGAACCACTTTTCATGAAATATATTTTTTTTTAACCAACTTTTTTTTTTTTTTTTTTTTTAATTATTCAAAATCGGGACAACTTGTTTATAAATTTATAAGTGAGTACTGTACGCTAGAATCTTGTGGAATAGCAGCCAGTATTAATAAGTTATACAAGTTTCAACTGTTGGTGGTTAGTTTAAATTGAAATATATTTTATCTTTTTTTATCAAACTGTTTAATTTTTAATTTTTTTTTTAAATTTAGTTTTTTAATATTCACGCAGAGAGAAATTCTTTTCAACGAACTAAAAAGTTTTTCTTGATCCATTTACATCTAAATAATTCTAAGAATCTCCTATTGTTCTTTTCTCGGAACTATTTTTTTTTTAATTAGCGAAGGGTTATTTTTCAAAATTTACATTTCTCATTATTGACAATACATTTCATCTTCATTTTGTGGAACCGTTAGAAGATCATGGGTAATCCATTAAGTAAATATGAGATAATAAGTTCAATGAGGGAAAGACCTCATAGAAGGTTCTGAAAGCTCAAACTGAGAAGATGGAAAATATGATAACTATCAGTCTGATGACAGATATCTTACTAAATTACGGAGATTTTATTTGTCAACGGGAGGATATCTGTTATAGATATACAGAATAGACATCTTCGTAACGGATAGCCATTTCGTTTTTGCATTAATAAAGATAGCGGTAAATCATATTTGTGTGTTTTTATCGTACTGGATATCTTTTGTGTTCTTTTAGATGTCTCTAGTGTAGCGTCTTATTTCTGTTATTGCTGTAGTATAAGAAAATTATTACAAATAATTGGTGGTAGTTTTAACTACAAATAACGCTACAGAATATCATGGACAGTAGCCTTCAAAGTCGATTGAAGAAAAGTGATAGTAGTTGTTATCAATTAAGAGTTAAGACAGACAATTTAAATCATGCAGCCTAGTTTCCTTAGCTAAAGTATACTAAAAGTCACTGTATGGCTACATGAAGCCAGTTTTGTTAAAGTGAGCGTTTCATAGCTTGCTATTGCAATTTCTGACTACCATTTTTCATGTTCTCCAACTGTGTTATAATTAGTTTATATATTACCAGAAGAATGTAACATGAAACTTAGGAAAATATAAAGATGATAAAAAATAGAAATTTTTACAAAATTTTCTACTTTTGTGTACTATTACTACATAAAATTTACACAACGCGAATTCTCGAGAAGATGCGATGATATAGTACATAATTTTTATTATTTATAGCTTTAAAAGTTCATCTTAGCTTACTGAAAAGTATGCTCCAAATATGTTTTTTATTTTTTCAAATTTGGAACATAATAGGTTTACTTAGATTCATTGACAAGGGAAAAAAGGATTTAAAATTCCGAATATCTAGATTAATTTGCATGATCTAGGTTTAAATTTGTATCCTTTTACAATTTATTCACTTATTCGTTTAATTGATTAAAGTAAAATATCGATAACAAATTATGATTGCTTTAAAAAGTACTAGTTTAGTTAATTCCCCCCCCCCCCCCAACATCCTTTAAAAAAAATATTTTTGCTTAAACATTATCTACATGCCTAGATTTGATTTAATATAGTAAAACATACATAAATGCAAACACGATTTATTTAAATAATAATAATAATAATAATAAATGTGTTGTTTATAGCTTATCAATAAAATGTCTTCCACATGACTCACTAAAATATGAAAATATAAAACATTTTACTTACTTGTGGAAAAAAAAAACTTAGTTTGACATGGCTTAGAAAGCATGAAATTCCAAAATGAAATCCGAGGCATAAAATAGCATGAGTTTGAAAAAAGAAAATTGAGGCTTGGTCCGTACGGGATATAAAACTAGTTGGCATAGGTGGACTCTGCTCAGTTCCTCATAAATTTCTAGTGCGAGACAGATTATAATCATGTTAAAAGAAATGAATTTGACCAAAGCTTAATACAGTGACAGAATGAAATCCCCGCCTAATAGGCTATCCACCGTTCACTTCGATATATTTGTCGTATTCTAATCTATTAATTTATTTTATCAGGGTCAATTCCGTTGTTAAGTTTTCATGCTAGTATTTCCAATGCAATAATCCTCAAAATTCATATTTATATGAAAAATTTACAATTTCGCTATGTTGATAAAATCGTAAATTACGAATAATTTACGAAATTTACCTATTACAATATTTGTATTCAATCATGTTCAAATAAATATCATAAATGTAATTTTGAAGTTGTCTACAGTTTTTATGATCCTCAAAATGCAAGTTTATGCTCAATTTTGCCTTATTCTGACATGTTAAGTAAATCGTAAATTCCAAATAACTTACGAATTTTTTAAATTGAAAAAAATCATAGTCTGTGATATTCATGCCAGTATCCTAAATAATATTTCGAAAGTGGTTTTACATCTTTACGATGAAAATATCCCTCAAGATTGACGTTTATGTGAAATTTTGCTATATTCTGCCATGTTAAGAAATTCGTAAATTTCTAATGACTTACGAAATTTTTATATTGGAAAATTCATAGTCATTAATATTCATGCCAGTGTCCTAAATAATATTTCAAAAGTTGTCTGACATCTTTACGATGAAAATATCTCTCAAAATTAACGTTTATGTGAAATTTTGCCCTATACTGCCATGTTAAGAAATTCGTAAATTTCCAATAACTTGCGAAATTTTTGAAATAGCATATTTATAGTTACTGATGTTCATTCCCGCATCAAAACTGATATTTTAAAACTGATCTGACATTTTTACAGTAAAAAGTTTCCATTTAATGCACGTTTAAGTGAATTTTTGTCCTATTCTCCCATGTTAAGAAAATCGTAAATTTCTAATAACTTACGAAGTTTTTAAATTCGAATGTTGCAAATGAATAGGGTTCTTGCCAGTGTCGAAAGTAATATTTTAAAACTGATCTCACCTCTCTGCGACAATTTGTTCTTGATATATCGTGTACACAGACTAACAAACTAACGGACTAACAGACTAACAGACACCCTACAGACAGACACCATACAAATTTTGTCATTTTCGGCTTCCTCACACCTGAAAACGTGTAAAAAAGTCAAAAAACCGAGGTCGAAAATTTTCACGATTACCTAAGTTCTCCATACCTATAGTATGATGGGGAACTAACAAACCTTTTAAAACCAGTTTTTCAACACTATTTACGTCAAATCGTCAAATAATTTTAAATTAGGTATTAAATTATAACATGTAGACGTTTGTTAAAACACCTTTTGCAAAATTCCAAATTGTAAAGAGTGAAATATGTATAAAACCCCCACTATTTCTTATGTTTTTGAACTAAAAATTAGAACTTTTGCATGCACATTAATTTAAAGGTTCAAATATTTTCTAAAAAACAGGCTCGTGTCTAAGATTTTAATTATTCTGGCGAAAGGTTTTAGAACCTTTAAGATAGATCTCCAAACCTTATTCACCTGATTGACTTTTCAATATATTAAAGGGAAAACAAGGCTGACTCCCCATTAAATAATTTTATTGATGTTATGATTTAGAATAAAAGTTTTCTGTTTCATTTTTACTGAGAACATTTAACACTGCGTATTAGCATATGTGTCGCATGTGAAAAAGAAATATTTACAGCAGTGTTGCCAGACGGTCGACAGTCAATTTCCCCAAACAGGCTTTTAAAATCCCCCAAATCAGGGTTTTTTTTTTGCAAAAAAAATCAACAACTCAATTTTTACTTAAAAAAATAAAAAAATTGAATATTTAACAAATTTAAGCTCAAAATTTCCCCTAAATGAAGCTCATTTTAAAATAAATGTCCTCATATATAAATATATATATATAAAACTTTTAACGCACTAGTTATGGAAAAATTTTAAACCTGCATAAAGTACGTTAGTGCTGAGGGTGTACTTAGAATTTACTTTCCTCCTCAGGATATCCTGAGGATGTTCTGAGAAGAAGGAATACCTTCAAAAAAAACCTACATGCTAAAGAAAACTGTTAAAAGTAGAGAGTGTGAGCTTATTAAATAGACAAATTTAAGACAAAATAGTTGAAAAATTCACCAGATTTCTCCCGAAAAATTTCAAAAATCCTCTCGAAGTTCCCCACAAACATTCGGTCCCCAAAAATGTCCCCTGAAGCTAAAAAAGTCCCCAAAATGGGGACAAAATCCCCAATCTGGCAACACTGATTTACAGTGATTTTCCGCTAAATAGTAGAGGTTCCTCTACATGAGATTTGGAATTGAATGTATATCACTGTAACCACATATCAACCCCTCTTTAATTTAGATGAAAGTAATAGTTCTTATTTTGCGAGCATATGATCTTTTTTTTTTTTTTTTAATTTAGAAAAAATGCTCATTTTTCATGAGGTATTTAATAATTTTGTATCCTGTTTGCAATATGTTGTGGCTAACGTGAAGTTCCTTAAAAATTGGCTGAGCATTGGGTTTAATACCCTGCATGTTTAATAAAAAAAGTGGTAATTTTCTTGCACAATTTTTTAAAGAAACATATATATCTCGATGAGTATATTCGCCAATCTCATATAGATGAATACAGATAATTAGGAAAAGGCTCATAATCACATGCTACAGACAAAACGCATTTCAAGCATGACTTTTCACAAGGTGATCATGAACATTTTGATTCGTTTTTAATTTTTTACTACTTCCTTGTTAAAATTCGGTACAAAACTTTTGATGAATTGAATGAGTTATAATGTGTTTTATACAAGCCTAAAATGTCAGGAAAATTCGTCAAATACTGTCCGTCGTGTCCAGTCTTTTATGGACACGTAGCGTAATTTATACACGCACCTTATGAAGCATTCGGTTATGGAATTAATATTAATGTAATACTAGAAATTGGATATGATTTACTGTTTTGAAACATGTAAAAAACTAGTATGCTGTGGCCATCCCATGACTTTCTTCTATATTTTTCTACATAAATTCACTCAGTATAAATAATTAAAATTATTATTTAGTAAAATTATCTTCCATGATGAATGCAGATGATTTCCATCTAGAGAAGTAGTATGACACGAAATATCCAAAGAAAGCCAATTTTATTCTCTATATGACATCTTTAAAATATGCAATTTTTTTTCTGTTTTCAATTTATTTATTTATTTATTTGTTAAAAATGAAAAAAATCCGATAACTTTGTTTCAAGTTATCACAGATTGGTGGTTCGACCATTCATTTTAAAGATATTGACGAGCTCTTTCGAAAAATACCCATAATGAAAATTTGCCCCCCACCCCTCTGAGAGGCTACCCCCCAGGGCGAGAAGCGATGCTCCTACATATACAAAAAAAATTTCCAGTTGACTACCACTGTTATAAATAATTCTTTTTAATTTTATAATGATTATTAAAACATAATTTTCTTTCCGTACATTTATACGAAATTTTGTCCTATACTGCCATGTTAAAAACTTAGAATAAGCGGGATCACTTGTTAAGCGATTTTCATCAAAAGTTGATATCCACTAATTTACGTCAAGGTGAAACTACATATCAAATTTTATGAAATTCTGTGCAGTAGTTTCTGAGATGCAGTTACCGCAATATATTTTCACACACACACAAACAGTAAGACAGACAGACATTTTCTAAAAATGATCAAATCATGTTCTAGAGCTCTCAAAACGTGTAAATTCATCGAAAACCCAAGGTCAAAAGTTTTTACTAATCCAATACTTTCTTCTATTGAATGTAGAAGAAAGTAATAAACCTTAAGTAAAATTGTAAGATTCAGATAAATTTTTTTGCCTGACAATATTCCTGAACATTTCTTTTTCAATAAAACTACTTAAACACTAAACAAATCATGATTGACCAAATGTCCATTTATTTTATTTTGTTTTTTTAAGCAAGTCATTTTGTTTTTAAAAAATAATATTAACTTGGATAGTTGGGGTTGATTTGTTTAAGGCCGATTGATTACACTAGGGTCTTAGGCCTATAGGTGGAATGTCCTCCGTGGAAGTCTTTGCAAGAATAATTGTGTGGAAGTTCAGCAGCAGAATTTAGATACATGAACAAATTGTTTAATGTGTTAAAAATTGCTTACAAAATATTTCTTTGTATTTAATTTCATATTTTTGATAACTTTCATTTTGTAATACAAGACTTAGTTTATATATATAAACATTCTCATTTATTTTTTATTCTCTCATCAAACATAAAATTCTATGAACTTTGCAAAGGTGGACTTGTCACATTTCCTTTAATAAAGCTTCATGGTTTTCTGTGTATCAAATTCAATTATAAAGGTCTTCAAACTTTAAGTTCATAATCGTTTTTCGGTCGGGGTACATGTACATATACGTAACACTATTTAGAAACACACGTGACGTAACATTGGCGACCGTGGCATTGCTTATTAGCAGTGTAGGCTGCCGCCTACGGCAGCAGGTGCTAATATTCCGTCCCACACGAGTATTTTAGCTTGAAGTCCCTGTATGGGCAACGAAAAACATTGAACCTGAATTTTCTTTTTACATTTATCGTCGATGTAAAGAAACATGACCTGACAGCATGAAGGTGAATGATATTCACGCCATAAAAATAAAAAGTACAATGACCATACCTAGAACTAGAGGATTGAAACTTTTAAATCTTTGCTCAAAAAAATTTAGTAAATTCACTAATATGAACACTTTTTAATGTATAATTTAAATAATTTTTTTCTTTAAAGTAATATCATGCATGCGATAAGAAAGGAAATTTCAAACTTTTGCATGCATTTTTTCAATTAATAAGTACGTCTCATTTGTTTAAAATTTACTTGTAGTATGCAAGCTCTTAATTTGTTTACGTTAGAAATTGTATTATAAATTTCCTCTATGTTTGGAAATTAATACCATGCGGGTTACCGAAGCAGACGTGCCATTCCATCCATAAGGCGGGGGGGGGGGGACTAAAATTGTGAAAATACGTTGTAGGACTACCCCCAGGAAGGAAATCAAAATCGTTCCCAATTACCCACTGCGTAGATATACTGCAATGATAAATCTATTCAACTCCACCCAGCTCAACTTTTCTATCGTTTTAAAATTGGGATAAACACAGAACGGAGATGACAGAATTTTAATCAATAGAGAATTTAAAATATCGTATTTGAAATTTCGATTGAAGTAAAACGAAGAAGTGTGTGAAAATTTAAAAGAAAATTAAGATTTTTTTTTTTTTTTTTTTTTTTTAAATTGGCACTGTACATTTATTTATAAAAAAAAAAAAAAAAAAAAAAAAAAATGAATAAAATTTATTATAACTGAAATTATAGAAAATTTTGCCATATGTGCACTAAAGTAAAAAAAAAAAAAAAAAAAAAAAAAAAAACGCAATTTTCTGAATATTTGTAACTTTTTTATTTTGAAAATAATGTAATATTCTCTTTAACATATCATTAAATGTCTGAAAAATGACCTTTCTATGTATTACGAATCATAAAATTAAGCATGTTGTCCCAGTGCAACATATAGCATCATTCGTTTTGCCTAATTCGACACAGATATTAAGTAAAACATTATTATTTATCCCAAGCAGCTCAGAAACGTTCTCTGAACGTTCAAAAATTGTTCTGCAAACACGTTCTAAGAACGTTCCCTTTGAACGTGTTATAGACGTCTATCTGTCCATCTACAAGCCGTACAATAGTACGGTACAGAGAACGTTCAATGAACGTGTAACTGTCACCATCGGTGTCATAGAAGCGTTCTGAAAACGTTCTATATATACGGTCTCAGAACGTTCTAAACGTTTTTAGAACGTTTTCAAAACGTTCTAAACATCTTCAGAACGTTCTGGAAAACGTATTGTAAACGTTCTAAAATAGTGCAATAAAAAAAAAAAAAAAAAAACCGTGACGTCATTATAAAAAAGCACCATAGTACGGGCGTTTAAAAGTAATAAGTACATAGCAGATGAAGAATAATGATACAACACATCAGCAGGGATATGAACTACTTTTTTCTTTTTTTTAAAATTCAAATAATGTTTGAGAAATTTTAACATACTTACTATTCCTTTAACTTCAACGTATATGCATGAAAAGTTCCATATTCTATGACAGTAATTCCCAAAAAGTGTCATACCGTCGCTATATCTCTTAAAATATATCTTATATTTTTGCATTTAAAAAAAAAAAAAAATCTTAATCTGAAGATAATGACGTTATAGTGTTAATTACAAAACTTTGAATAAACACCATAAGATGCAAGAACTCGCAACAATTGTTTCGGGTCAGAAGAAGACACAACTCTTCGTCAGGCAAACAATGTAGCTCGTTGAGTGCGTTGCCGCTTTGTTTGTAACAGTTGCGTTTTCTTGCATTTTCTTCTGTTTATTCAAAGTTTTGTAATCAATACTAAAACTTCATTATCTTCAGATTAAAGGAAAAGAAGAATTTTTTTAAGGAATGCAGAGATATTATTATGACACTTTTTGGGAATTACTGTCATAGTATGTGGAATTTTTCATGCATATACGTTGAAATTAAAGGAATAGTAAGTATGTTAAAATTTCTGAAACATTATTTGAATAAATAAAAAAAAAAAAAAAAAAAAAAAAAAAAAAAAAGTAGCTCATATTCCTGTTGTTTTGCATCATTATTCTTCATCTGCTATGCACAACTAAACTCTTGAATTATTTTGCTTGTTTTAATCCTTGTGACTCCAAATGCATCATTTAGGTGGTCCGACACGGCGTGTACTATGTAACTAAACCCATTTTTTTTCCCCAAATGCATTATCCTGTGAGTAGTTTTAGTAAATTAATGTTTTAGTATTATACAATTTTACATAAATGCATTGAAATACAATATTATTATGTATATTAAAATTTCTCGAAATCTATTTAAATTTACAATAATAACATTTTTTTTTTTTTTTTTTTTTTTAAATATTTTTCTGTTTTTCCTAACACATTTTTATTTTTCTATCGATTGTACATTATTTTAGTTTAACCATAGAATCCATTCTGCGTATTGATTTTTAGATTCATTGATAAGTTAAAATTTCAAAGATTTTTTTATTTAAATGTTGAAGTTTGTTGGAAAGTTTTTCCATTTAAAAAAAAAATATATATATATATTAAACATTAACTTATGAATGTATACACAAATTAATACCTAAAAATGTTTAGACTCTATTGCCAAACTATAATAATACATAATCCATGTAAAAATAAAATAAAAGTTTGTTGAGAGGAACATCTAAAATATTTACAAAAAATTAAAATTAAAAATTTTATTATTATTGTAAATTTTAATAGATTTTGAGAAATTTTAATAAACTTAATAGTATTATATTTCAAAGCATATAGAATGCAAAACTGTATTTAAATAATTTATTTAGAGTTTAGAAATTTTCCGTACATATGCATTGATATACAACAATATAAATAAAGTTTTCTCCAAAACTACTTGAATTTAAAAATAACAAATTTAAATTTTTGTTTTATTTTTGAAAATTTTTAAAAAATCTCTTTCTGACTAATTTTTAATATTTTCACCTGATTTTATATTACTGAAATGTAACAATAAAATCTAAATATATATGAGAAAAAAAATAAAGCGCAGATTATGTGCTTTTCTTTGGATGTGGATTCATTAATTTGTTAATGCTTTAAAAATACTTTTAAGCTTGAATGCTAAAAATTAAACTTCAGTACTCAATCATAAAAATATTTATAAGAAATTAACTAATCATTCTACTAAAATATATCGTTAAACTATAGTAATATGAAATCAGCGAAAAGCAAATTAAAATGGAACATTTTAAAAATTTTCAAAAATAATAATAATAAAAATATTTTGAATTTACTTTAAAAATTTTAAATAATTTCGGAAAAGTTTTAGCACACTTAATATTGTTATATTTCAATGCACATATTTATAAAATTTGTAACTCTTAAAATAGCTAAAATTGTAATATGTAAAATGAAATTAAACTTATCTTTTATCTGTAGATTTAGTTTGTCTAACAGCAAATCTTTACTTAATAAAACATGAAATTAAACAAATTGGCTCATTAAACGATTCATTACTACTGACTTCGCGCTTCGCACTTTTGATTTTTATTTTTGAAAATACATCCGGCTGGCAACCATACGAAAACTGGACGGTTGGAGAGATTCTGTGAAACGCAGGATTATTATTTTAATTCTATTATTGAAAAGAAACTATTTTATTTTTATTCTATGTATTATTATTATTATTATTATTTAAGGTTTTTAAAGTAAAATTTTGAAATTCGATCGTAGCTAAAATAGTAAATTCCTGTTTCAGAATGTCTGTTACTTCAAATAAATTGCATTGTTATTTTAGTTAAAAAACTAATCATCAAAACCAGGGCCTGTTTACCGAATAGGCCCGTGAAGCCCGAGCTTACTCAAGAATTTACAAGGGGGGCCCCAAATTCACTTTTTAGAATTTTTTTTTTTTTTTTTTTTTTTAATAATTTTTTGTCCAAGAACTTTTTTTTTTTATTACGAAACTTTTATTTAAACTACGAAACTCACTAGGCAGTCTTTTGTTTGTTTATAAAAAAGTATTTTAAATGACATATTACTTTCGATTTGTTTATTTATTTTGCATTCATATTAATGCATTTTATGTTTTCTAAAGTCCATAATTATAGTTTGAAATGAAAAGAAGTTTTGATTTGAATAAAATTTAAGTACTTAATGTTTGATATTTGTCTAAATTATCTGCAGCATCCATTACCATTCTGTTATCAGGATGCTTTATATTTCTTTTTCACTGACAAAGTATGTACTATATTATTAGGTATTGTGTAATTACATGAGATTTGTGTGTATTTGAATGCCATTTCCTTTTTCCATCGTGTCAAATTAACATAGAATTAGCATTATATGTTAAATAATTACTGTTCTGACATCATTTGCATAAAAATTGGACTATATATTAACTTATGTTTCTTTTTTTTTTTTTTCTTTAAAAGTTTTTATGGCGAATAGTCATATTTTTTAAGCTTGCATAAAAATAGGTAGATATAACAAAGGATAGACGATTTGTATAGGACTATGGGGACCCCCTAAATGACACCGGGCTTACCTCGCTTTTGAGTCTTAAACGGGCCTGACCAAAACAAAACGGAATAAAAATTGCATAGAAAAATTACAATCACAATGAAAAAAAAATATATATTTATTACCTTTTGTTTTGTTTTTGCACTTTAACTGAAGAAACTGCTTAAACGGTATGAAACATAAACTATTGTATTATGTAATTAAAAAAAAAAAAAAAAAAATCAAATATTACAGCAATTACGCATGTTTTATTAATTTTAAAACTGTTGCAATTCCCATAAATTATAAAACACTTTTCAAGTAATTTTTACCTTTATATTAATCTGAAGTGAAATTTACCTCAGTAAAGACACATCAATCTGTATATTGTTTTAATTAAGAAGGAAGAAATCCCACAAAATCTAGTTTTAGATCATTTATTTTATTTTTTTTTCTAAAAATTAAAGTATAAAATAGATTTTTATTTTATTGTACATTTAAAACAATAGTAAATATAAAAAAAATAATGAATAATTAATTTTTAGATACAAGTAATATATAATATTTAACATGTATCTCGATACTTGAACAACTTTTAAATCACAAAAAATTTCAGAATCAAATATATAATATATGTATATAATTACATTAAACTACTTTTGCTGATTTTTATGAGCAAAATAATGTAGTGAAAATTAAAAAAAAAAAGCATAGTGTCAATTTTTTTGAATAATTTAAATAATAATAATAATAAATCTATTGTGTAACAACAACCCGACTTCAATTACCCACAACTACACACATTATATATTCTCTTTGGATATAGTGTGGTCAGGAGACATAAAATTGATATACATTAAACATCTAACAATTTTCGAACAAACTGTCCTAACTCAAGAACAATCTAATATATACGTATATCTGACAACTTGTCGTTTTCTCTCTCTCTTTTTTTTATTTACACCATTTTCTCTGAATAAAACTTTTCGCCTTATTTAATCATTAAAACGTTATAGAAAATGTATGAAAAAGTCCTATAAAATATTTCCGGCCAAAAAAAAAAAAAAAAAAAAAAAAAAAGAAAGTACAAGTTGGTAGCTATACATACGGCCTTAAAAACATATAAAAGAAAATTTATATATCGAATTTAAAGATATCGATAAAACTATTTTTTAAACACCAATTTCTGACCTACCTAATCCTGATGCCTAACAATTTTCCAGTAGTAACTAAAAATTACGAACGAAAATACATGTAAAAATTGGGATATATTGCAAATTTGGCGAAAATCGTTAGAGCCGTCTTTGATATAGAATTTCAGTCTCGCTTACGGTTTTACCTAAATTTGGCAAATTAACCGCGTTATATTAAACCTAAAATCACATACAAACGAACGTCTAGATGGAAGTTAGAATGACGAGTTAGAAGAAAATCCACAGAGCCGTTTTTATGCACTTGCGAGACTTTTTAAACAATATTATTCAATTATAAATTTTTATATTAATATTATATTTAATGTTAACATTTTATGAAACAAAAAAAATAATACAACTCAAAAATTATCTTATAAACAGTTTTACATCATTCAAGAACATAAAACAGAAATTTTATTGCAAATATCAGATAAATAAAATTTAAAATTATTTTAAAAAACCAGTCCACCTCATCAGTTTTATTTTCCAACTAATATTATTTTTAAACGTATCAAGAAATTCATGTTCATTTTTTTCTTTTTCAATTTTTTTAATACATCATAAGTGGAAATGAATCACTTTATAATATTCGTTATAGTTCACTAAAACAGAACGTGTTATGACGGTGAACTATTTAACGTTTTTCATAAAACTTTAATTGCACGTATTATGGATGGTACAAAACACACCTTTTTAGAACGTTCTAAATAATACTATTCTTGAACTTCGAGTAGAACGTTTTTGTGACACGAAACACGGTGTTTGAACGATTGTAACCGTTATTTGACGTTCAGAGAACGTTGGTGCTACTTGGGATGCTTCTTCACCTGAAAAAAAGATAATAAATTCTTCATAATGCTTTCAACTATATTGACAATCCGACAATTACATATATATATATGTATTTATATATATACATTATATACAATATATACAATATATATACATATATTATGTATATATATATATGTATATAAATTTTAGTTTGAATAACAGATAATCTCAAAAGATCTTACAATAAGCTAGTTTCCTCACATTTTTGTTTTAAGGCTATATTGACTTAAACTTTTATGATTTTAACATAAGAAAACTCTATTTTGTTCTTGTATTGTTTTCTGTTTCGTTTAACCATTTTATTTAACTATACTTTTTCATGAAAATTTACAAAAGTAGGCTTGTAAAGACTGTAAAAATGAGGATTTGGTTGTTGAAAAGTAGAAATATTCACTGTATCCTTACAGTTACAGATAAAGTGAACAGAGATACAAACATAGCGATGCATACTCAGATAAACACTTTTTTCAGGTTCACAGTTTTAAAAAATTTACCTTTTTATATTTTCAATATCCGATTGTGAATTCATAGTATTAGAAAACATCCGATAGTGAACTTGAAAAATATATTTCCATTTTAGTAAGATTTGTGTAAAGTAAAGGTATTAAATGCGGTTTGTAGAAATACCTCTCATTGAATACAATGCTTTGGAATTATTTTTAGTGTCCCTATACACAAACCAGGAGAGGTATTCACTCCCTTTTTATCCTATAGGGAACTTGAATAAGTTCAAGAAAGTACATGAATGTTTAAGGGGGTTAGAGGAAGGACAGACAGATAAATCGAAGTCATTAACACTTTTCAACCTTGTTGGAAAGTGTTAAAAAGTAAAAATTTTATTTATTATTATTTTTTTTTTTCACGTTAACCTTTGTTAGATTGGCACTTCAAATTTATCAATGAGATTTTTAAACTTTCTTAAAATAAAACAACACAACCTTATCCCGATAGTGCTGACAATTTTGTATGCTTACCTTTTTGCGTATTCGGGATCAGAGTTCCAACTTTTATAATTTATACACGAACATTTTTAGCCCGCCTCTTTTTCATACCGGAAATTTTGAAAAATGATTTTCTTCTTATTTAATCGTTGTCACATATTAAAGAGAAATAATCTACAAAATTTCTGGTGCGAAAAGAAGGCGGTGCTAAAAATGTTCGTGAATAAATTATAAAAGATGGGAACGCTGTTCGGGATTAAATTATTTAGATTGTATCCTCAACAATTGATGCAATAAATGTCACTTTCATATGTACATGTATGCTGGCAAAAAATAAATGTTAAATACGAATGCGCAAAATTATTTTTTGAAGTTGAGTCTTGTTTTAGTAGAGGAACGTCTAAAGGTGGGACTCTTTTTCTTAGGAAACCTACTTTTAGATAACCTGCAAGTAATATATTAAGTTCCTTTATATGTTCGAAAGAAGAAAAGAGAACAAGAAAGTCACAGCAAGAAAGTATAGAAAATTTCTCTCTTTCATCTTTTAATATTTTCTATGTGTTTATCCATTTTTTTAAATATCCTGAACAACTTTTGATTATTTTTAGAAAATCTTTTGCATTTTGTTTTTTATAAAAATATTGTGCACAATTGAAACTCAACTACTAATGGGAGGTAAGTACTATGTCAAAATGAAACTAAATATAAAACCCCATGGATATGGTTTTATATTTAGTTTCATTTTGACATAAATTAGTGCTAATTAATTTTTGGCATATATATCTGCTGTGGCACACTTTTTATGGCCTGTGCGAAACCCTGTCTCTAATGTTTATTATGAAGCTTAAACTAATTCGAATTTGGTTTTGACCAGTGAGTAAGAAGCGCTATTAAACTGTGTAATAATGAACATTACACTTTTATCTTATTCTGAAAAAAAAAAAAAAAGAAAGAAAGAAAGAAAATCTTCATGTGTATATACTCAGTGTATTGAAAAAAATACAACTTTGATGTTAACCCCTTTGCATACGAGTTTCTGCATAAATCAGCCTTTAGATGTTACTCTAAAACAATACGTTATTTAAAGAAAAACGATCTTGCGTATCCGTGTTTAACCCGTTAAGCGCCGTTGACGTATGTCTGTAATGGGGGCATTTACGTATCAATTGCTGTAAATAAATATAAATGATTTTAACGCGAATACTAAGAAGTACTGTTTAAATATAGTAACGATGTATAGGAGAGACAAAAGAGGGACAAAAGAGGGACTCGATCAAAATAAGAAAATTTGATATCCACAAAGATTGAATGTAGTGCCCACAGAATATCCGAATATTTTTGTATAGCCCTGTAAACCTTAACACTAAATATACCATATTATATAAGTTTTTTTTTCTTTTAACGTATGACTAATAATTGGCAATCTCATTATGATTTGTGCAGTACAAAGTAATTTAAATGTGATTCATAAAAAGGACTCTCATAAAACGCATTGTATTAATATTTTTTGGGTGTCCCTGTAGAGAAACCAGTTGTGCTATTTATACCATTTTCAGTAGGGAACATGCCACAGTGAAAACTTGAATGTATATCATTTTGAAGAAATTATCTGAGTGTTTACGGAAGTTAGTGTACGAGCATTGAGATACACCGAAGTAATAAAAATTTTTCACCTCTGATGGAAAGTGTGCCGCTTTATGAATATCACTAAAGACTGTAATAATTTTAAGAAGAGGGATGGTCAGAAATATCCTTGCATATTAAACGAAATACTCTTTAATTACTTAATTTGCAGTAGTGCTGACAGTTTTAATAGGACAAAAGCAGAATAAGGAACGGAAAATAGAAAAAATGATCTTTTTAATAGAAGAAATAGTATGACTCTTTCTTCCTTTTTTATATTAAATTTGGCTGATTTAAATATTACGTAAAAAAGGAAATTCAATGTATTCTTCGAGTTATTAACATATATTTAAAAGGTAGTCCATTTTCATAAATGATATTTAATTGTTTTTTAAAGCATGAATGCCATTTTGATAGATTCAATAAATCAAAAACTCTGATTATTTTCTTTTTTTAAACATTGGTTTTCATTCTTGCTGAGTGAGGACATTACAGTTAATGAAACATCTTTATTTATATATTAAAACTTGAAAATTATAGTTCTTAAAGTCTTAAACTAACTTTAAATGCTTAAAAAGAAATGGATGTTTATGTTTAATGAGAGGTGGAAATTTTGGCCGAAGAAGTGTATTTCTTTATTAAAAGATAAGTTTTATTGATTGAAATTGTATCTAACAGCCAGCTTGCTTAGTTTTAGTTACTTGGTAATATATAATTTAAAACATTTCAAATTATTATTAGTTTGTTTCGATTCGGATGCGTTGAAAAAGAACATTTTTATGTTAACAGTTTAATATTTAAAAGTAATATCTTACATTGAATTGTTTAATATAAGTTGTAATAAATAAATAATCATGTTTAAGGATTTACATATGCATACTATAATACAAGTAGAATGATTAAACTGAATACTGTATACTTTTTAAATGTAGTCTTAAAATATGAATTATAAATTTGTATCGATATTTGATGAATACTTTTGAATAGGCGTCAACCAGATCGTGAGAGTTCTCAAATAACGAGAATGGTCTTGAATGGAAATATATCTCTGTAATTTGCTGATATTTCACATAAATTAGACTATGTTTTAACAAATATTTTTAAAAAAGACTTTGTTTTAAAAATAATCAAAATCTCTTTTGTGATTAAAAAATGGTTTTTACATAAAAATGTTTTTCATATTATTAAATTATTTCCATTTAGATAATAAAGGTAACCTTGCTGCCTATTTTCAGCACAATAATGTGTTATTAAAATAATATGACATTCATGAAAACATTTTCATAAAGCTGAGGAAAATAATTAAAAAGTTAAGGAAAAAAAATGCATTTTTTACGTTCTGTTTTATTTAACCATTTGAAATACTATAATTTACTGAATTTTACAAATATTGAATTATACACTTTAATGAATCGTATATAAAACAATTTTAAAATCGTCAACGTTAAGAATTTATTTCAAAAATAGGTTTTCCCCCTTTTAACTCTCAAAATATTTTTCTTTTTCTTAAATAGATTAATGTTTGTTAGAAGTTATTGTTATAATTGATGTAATAATTACAGAGAATATTTCGAGATAAAAGAAAAACAGAAGTATCATCAGGAAGATTGGAATATATATTTCATATAAACAAGAGTATTTAGGCATTTTAGTTTTTGAACATATATTTCCGAATATCTTTAAAACTATTAGTCGCATTATTCTTTAGTTGGACCATGTAAAGATGACTTTTAATACTATTTTAATTAAAGACTCAGATGTGTGTACTTTCATAAACTATAACAAGTTGAAAACAAAACACATAAATATAAATTATCTCTAAAAAAAGATAACGTTAAAAAAAAAAAAAAAAAAAAAAAAAAAACATGTCATAGATAATTTATAATAAAAACACTTTAGAAACACGTTAATTAAAATAATTATATTTAATTAAAATCATTTCAAAAAATTTTTATACGAATTTTTTAAAAAATGATTTTAACTAAATATAATTATTTTAATTGGCGTGTTTCTAAAGTGTTTTTATTATAAATTAAACACATAAAGTATTTGTGATGATATTATATAAAACAATCTAGTGTCGTATTATTCAATCGTATTAATTTATCTTACTTACTATAGGTATATTATTACTATTCTATAGGCATATTTCTATAGGCATATTATTGCAGTTTAAAGTGTTAGATATAATGTACAGGACTTGAACATTTCTAGTGTAATTTGAACAACAGTTCAAATAGTTTTAGACATCATTTCTGTGTGAGGGAGGAGGAGGGGGGGGGGCTACAGCTTCCTTGAACTCCCTATTTCAATATTATAGTTCCACTCATAAAAATTTAAGACTGCCATTAAGTTCTAAAATTTATTTAAAATTATTCCGATATTTGCCACACACAATACACACTTTAGAGCGCATTAAACAAATTTTGAGTATAGCAGTATGCGTAAATTTAGTGCAGAAAATAAAACTGTTTGACGCAACCTTGAATAACTTTAGAGTAATCTCCAAATATAACATTTATATATCCGAATTCTTTTGTATGTCCCTGTAAACGAAGACTTTTCATGTAATATTCTTTATGGAACATGATTTTGTGAGATGAAAAACATATGTCAGTTTCATTTTATTAATTCCAGCCTAAAAATTCCAAGGTGCACTTACTAGAAATTTCGCTGACAGACATAATATATTTAAATATATTTTTTATACCCTTGTACATGTACTATTTGTCCGATCTGAATAAAAAAAATCTGGAGTTACTCCACTCGACTTTCCGAACATTGAGTAATTAACAGTTTTGTAGATAAAGTAAGGAAAGAGGAGTTCTGAAACAAACAAAAGAGAGAAAACCATAATAGAGTGTTTGACTATTTTTGTCCATATATTACACGATGTTTTATTTAACGCTACTGAACTTTGAGCCCATAGAACATAATGATAAATAATTTTTCGTTGTGTCGCTGTAAAAACCTATAAATGCTAGATTCAAAAAATGCTTATAGTTAGTGCAACAGTGATTTATAATATTCATATAAATTTTCAGCTCAATTGAATATGGCGTTTAGATGCTATCGCACTTTTAAAAATTTGGTACCATAGGGCATAATGATGAGGAATTTTCTTTGTGTCCCTGTAAAAACGCTGTAAGCTAGATTAACCAAAATCTATACAGTTGGTGCAACTGTGACCTATAACATGTGTACAAATTTTTTGCTCAGATTAATAAGGCGTTTAGACGCTATCGCACTTTTAAAAATTTGGCCCCATAGGCCATAATGATAAAGAATTTTTCTTTGTGTCCCTGTAAAAAAACTATAAGTGCTAGATTCTCCCAAACCTATACAGATTGAGTATCTGTGACCTATCACATGTGTATAAATATTTTGCTCAATTGAATAAGGCGTTTAGATGCTATCGTACTTTTAAGATTTTGGTCCCATAGGCCATAATGATAAAGAATTTTTCTTTGTGTCCCTGTACAAAAACTATAAGTGCTAGATTCGCCAAAATCTATAGGGTTCGTACTATAGTGACTTACAATATACGTACCAACTTTTAGCTTATTCGAACAAAGCGTTTAGACGCTAGCGTGTTCACTCACAGACATACACACATACATATACATATACATGCACACACACATACATATATCATCGCAAAAATAGTGAAAACGGACTCAGGGGACCTTGAAACGTATAGAAACATCAAAATGTCAAATTCGGATTTTGGACATGATTATTACAATACTTTCCTCACTATAGTGTTCGGAAAGTAAAAATTCAGATAGCATTCTCATGTGATCAAAGTATAATACTGAGTTTCGATTTCCTGCTAATATTTGCTTTTGAATTATGTTTTTAACAGACACGAAGCCATGCCTAAAGACAGATAGATACATTGACGCGCATCCAGCTTTATTATTAAAGACGAGAAATGCTTTCACGAAAGATAATTAAAAGAGTGATTAAAACTTCTCATTAATTACACAATTGATAAATGTTCGTTAAAAAAAAGTTTTTTTCATTGTAACTTAATTGTATTTTAACCATTTGCCTCGCATGTAATATTTTAAACGCGAGATATTAGCTAATTCTAATTAATGATTTTCAGTTATTAATTTTAAATTGATTTAATTATTATTTTACCATTGACACTTAAACCATGTTATTTCCACAGCAACCGCTAAAAATCTGATTTTTGGCTTGAGGACGTTTTGAGGTAGCAAAATATCAATTTTAAAAATTCGACTCAAAAACAATCGTTTCCTTACCATATACAGTTAAAAAAAAAAAAAGTTCGAAATTATCGATATTCTGTACTATTTATAAAATTTTTTTACAGCACATAATTTTTTTTTTTTTCAAAACAGGACATATATTCACGAAAATATAAGCTTTTCTTTTAAAATGTTTAATTTTAGAATTTCTCGCGATCCTTTCCTTGTAACTTGTATATTCTTAGTTCATTGTATCAATTGAAATTTCGATATATTGTTTTCCGTTTAGTAGTAATTTTTTCCTCTGAAAAAAAAAAAAAAAATATATATATATATATTATTTTCAAGATTGGTATTGGAAATTGTCTCTAATTATGTAATGTGACTAAATATATCTTTTCAAAAAAGTAATAGTCTTTTACAGAGACTAAAAATGTATCTCTAAAAGACTACTACATTGTTCTTAAAGAATCATCCCATTATTTTTTTTTTTATAAATAATTACGTTTTATATATTCTATATCTTTGTTATTTTCTTTCGGAAATAGAGAGATACGTTTGTTTTGAATCATATAGTTCTCTTCAACAAAATTTATTTAGAATTGACTCTTTTTTTTTTTTTTTACAATAGATTTTAAAAAAATCTTATTAGATTTTCTTAAATTTAAGAAAAAGTACAGTTTCGTTTTCTTCTTCTTCTTCTTCTTATTTTGCTTAAACTTGCAAAAATTGTCTTGAAACATATATAGCTGTCATGACATTTCAGTTCTTTTATTGATACTAAATAAAAAATTTCATTTTCTATCTGTTTGACCTTTTTTCTTTTCTTTTTTCTGCTTCTCTCTCTCTCTGTCTTTTTTTTTAACATTCAAATCTTAATACCTTTTCTACAAGTTGCTTGAAAGATTTGTGTAAAACGTTTGTTCGTTAATGCATGTTTATGTTATTTAACATATTATAAATATTTTTCAATTATCAATAGTTTTAATAATAATAAAAATTTACCACTCATAATATTATTTAACAAAATTATATCTGCTTCATATGTTCACTATTTTAGATAAAGATTATAAAATTATAAAATTTTTTAATTTTAATTTGTTTTGAACTTAAAAAAAAAAGTATTATTACTATTATAACCATTTTCTCTTTTCCTATTTTTAAACAGAAATAAATACATATAATAAAAATATGTAAAACCACACACACAAAAAATAAAATAAAAATAAAAATAAAAATAAAATAAAATAAAATAAATAAATAAATAAAGTAAAAATAAATAAATAATAAATAAATAAATAATAATAAATAATAATAAATATTTGATAGAAAAAAACATTTAAGGGAACAGCCTACTTTTAGAAATGGGAAAAAAATTTCGATTAATTTTCAGAATTTTCAGAATTTTTAAAATAAGAATGAATGCATGTGCAAACAAAATTTTTTGTGTTAACGTTACTCTATTGATTAAAAACATTGTTTTGGTTTACTTCAAAATGGAATTTTTAAAAAATATTATTTTATTGCAGAATATTTTCAAGGGTGCTTTCTCACTGCGGGCAAAATACCTCAATTACAATTTCTTTTATCCTTATAATTTTTTTCATTAAATGAAACAAAGCATTCAAATTAAGAATCCGAAATAAAATTAATATTTAAATTTTAAATATGAAATTACCATTAAAAGTTTTATATTTCCACAATCATGTTTTTTTTTTTTTTTCCTATTGAGCAGGACTTCTTACTTTTTAGTTCATTTTATTCATTATGTCAAAATAGAAAAAATTTAAGACCGTATCTCAAATACTTTTTGAAATATCATACGCGCAGTGAGATAGCACTCTTGAAAATAATCTGCAATAAAGTGATATTTAAAAATGTTTCTATTTTAAAGTAAACCAAAATAATATTTTTAATTAATATAGTAATGTCATATTAGTTAGCGCAATAAAAAGCTTGCTTGTACATGCATGCATTCATTTTTTTTTTTTTTTTTTTTTTTTTAATTCTGAAAGTTGATTGAAAATATCTTCATTTTCTCATTTTTAAAAATAGGCTGTCTCCTTAAAAGTTTTATATATTAATTTTATAATACAAATATCCTAAAAAAATTTCTTTTTAGCTCTATAATTAATTAAATAACTTTAATGTCATCGTAAAGATTTCCTTAAGCATACCCTAATTGATTTATTAGCTACGAAATTACATCATACCATATATATCTTTTAGATCGTTACGCCCCTTTACAACTCAGTAGGTCACTAGTATTAAAAGACAGGTTATTAAGGCAAACCCTCTAGCTGTTCAAGAATATCACCTAAGTTGAGGCCCCTTAATTTTTTAACCTTGCAAGCAAGAATTTAACTCCATCATTTTTTTTTTCCTCACTAGGAGTTATAGAAATTTCGAAAAGATGGGTGGAGCTGATCAAAACGCTGCACTTACGAGAAGGATACGATTCCATGTAATTAAAAGAATTTTTTTTTTTTTTTTCTGTTCTGCTAAAGAAAGAATCCCCTCTGTATCATGCCATGCTTGTCTGATATGCTTAGAATGATACGCTGTAGTTAACTTTTTAATTAATTTGACGGTCAGTTATGCTGACTGGTATGAGAAGCGATATCTTTCTTATCAAGTCTTTCTTTCAACTTATCATTTGTCGTTAAGATAACTATTTGAAATACCCTCTTGTGATACACTATAAGTGATACCAATGGCGAAATTGAAATCTTTACGCTGAAAAACTCTTGCTAGTGAATAACAATGTTGCTGATAACTCTAACTTAATAATAAAAATAAATCCTGGAAAATTAGAAGGGTTTTTTCATTTTTTACTAGCTGAATTTCCTATTTGAGGGACACACGAAAACAAAAATTTTAATTACTGCATAAGAGATTAACTCATGTTTTTCGATGGACTTTCAAAATGTCTTATCTCTTTCATCACTTGAATATTAAGCTACTGGACTGAATTTATTAAATATGCCTTTTTTTATCCCCACTTATGAAGTTTATCTCTAGAAAGGAGAACCGCTATCTGTCTCGACAAATATGTAATAACTTATCATTTCAAACTTTTATACAAATTTTATATTATGAAAATTTATTTCACTCTATCTTATTGATGGATTTTTTTCGATTTTTCCATTGTTATTTAAAGCACCGATATGTAATACATAATGCTTTTACCTAATTAAATAGAATCTCTCATATATTACTACACATTGTGGCATTGAAACAATGCTAGAAATATCAAAATTTCTTTTCTTTGTTGCACTTAGTTAATGCATGCCATTTTTTTTGAGTGTGTAAATCATATATGAAAGCTTTGACGTTAGGATTTTACAAGTTACCTGATGTTTTCATTTAATATTATGTTTTAACCCGTTAGTATTCGATAGTTGGTCGATTTGCCGCCCATCCTTCATATTGCCAGATTTTTTTATTCAATAGCCACCAAAAATTTTTAGAAGTAGCATTTGATACACCTTAAATGCGAACAAAATCGAAGAAACGTCGATCACATCCTTTCTTAAAATTATTGGTGAAAGTTAAATGAAAAGTACGCAATCTGTAATAGGTGGCGCTGTCTATAGTGACTACTAAAAGGTTAATAAAGTGTTTGTTATGTGTAATAACCAACAAAGTGTGGTTTGATTATAATTTTCTTTCTTCTTCTACTTCTTGTTTTTTTCGTTTCCTTCTTTTATTTTCTATATATATATATATATTAAAGATCCATGTTTTTCTGTATTACTAAAGGGAAGTGTAATATAATTTAGAGTTTGAAAGCTTTCAAAACAGCAACCATTTTGAAGTTTAAGTCAAGGGTAGTCAAACTTTTTATACTATCGCTCACTTTTGGATGTCTGTTTTGTAGTAAAATTGTCTAACCGCTCACCGGTTCCAAGAAAACTATGATTTCCATACAGTAGAACCCCGATCCATCGTTTTTCGCGGGGTTGGTGAAAAAAAAACGATGAATGTGGGTTAAAGTCAAAACACGAAGAAAACTATGTTTATGAATTAACACATACAATGTATACAATATACGACTAATAAAAGCTAATTTGTTACTTTTCAAACTGTCAAAGAAATAAATCAATGTTGTAGAACATTAAGTAAAATTAATTTTTAAAAAATCAGTAATTTTTTGTTGGGTTTTTTGTTCCTTTTATAAATTATACTGGAATTCTTCCAGATTTACAACATTTTTCTGGTTCTTTTCTGTAATTTCATGTGGTTATATAAAAATTCGTGCATTTTTAAACGCCATAATTATGTCATTAGCGTGAAAATTATTCTTTTTCTTCGCTATTATTTTCATTTTTTTTTTTTTTTTTTTAATCACACGTTACTTCTATGCTTTAGGATACCGCAAGTCGAAACGTCTTGATTAATACAAATATTATCACTAAATTTTGTAAGAAATGCATCTTCTGTTTCACACAACTAATCATAATCTACATTATAGTATCATCATTTTCAGGCCCTTCTGTTTGATATTCCACACGTAACCGCATTTCACGAAACAATTTTCTTAATTACTGGAGAGGTCACTTCCTGCCATGCAGAAATTACAAAATGAATCGATGGTCCGGAGACATGACATCAGAATTTTGATCCTCCATAGAAATAGGGAAAAAAGTTATTTTAGGTTGAAAGAAGTAATTTAAGTTTGTATGCCATATGGAATCGCTTGATTTTCAAATTCATTTCGGTCAGAAGAAAAATTTTGCAACGACGAATGCGGGAAAACGACTTTTTGAAGAACGATACATGCGGGTTTAGTTAACATTATTTGAATACAGTTTGTGCAGGGACCATAAAAATAAAACGATTAATGCGGGAAAACTATGGATGCGGGAACGATAGATCGGAGTTCTACTGTAACAGGGAAATAACATTGTTTTCCGCAATTTATAAAACGGAGTTATAGCATGTTAAAGTATAGAATAATAAAGCAGTTTTCTACTTCAATGATTTTAAAAACGTCAATTAAATTTAAAAAATTGAAAGTGCTTTAGTATCGGAGAAATCATCGGACAAAACTTTTACCGCCGACCATAAAAGCTGAAATGCTCACTTGTGGGCAGTAGGGACTGAGTTGACTACCACTGATTTAAATAATGTTCAAGGGGAATTCTATGGGGAAATTTTCTTTACAAATAACTTATTAACTAATACATATTTTTAAATTCTGTTTTCACATTCAGAAAATTCCCAATTGGTAAATTGACGGACATTTTTTAAAAATGCATTTTTTTTTTTTCTTAATTTTTAATATTTATTTTGAAATTGCAGAATGAAAAAAATTTCACATATTGAAAATTTGTATTTTGCAGCTTCAAAAAAAAAAAAAATAAAAAAAATAAATAAATAAATAAATAAAAATAAAAATAAAAATAAATAAATAAATAATTAAAAAAAAAAAAAAAAAAAATACATTTTTAAAAAAGGTCCATCAATTTAACAGCTGGGAATTTTCAGAATGTGAAAACAGAATTTAAAAAAATGTATCAGTTAATAAGTTATTTGTAAAGAAAAATTTCCCATAGAATAACATTAGCTTCGGCTTCCGGCGACGGTGAGTGAAGCAGGCCCTTTAGGAATCGTTATCGAGTTTTCTATCCTTTAATTTTACAAATATAAAATCCTTTCGCTCTTAAATTTAATTAGGTTTTTTTTAGTCCCTCTATATACCTCTCACCTCCCCAACTTAGGATTTCTTTTAGAGGATTCCTCTAAAGGTATTCCCCAAAAAAATTCCACCTCTTTTTTTTTTACATTTTTACGCGTTTCGAGGTAGGATAAATCCGAAAATCATTAAATCGCTGAGGTGTTTGTCTGTCGGGTACTTTGTTTGTTAGGTTCTTAACTTGTTAGTTCACTTGTTTGATGGTGTGTGTATACATTACCTCAAGAGCAAATTATTGTGGTGAGATCAGATCACTTTTAAAATAAGCTACTCTGACACGAATATAATTTATTTTCAATATTTTAATTTGAAAATTTCATAAGTAATTAGAAATTTACGATTTTTTTTTTTTTTTTTTTTTTTTTTTTTTTTAACGTGGGATATTGGTGCAAAATTTTACATAAATAATGAGGATTATTATTATCGTAAAGAGGGAAATTATGAGGGTTATTTCCTTCGTAAAGATGTCCAAGCCAACTTAAAAAAAAAAAAATACTTATGATACTGCTTGCATAAACATATTCGAGGATGACTATTTTAATTTGTAAATATTGCAAGTTATTCGAATTTCTTAACGTTGGAGAATAGAGCTATATTTCGCTTTAACATTCGTTATGTCACCACACCGCAGATCACCTTCGAGTGTAGGAAAGTGGGTTCGATTCCCTCGCTGGTCCTGGATGTTTTTTCTAATTCTTCTTATTTTAATCCTATCATGTGCTATCTGTCTTCATACCGACGAAGATTTACAAGCTTGCTTCGAGTCGAGCATACAAGTCTGATCTCTGATGTAGTATACAGTCGGTAACAAAAGTGTTCGAACACTAGCAAAAATTCCTATATAAATAAAGTACGCTTAATACAGTTTTGCTAAATAAATCCTTGTCGAATCGTGTTCTTAGACTAGAACAGGATTCGACAAGGATTTATTTAACAAAACAGTTTTAAGTGTAATTTTTTTATATAGGAATTTTTGCTAGTGTTCGGACACTTTTGTTACCGACTGTATGTTATCAATAAAACAAACAAACAAGATGAGAGATAACTTAACCAAACAAATATTTTCATTAAAAAGAATTTTTTTTTTTTCTTATTAAATTATTTAGTTTTTTAGATCGGGTTGTTCTACTAGAGAAAACGCACGTGCATTATGTCACCCAAAAGGTTAAACATTTCTACTTGTATAATATTTTTTGGTAATTAAACTATCATCAATGAATAACAAATGCGCAAAAACTTATATATAAATAAATTATACACAGAAAACTGAGGACGATTGAGGCTGTAGTAGTACCTTTATATTCTTCTTCTTCTTCTTCTTCTTCTTCTTTTTTTTTATATATATATATTCCATACTTTGGTTTGTTTTGTAATAATAATAATAACTGTAAAAACCATTTTGATGTATCAGTTTTTCTTAAGAATGAAAACTTTCTAAAAGCAACAGGAATCTGAACTCAAATGAACATTTAAAATGAGTGTCATGTGAATAACATTTTAGCCTTTAGTTGTGCGATATTGTCATTTCTATTTCAGAAAAAAAAAAAAAAAAAAAATGCATTTAAAATAAAATTTTAGGTTAAATTTAGTAAATATTAATGTTTTTTGCTTACTTGAAATAATCTTTTGAATATATAGCTTTTGATTGTTTACGTCAGTTCAATAATTTTTACGATCTGTTCCTGCTATAAATTACAACCTGTCATCTTGAGTGGTGCTCTTTTCCTGATCCATAAATCACATTACATTCTCACATGCTATCAACCTTAAGTCTTTATAAGATTCTTAAAATTCCTCTACTTAACTTGCTTTTAACATTTTTTTTTTTTTTTTTTTTTTTTTTTTTAAGAAGTAGGAGAAAACAAATCCTTTCGGTTGAAGAGACTATAATATATTTAAGCGAAATCATTAACTGAAATGGATGCTTTACATTTTGTAGGACTATAAAATGGATTAAATTAGAAACTGGTCGCTGTTAATGGAGTGGAGTGGTTTAACATCGCTCTATAGCTACACATCGGAAACTGGCGATAGTCTGGGATTTATCCCTAGGTGGGTCCAGAGACTTGAGATCACAATTCTCCGCGAAGGGGATGGATCTTCTGCATCAGTAACCTTCAGGAGCCGTTGTTAATGGCAAAAAATATATACATAAAAAATAATTAATCTGAAATAAGTGAACTTATTTTTTTCGATACATTTTACCAAGATATTCGAATGCATTCGAATAAATGCTACATCAATTTGCTAACTGGAACTTCAAATTTCAATTAAAATACTTCTTCTTACCCTTAACAGAAACGATTTTATAGTTTGGCTACATCTTTAAGCAATCAATAGGGTGCCTGAAATTCTTCAACAGCAACTTTCTATTTTTTACTCTCCGAATACCAAGTGCTTCGGAAATATATAAATTAAATACTATTTAAAAGGGAGGGACATTAGTCACGTACCTTTTTTTATTTTTCAAAATTGTCTGAAATGAGACTTTTGTGCTTTGTTTCATATTTAGTATGTACACCGTTTTTCATTTTGCATTGTATATAAGGAAAAGTAAATAAATCTCGTGTGTTACCAGCATACGACTTTCATTATCCACAACTATACATATTATATATTCTCTTTTGGAAAAAGAGTGTGATTAGAAGATATAAATTGATGTAACAAGTTGAATTGTTGATGTAACAAACTGATGTAACAACAACACCTAACAACATTTCTATAAGAGCAAATTGATACATACATCGTGAAGACACATAAAAAAAAGTTTACAGAGCCAGATTCTTTTAAGTCGCTAGAGCCGATGTTTGAAACACCCATTTTCCGAGATATAAAACTTACCTAATCAGGACGCCTTTCAATTTTCTAGTGGTAACCAAGTAATACAAGGACACCTAAAAATGGGTTTGTCTAGCAAATTAGAAAACAATCTTCAGAGACGTTTTTGAAATATCGTATTTCGGTACCACTGCCGATTTTTACAAAACTTGGCAAAGTCATTTGTTCATCGAAAATTAACAATTACATACGAAAAGATATCTAAAAGGGAGTTTATATGGGGAGTTAAAAAAAAAAAATCAGTAGAACTATTTTTAAAGCAACGTACTTGCGAGATCTAAAATTGACGTATACAGGCCGTCTATCAATTTTCCTGAATTAACCGACTAATACATACAAAAGGGCATCTAATATGGTGCTTATATAGCAACTTTGAAGAAGATCAATAGAGCCATTTTTGATATAGGGGCTTACGGTCCCACTTTAGGTTTGTAATGTCCCACTTATGTTTTTCCAATTTTCACCAAAAGTTGGAAAAATATCTATACACTAGACTAGCCTTAATTCTTAAGCTTTGTCGCTCTAGTTTCTTAGTTTTAGAGATATTATTGTCAGAATATTCTCCACACACATACATGCATTATGGACTCACTTTTTTGGACTCAGGGAACCTTAAATCATGTAAATCAGGTGTCAACTCGATATCAAAATCTTTGACCGAATACAATATTTCCATTACCTGCGGTAGTCGGGTAAGTGGAGCAAGAACCAAAGTCTGAAATTCAAATATTACAATTATCATCATTTTGAATAAAAGCTAAAATATAGACATGTACAGAAAGATTATAATATTTCAATCATGAAAATCGAAAAATTAAAAAGTTATCTAAATGATAATATCGGTTTTATTTATTTATTACATTTTATTATTATTTTTCTAAAGTTAGAGGATAGACAAATTTGTACAATGAGGTAAAATGTTAGATGAATGCTAGATAAAATAATTATTTTCATCAAAAAATTAAATAAAAATTATAAAATTTCTTAGCTTTATTCACGCGTTTTACTTTAAGCACTTAAAGAAAACTCGAAAAATTTTTATGCGGTATAATAATTCCGAATGTTTGAAAAAACTAATCTTTACATATATTGAAATAAATAATGTTTTTTATTTATTTATTTATTTATTTTTTCGTAATTAAGTAATGCATTAGGGAGTTAATTACGAAAAATAGTACAAAGGGCATGTATGACAAAAAGTAAGGGGAAAAAAGAAAGAAAGAAATTAGAGTTAGCTTGTCAAATTTTAAAACAATACTTTTCTCTAATCAGAAATTTTATTATACTAAGCTTGATTCAAATAGGACCAAAGTCTTAGATTTACATAAAGAGCACACATGTTCACAATATATAAATTTATACTTAAAAATGTATGGGTAAATTTACAAATGGTATAGAATAAGGACTTATTATTTATTAACTTCGAATGGGTCAAGTTAAGGAACTCATCGAAAAACATTTTTACTAACATTTGAGATATTTGTAAAATATTTTACATATCAGACACACATTTAAACTCACAATACCACCCCACTTAACAGAAGAAAAAAAAAAGTAAGGGAATCACTGAAATTTCCTCTGATAGAAGATGGCAAAAATATTTCAGAAGCGTACTTGTAGTATACCGAGCTGCTGTTGAAAAAACTTTCGATTTATGAATGTTCCATTGTAGTTGTAGGATATATAAGCTCTTTTTCTTCAGTCTAGTACATTAATAATGAATTAAAAATAATTATATCTAGCAATTAGTGTCTTTTATATCCGATGTAATGACATATGGCGCATAATAAGTCAACGCCCCGTAATCGTTTGTATCATCAGAGTGCAAATTTTTTTGTCTACAGATGGGGAATAAGTATCTCCTTTCGAAGGGCATTTCTAACTATGTCCTTTTTTTTCTTTTCTTTTCCCTCCTAATCTACAAGACCTATTCGAAATCAGTAACTGAAATAAGGGGCTCTTTCTAAGACGTCGCCGGTATACGCCGAGATGTCTGATGACTAAATTTGGTCACGAACTACCGATTGTTGTCTATAAAAATAATCTTTAATGCAACTACCGTCGTATGAAACCCTGAACGTTCTTGCCGCACGAGCCCTGAAAAATTTACGAGCTAACTTCGACATCATTCCCTTCAAAAAACCTTTTTAATAACCGGTTTTTAACTACCAAAGTTCTCTCCATACAAGTCCCCTTCCCATCCACGAGGAAGTAGAGGACCAAGAGAAGTATGGTGAGAAAGAGAACAAGAAAAATCGGATGTTGACATAATGGCTAGGTCTCGAGTCGCGTGCCGTTAGTGTCCGGTGGGTGTTGGAACAACCTCATGTTTGCCCACTTCTTTGCTAGTCGGTGTGGTCGAAATGTTTTAACTTGAAGGTCAATCAACCGAGTTACAAAGTTCGTTCATCTTAATATTACGCCAACTTATTAAACAGATGTTTTCCGGCAACAAACTTAAAGCAATTAAGAATTGACATATTTTATTTCATTTTACTTCCCACTTCAATTCTAAAGTTTAAGGCACAGAAAATATTGCGAGAGATAAAAGTGGTTTGAAAAAAAAAAAAAAAAAAAAAAACTTATCCAAACGCAACCATATAACGCAACCGCAAAAAAATCTCCTCTTTATTCCCTCCTTAATAAAAAAGGATTTGGAACTTTACATATTTCGTTAGGAATCATATTTGAAGATATGCTGTACGTATCCTGCAAGTTTGCATTTCTGCAAGTTTTAAACATGTAGAGTTATTTATTCATTTATCTTTTAAATTATGTTTATACTATTATAATTTTATTGTCAGGTTGCATAAGGTCCCGCCTCCGTTGTAAGGATTCTTTCATTCCTTTTCTCGAATGATTAATTTCTCTTTAAATTTATAGGCCTATTTTATAACAAAAAATGCTATATAAAATTAGTGGTAGGGAAAAGTAAGGACCGTACGCAGAGGTGCCAACCAAATCCGGCAAATTGTTAGTACCGCCCCTTTTCTTACACCAATAAATTTTTAGAGCAATTCTCTTCAAATATATTTACGATGAATGAAGAAAACAAATTCTCTAAAAATTAAGTGGTGTAGAAAAAGGGGCGGTACTAACAATTTGGCGGATTAGGTTGGTAGCTCTGCGTACGGCTCTCTAATTATGTTCCTTATCATTCTTATTAGTAATTTCTTTTCTAATTTCAGTGGTGGATCAAAATTGTGATGGCATGTCTCCGGACCACCTTTAGCGGTGAGTCCCAGACCGTCGCCAATTGCCCATTGCGCAGCACTAGTGCGACGTGAAACTCAACCAGCCAATCAACCAACCAACATTTCTAATTTCACAGCTACAACTGATTGAAAAACCTAATAAATTTTATCAAAATTTTTAGGTGACACAACTGCAATCAATTTAAATTAAAGAATTATTAGTAATATGAGATATAATATACGCAATCAAGTTTATCTGTGCGTGGGTTTTCACATAGCTTTAGTTCTCCAATACGGGTCATTGGCGGTGGTCTAGAACTCACCTCTAAGGATGGTCCGAAGAGGTGCTATCACAACTTTGATTCTTCTCGGAGGGGATCGCTCCCCTGCTTCGGTGACCCCCAAAAGGCATAATTAAGGAAAAGTACAAGAAAATATAAACGCTCCAGTTTTTCGGATTATATCATCTTCCAGCTGGTGAATGGCCGTAGCTATAAAATTCCAAATTTTGAAATAAGCTATCCGCGACATCAGCTCGGGGTTCTAATTAAGTCCCACTAACAGTCGCATCCCTATTTCTTGCCATTTAGAAACTGTATTTTTTATAAAGATTTCTTATATTTCACTTGGGTTTGTTTGAATATCAGTTCTTGTGGTCGTATCTGTAAAATCATAAAAAGTGAGATTAGACCATTCCTGAGAACTTGCTGGAAGTATATTATAAACATGTTTCAACACTATTTCTTTTGTCATTATGCTATTTAATTTTTACATTTATACTTCGTTATTATACTGGGTGTGCGAAATGTATCTTTAGGCTTTAAAAAATAATTACAGATAAACAAATACATTTTAAAAAATAATAATGGTGTGTATTTACGGTTTTTTATGTGCTATAACGGATATATACATTTTCTTTTAAAATAAAATTTATTTTAAAATAAAAACAAATCGCGCTACGTAAATGTTTTTGAGACTGATGAATTTAAAAGTCGAATGCCAGCGGCCAAGCCAGACTGTTGATTCTGCAATGTATTGACATAAGAAACACAGCAGAGTGCCCAGAGCAGAAAAAGTATCTTCTCACTTCTAATATAAATTTTATTGGAAAAAAAAATTAAATAAATTAGAATCAAGAAAAACCGACTGTAAAGCAAAAGAAGGAAATTTATTTTTGCCATTCATTGAGCAAAGCCTCATGGAACGTGGTTAAAATCTCGTATAGATACATCTCGATGTGTCGCACCTGACTAATGGTCTGTACACGGAAATCGTATTGTAACATTTTCTTCATGGATATACAAACGGTATGAGAATATCTTTGTTTGAATATTTTTAAATATTTTTTCAAAATGTAAAAATGCATTTCGAACATTGGAAAAAGTAAAAATAAAAATAAAAAATAAAAAATAAAATAAAATAAAATAAATAAAAACTTTGATATTTACTTTATGGAAAACAAGAAACCATACGTGCATATTCTTCTTTTGTTTATTTTTACTTATTGCTTAAAAGTGTAAATATGCATTTCGGACATTCTGCATATTTTGAAAGGAATTATTATATAACATGAAATGATTTGAGACATGAATCCTTTTTTCATATTCGTCGCCAAAATATTTCCGTAAGATGATTATGATGTTACTAATTACCAGAAACGACTTTCTGAGATTGAATAATTTAAAGACTTGCGAAATCATATTTTCAGAAAAACAATCTTAATAATTCTTGTGTAAAAGAAATACAAAACATCTTTTAGCTACGATCAGTATAAATAGCTACACCCAAACAAATCACTGGGCAGATTAGGAATTGAAGTTCTAGATACACACTTTCTTCAGTTTATACACAGTTGAGAAGCCAAAGACATTTTAATTTAATGCATTAAATTAATGCATTTAATTTAATTTAAAGCATGAATGTTTTGTATTTTGACATCAAGTTTGCTTACATCTAAAAAAATTCATTTCAAGAAAATGTAGTTAATATTTTAAAAATGTATTTACAACTTTGTCATCAGTTGTTGGATACAGTGATTGTTGCAATCATAATAGTTGCCTTTCAAATGATAAGTATTTAAATGTTTTGAGAGTTATTCTGAGAAAATATAGATTAAATTTTCATCTTCGTCAGAAAAAATGCAGTCAAAACATTTTCGATTATTAACTTTGGAAATACTAAATAAAATGTGATGTTTTTTTATCTCATGTTGCAAAGATAGTTGTCAATTTTAGCTACAGCAAAATTTTAATAGAAAATTTTATTTAATTTAATCAGTGAAAACTGTTACAGAAATATATATATATATATATATATATATATATATATATATATAATTCTGTTAAAATTTTCCAGTAGCCAAAGTGTGATAAAGTTGAAAACTATGATTACAGATACAGATATTTAGAGGTAAATTCAACTGAGACTTCAGTAAAATTTCTCAGATATTCCAATTCCGAAGCAGCGATTGTCCTCTAAATATCAGGAAAGCAATTTTATAAAGCTTAGTCTATTCTTTTAAAACCTTTTTACTGAAAAGATTCTTGACACATCATACAAATAACAGAGTTGCCAACTTTCGTAATTTATTCCGGAGTATTGTTAACTCCGCCTTTTATAGCATTTTTCTCCTTATTCAATCGTAGTTATATATTCATGAAAATCACTCTAAAAAATATATGGTGTGAAAAAAGGTCGGTGTTAACAATGCTCCAGGATCAATTATAAAAGTAGTAACACTGAAATGATACTAGCACGACGTGTTTCTAAAGAACAAAATCTTTCATTCTCAGGTGCAAAAGAAAAGGCAACCACTTAAGAAGCAGATGCAGGAATTGAATATTGCATCTGGCTTCAAGATGGTCAAATATGTTTTTGGCACCTCAGCACATAAAAGACATTTTTCTTCCAAAACGGACTGTGTTGAAATTATTAAAAAAAAAAAAAAAAAAAAAAAAAAAAATCAAAAGAAAAATTATATTAGCTTTATTAAGTGTATTTTTCGTTCTCTTAATACCAAATTTAAAATCACTGAGAAAATTTAAAAATAAATCTTAACATTTAAATTAGTCATTTGGATAGTTTATGTTAAATGAGTTTAGAAAAGGTGAGAATACTGAGTTTTTCCAATGCATAAAAGTAAGTAATTAAAGAAGAAAAATAAAAATAAAATAAAAGCTTGGCTGCTCCTTTGAAAATACATAACAAAATATTTCAAAGGCATTTAAATAGTATTACAACAATTATCATTACTTTTCATTTTTCATTTTTATAACTCACTTTATGTCACCAATTCCATGTGATTTGATCTAATCTTTTTTTTTTTTTTTTTTTTTTTTTTTTTTATTCTTTCACATGTTACTAATTTTTGATAAAATTATAAAAATTTACGATTAAGAAGTCTCGAATAAAGATAGGAATATAAACTCCTTTTTATTACTTTGTAAAAGTTGTTTGGTTTAATTAGATTTTACAAGCTTAAATATTATTAATTAATCAAGTAACTTTTAACGCACTGGGGGTAACTTTTAAAGGCTTTAATGGATCTCTATATAAAATTTGGCCCTTCATTGATAACAGACTTTTTAACACTACGAACGTCAAAAAAAAAAAAAAAAAAAAAAAAAAGCGCTTACTAAAGTACTAAATTTGACAATCTTCACCAACCAATCACGATTAAAAAGCAATCAATATAACTAATTTTCAAAAACGTGATAACAATCGATATAGCTGTCAACATATAATTGATGGTTCATTGTCTCTCAACTCCGTTATCAACTTGATAGCAGTTATCCCGTTTTTTACAAAGTACTTGATAACTATGCGGTTGATTTACCAAGACTTTAATTTGTATTTATGGATGTCAGTTTATTTAGCCTCACACAATGAAAAATTTCATTTCTCCCCTTTTATTAACTAAGAAAAGACATGTAAAATACTTTTTCGATCTTTTTTCTCAGAAATTATTCTGAGCATAGTGTTTTTATTAAATCTATTACAAATTAATTTTTCGAAACTTATAAGCATACAGAAAAATTTAAAGCAATTCTTACATGTTGTCTGAGAGCCCGAGCGGTACAGTTCGTTAGTTTGCGAACTATAGTGTACTCCTGAAGATGTTTATTGTAAAACTAACTCATTAGGAAAAAAAAAAAAAAATACACGTATGCTATCAGAGTCCAACGTGACATATGGTGGTAGAATGACATAGAAAGAAAACAATAACAAAAACTAGTATGTTGTGGTCATCACAAAACATTCTTTTACATCATTCTGTATATTAGTATCCATTTACTGTTTAGCATGCACATAAGTTTGATCATAGCTTCTCACAATAAAGAATTTACGTGTGTAATTTGGTATAATTTTAATCAACAGATACTGAGCCATGAGAAAAATCACAAAAGATACAGCCAGGAAAAAATGTCGCAGAAAATGAGTAGCAGCAGAGCCACCTCTCAGCTGATATATACCCAAATTAAGCCAGCTTTCGTATTCAAAATGGTTATCTCACATATTAAGTTTGGTGAATTTATATGCGGTAGAAGAGATTTAGATTTTTTTATTCACTGGGTAAATTCCAGCACAGAAGCTCCACCTACCGGCTTATATGATTGAAATATAACCTACATATTGTTTCATAATGTCCCTCTTATACACAAAGTTTTTTGCAATTATATAGAACAGAATATAAGATATAGTCTTTCCATTCCCATGAAAAATTGTGTCATACAAGCGCCACCTACCAGCCAATATGCACCTACCCTGAATCATGATATTATTTCATAATTTACATCTCACATACTAAATGTTATTCAATTCAACCCAACATAACCTGAGATAAGCCTTTCCTTAAATGGAAGAAATCCCAGTATAGCCCCACCACTTGTTGAGTAATTTGCACCAACAACTGATAGGAACTAATTTATCTCAAAATGCAACTTCATGTAAATATATATAAAGCTCTGTGCAGTAGCTCCTGAGATACAGTTGACGCAAAATTTTTGTCACACACACAGAAAGACGGACAGACAAACTTTTTCTAAAAATGGTCCAATCATGTTCTTATATCTCAAAACGTATAAATTCATCGAAAACCGGAAGTCTAAAATTTTCACAAATCGAATACTTTCTTTTATATTTATCGAAGAAAGTGATAATTAGAATAACACTTTTCTCGAGACAATGGACAGTAGAAAGGAAAATATTGAAGGTTAAAAATTAAATTGGGGAATAAACAAATATTTGTTTGTGCGGACAAGTTATCTCAGGAAGTAAGGTTGCTTAAGTAGCCGCAAAAGTTAAAAATATTGAATACACTAGTATGAAATACCATTATCTTGTTCAAGGAAGATAATCCACAAGTTTTTTATAAGTAAATAAATAAATAATATGTTTCTGGAAAATTAAGAAGCCAATAAAAAACATATGATTGTAAAAGCAATTTTTTCGCAATATTAACGTTTTGCCTACTATAATATGATAGGAAGCTTTTAATATCTAATTATTTTTATAAATATTTCAGCCAAATTATTTAAATTAATGTATTGTCGATGGTAATTATGATCATAAAGGTGTAAATCATGATTATAATCATAATCAATTACTCAATCAGCAGTCTTTCAGATTAATATAAGAGGGGGGGGGGGAAGCTTTTTGTTACATTACTTTTTGATCTCGTAATTCTACTTGGTGTCATTAAATTTGTAGAAAAAAAAATCATAACAATTGAAGGAATTGATACAAATGAACGCGGTTTGTGGAAAAGTTATTCCCGTTAAAGGGGATTTGTTTTGGTAGAGTAAATATATATATATATATATATATATAAAATAATAAACATTTTCGTCGATAGAGGGCGCTGTACGTGAACAAATCACACGTTTTCATGAAAATCTACATTTTTTTGCAGGCAAATGCTCATTGACATAAAAATCCTATTCCATGTGTCCGCCATCACCATAAATTATAGCTTGCAGACGAGCTACAACACTGCTAACTGTAGCTTCAGTTGGTGGTTCTTAGCTGAGGAAAAACAGCTTCGCAGCGTTTTATGCACCAAGACAGCATCGTAATTAAAACTTCATGTATGCACAAGTAGGGGGAAAAACAAGAAATAAGATTCGTTAATCGTAAAACCGTGCAATTTATAGAACTTTGTTTTGCATATTTCTTGTTATGCGGGCTTGCAACGCCCTCTACCGACGAAAAATTGAACCATTTTTTTTTTTGTTTACAGAAAAGAAAAGAAAAAAAAAAACATTCACGAGAGTAATTTTTTCCCAAACCCCATTCAATTCTATCAATTCCTTCAATTTGGTTGAATTTTTAAAATGTCTACAGACTTATGGGACACCCGGTACATTAGCTTCTGCAAAATTTTATTCCCATGATAATATAATTTTCAATTTATAAATTCTTGTGAAAATACTTTCAGTGCATCTCTTTGATCACAATTTTCACAAAAAAAAAAATGTTTCATTCGATATATTCTTTATTAAAATAATCTGGTGTGTCACTCACACGACTTTCGCATACGCTGAAATTTAATACTATAAATACAGATTGGAGATTAAGGGGTAAGATAAAAAGTTTCTGTTATGTAAACCTATGTTAAAACAATTCAAATTAGGCTTCGAAAGACTTTTATATGATAGTTAGTTCTGTGTGAGGGGGGGGGGTACCGCCCCCCTCAACCCATCGTTTCATCACTGCACCTACATTTATATAGAATTTAAATCTATTATTAAAATTAAAAGTTCACTTAAAATTATTCAGACAACTTTTACACGCAACGTTCCTTGAAATTTATCAATCTTCGTCAAACTTTTCCAGCAGCAAACTTATAGTAACTTCAAAATACAACATTTGGATTTCCTAATATTATTCGTTTTTAAGTTACTCTAAAAGACAAAGACAAAAATCAAACGTTAAAAAACTTGACTTCGGTAATCAGGAAGCCTCAAAACGTGTAAATATACAAAAAACAAGCGATGCATATTTACTTTAAAAAAATACATTATTTATCATATCTCTATGAGGAATTCGTTTCAATTCCTGAAGAGCTTTCCTGGAAATGGTAAAATATTACAGTAAAACACATCCACAAACAACAAAAAAGAATGTTATCGCTTAAATACTTGCAGCTCTGTATATCTTTTGCAGATTATGCACCTAAATATAATCCTATAGCAATAATACATGGACAAGCCTGAAATACACTACCATCAATTTGAAACTATTGTCTCACATTTATCTAGTTCTTTTGTGTAGCCCTGTATACGAACAGTGAAAGATTTCCCTACCATATTCTGCATTAAACATGTTTTTACGCATATAAAAAATATATATTCGTTTCGTTTCCTTTAGTGCAGTCTATATATGTTAAACTCTACTTACCTGCAACTTCCCCCATAGACGTAATGTATTTGAATTCTCTTGGGTGTCCCTGTACACGAACCATTTGCTTGGTCTCAACAAAAAGGTTAGTGCAACATCTCTATATCATACACATTTAGAATACCAAATTTGGACTTTCTGTTATAAATTATTTTTGAGATATGCTGATTACAGTCACAAGCAGACACACACGCAGACCAACCGCTAAAAACATGTTTTTGGATTCAGGGGATCTCAAAACATAAAAATATAACAAAAAATCACTTTCGAAAATTTGACCCAAAAATAATACTTTCTATAGGGGAGAGTGGGGATGAATGGGACGCAGGATGAATGGGACTATAGTAAAATTTTTATGTTTTGTAAGAGCTAGAAACTCGACAATTTTTACTTTCTCTTACCCATAAGGTAGAGAAAGTATTGTTTTTGGGTCAAATTTTCGAACGCGAGATTTTGTTATATTTACACGTTTTGAGGTCCCCTGAATACGAAAATCATGTTTTTAGCAAATGGTCTGTGTGTATGTCTGTGTGTCTGTCTGTTATCAGCATATCTCAAAAACAAATAATGGCAGAAAGTTCAAACTTGGTATTCTAAATGTGTATCATATAGGGATGCTACAGTAAGCTTTTCGTTAAGATCAAGCAAATGGTTCGTGTACAGGGACAATCAAGAGAATTCTAATACATTACGTCTATGGGGGAAATTGCAGGAAAATAGAGTTTAACGTCTATAGACTGCACTAAACCAAATGAAACAAATATATATTTTTTGTAATAGAGACAGTTAACTGGGAAATTTTTTTTGTGTATGTAGGAGCCTCGCCTCCCCACCTGGGGGGGAAGTCCCCCCTCGAGGGGAGTAAATTTTCATGATGGGTATCTTTCAAAAGATCTCGCCAATACCTTTAAAACGAATGGTTGAACCATCGATCTGCGATAATTTAAAACAAAGTTATCGATTTTTTTTTACTTTTAACGAAAAAAAAAAAACTGAAAAAAAAAAATCGTACTTTTTTTTTATTTTTAAATATTGAGAATAAAATGGACTTTTTTTTTTGGATATTTGGTGTTATACTACTTCCCTAATTTGGAAATCGTCTGCCTTATCATAAAAAATAATTTTTTTAAATAATAATTTAAATAAATGATTTTTTAAAAAGAGAAATATTTTTTAATAACCGAATTAAATTCTATATAAATGTAGGTGCATTAATGAAACGGGGGGTTGAGGGAGGCGGTAGCCCCCCTCACACAGAACTAATTATCATATAAAACTCTTCAGAAGCCTAATATGAATTGTTTAACATAGGTTTACATAACAGTACTCGTTATCTTACCTATTAATCTGCAACCTGTATTTATAGTATTAAATTTCAGGGTAAGAGAAAGTCGTGTGAGTGACACACCAGATTATTTCTGATATATAGCAATACTGAGGTCATTCATCAAATGTAGTTTCAGAATTGTGCTGTCTATTGACGGGCAGGAAAATATGAAAGTGTCTTTTTCTGCTGCCAGAGTAAGTTTTTACTGATTCAATTAGATAGTAGTTAAAAATAAACTATTTGCTTAAAGTTAATATAACTCATACATGCTGAAAAGCATAATCTTTTATTGTGTTTATGGTATTCAAGAAGAATATTGACAATTGTTCCTTAGGCCTATTTCTTGTTTTATATGATCATGTGGTGGTGGGGATGAATGGGACAGTTTGAATGGGGATGAATGGGACATTCCCCACTATGTGCTAATTTAAAATTGTACACAAAAACTATATTAAAACAAATCTTAAATGGATTTTCATTATTTTTATAACCTGTATTTCAGTAGTTATAACATCTAATTATAAAAGTAGCATGGATTTAGTAAAAAAATATATTGAAATTAATTGTTCTGATTTTTGTTTATAATAATTATGATTAAAAAAAAATATATATAAGTTAGTATATTCAATGCAACTTAAATCAATAATTAAAAAAATAAATAAATAAACTAATAATAATTTGATTAAAATCACGATTCAGTCAAGCTAATTCAATAAATCCTGGTGATTTTTAATGCAATACAGAATAGAATGCTGATTTTTCCCGATCAGTCGGAAACAAAAATTTATTTGGATAGTTTGTACTCTATTATAATTATAATGATTTATCTCTTTCAGTGTCTTATTTATGCATTTATTTTTAGATTAGATCTTATTAGATTAAATTACCAAAGCCTAGAGCACTAGGAACTGTGCGAAGCAAAGGACTTTTGCCTTTTGACGTTAATTTGAGTCAATACATCAGTTTATGTTAATTTCAGTAAATTCATAGTGTATAATAAAATCACATAAACCAAATTTTCTTCTTTCTTCATTGCAATCTTGTGTATCATTATGTTTTAAATTACACGATAAGCTAAATAAAATGAATCACTATTTGCATAGCTGCCAATATTTTAATTTATTCCGGAGTACTTTTAGCCCCGCCTTTATTTCGCACCACTTTATTTATAGAAATATTTTCTCCAATATATAACTTCGGTAAAATAAGAAAAAAATACTTTAAAAAAATAAGTGGTACGAAATAAAGGTGGGGCTAAAACTACTCCGGAATAAATTAAAATATTAGCAGCCATGCTATTAGTATTTCAGTATATATGTAGGTTATTTAGAAAGCAGTTTTTCATAGGTTTACCATAATTTAATAATAATAATAATAATATTAATAATAAAAATAATAGTTAAGTAGAAGTGACGCTGGTAAGACAATGAAGGTCTCAACTTTACAATAAAGAAAAATAAGGAGTGTTTGAGAAATGTTTCCGAAAAAACCTTATATTTTTATAATTATGAAATTTTCTGAATGTATAAATGTGTCTTATTTGAATAGAAAAGACCGATTAAAATACCATTGATTTATTTATAGTTGAAGAAGTGGTGAAGGTGATACAGGTGCAGTGAGAAGATAACATACAGATGATGAGATGATTAAATAGATCCAAGCTTCCACAAATCACATCAAACAAAAAATAAAATCAGTTATTTAAATTTTAGACACTTGTACATAAAATAGTCTATAATAATTATGATAATAATAATAATAATAATGTATTCCATGATTTAGACAGTCGGCAGAACAGAAGATATTTAACTATGAAACTCTCATTCTAACTTAAAGTGAGTTCTGAGATGAGATGAACAACGACGCTTGTATGACAAATATAGTTTAATTGGACAACACTAAAGGCTACACTAGACATTTTTACATAAACGATCACTAAAAAATAACATTTAAGATACTTTTTGTTCTGGGTTACACTATAAAACATAGAACAAAGGGAACCTATGTCCTCTTCTAGAACCAAACTACGACTACTACAAAGAAAGCAAAACAACCTGCCAATCAGTGTAGGCGAGAGAGCAATCATTTGGTTCTGATTTTTTCATTTCTTTTTTACTATTTTACGTAAGCATAAGTATTGGTATTAATCTTGCTACAGTAGTAATTTTTTTCTCTATCAATCATATTTGTTACATTTTATTTTATTTTGTCCCATTCCTTATTATGGTAAATCTAACCAGGAAACCATCCAATAGTGTAAAAATAGAAAACAATTAAATTATGTTCATTAGAGAGGGCATAATATAACGTGATTTTTGACGCATAAACTGTTAGCCTTCGTAAGCCAGTTCTCGAGAAATCTGTATTTAAGTTTGAGTAAAAATGTAGTATCGAGAAAGGAATGGGAGGAGTCCCGTTAAAACCTGCTAGAACCACGACTTTTATCAATTTTTATATTCTATTTTAGTGATTTTTTAGACATTATAACTCGATTGAGTCTATCTCAAAGCTGAAATGGACAACTGATTATAGCATCAAAGAACACCTTTGTCTATGCTATTTCTGCTTGTTTTGGATTTCATTCATTATTTCTGTAATGCGTGGTGTTATCGATTCAGGCGTGATTGCACCGATTATTAGCGAACTTTCAGAATTTATAACTAAAAAATCTGGAGTGTCTCCACTCGACTTTCCGAACATTGAGTAACTAACAGTTTTGTAGATAAATAAAGAAAGAGGAATTGTTAAACAAACAAAAGAGAGAAAACCATAATAGAGTGTTTTTTTCTCCATATATCACACGAGGTTTTATTTAACGCTACTGAACTTTGAGCCCTTAGATCATAATGATAAAGAATTTTTCGTTTTGTCCCTGTAAAAATCTATAGATGCTAGATTCACCAAAATGCTTATAGTTAGTGCAACAGTGATTTATAATATTCATACAAATTTTCAGCTCAATTGAATAAGGCGTTTAGATGCTATCGCACTTTTAAAAATTTGGTCTCATAGGCCATAATGATAAAGAATTTTTCTTTGTGTCCCTGTAAAAAAACTGTAGTGCTAGATTCACCAAAATCTATACAGTTGGTGCAAATGCGACCTATAACATGTGTACAATTTTTTTGCTCAGATTAATAAGGCGTTTAGACGCTATCACACTTTTAAAAATTTGGCCCCATTGGCCTTAATGATAAAGAATTTTTCTTTGTGTCCCTGTAAAAAAACTATAAGTGCTAGATTCTCCAAAATCTATACAGATTGAGTATCTGTGACCTATAATATGGGTATAAAATTTTTACTCAATTGAATAAGGCGTTTACATGCTATCGCACTTTTAAGATTTTGGTCCCATAGGCCATAATGATAAAGAATTTTTCTTTGTGTCCCTGTTAAAAAACTATAAGTGCTAGATTCACCAAAATCTATAGGGTTCGTACTATGGTGACTTACAATATACGTACCAACTTTCAGGTTAATCGAACAAAGCCTTTAGACGCTAGCGTGTTCACAAACATACACACATACACACATACACACATACACACACACATACATACATCATCGTAAAAATAGTGAAAACGGACTCAGGGGACCTCAAAACGTATAGAAACATCAAAATCTCGAATTCGGATTTTTGACATGATTACAATACTTTCCTCACTATAGTGTTCGGAAAGTAAAAATGAGCTGACGAGGGCTATTGTTTTAAGTGTCAAAAAACATATTTATATATGCTCTTTCGATTAATGCGTGTTTGGATTTTTTTTATGATTACAGTATGGGATGGGTTTCCTGGTAAGAACAAAACAAAAAATTTACCGAGTCTATAACCTAAATATAAAATATCTTTATTGAAAATAGAGTTTTAATTTTATACTTGCATTATTCAGTTTTTGCCAATTCCATCCTAAAATAAACATTGTATCAGGTTTTCGTAACGTTTCTAATATTTTACATCCATTTTAAGTGATTATAAAAGGATGTGGGTCCATAAGGCGGTTTTTCGGTCCTAAAATTAAGGAAAATATTAGATTGATCACGTGCGAAATTTTTCCATTTAATTTCATAGCTGCCAATATTTTAATTTATTCCAGAGTACTTTTAGCACCGCCTTTATTCCGCACCACTTTATTTATTGAAAAGTTTTCTTCAATACATAACTTCGATAAAATAAGAAAAACATACTTTTAAAAAATAAGTGGTACGAAATAGAGGCGGGCTAAAATTACTCCGGAATAAATTAAAATATTGGCAGCTATGTAATTATTTTAGAACATATGCATTTTAAGTTCCAATCGATTTTATTTTTATTATTCCAGTAAATGTTCCCCAGCGGATCACAGATTTACAATTTTGCATTCTTGGACAAAATTACCCCATTTTTAGAGACTTCACCCATTTTTTTTCTTTTTTTTTTTTTTTTTTAAATGAGCGCAAAAGCGCTTTCTTATTGAAATATAGCATGAAATACACTATGATATAAATTATACATAAATATAAAAGTGTTATTCCACTGCGCTCATATTAAAAAAAGTTAAAAATGAAAGAAAAACACAACAGTGAATACATTGCGTACGCTACTACTTCTCACTAGTTTGAAAAATATAAAACTGATGAAATCAAATTTATCTATTCAAACTCTATTTAAATTTCACTTTTGTTACACTAAATATTCTTTTAAAAATATTCGTCTTTTTTTTTTTTATGTGTACAGTTTATATTTTAAACGATATTAACAATTCTAGTGCGGAGAGTAGAACCTGTGACATTTGGAAATCTGTAACTCCGCCTACAGCGTTTCTTTTACAATCCATATGCTACAATTTTCCTAAAGAAAATACCCAATATTCGTCTCTGTACCATTAACGTATAACAAGTACAAATACTTTGATTAGAAATGATATAGTTATAATCTATATATTAATTTGTAACACAAATATAAATATATAAAATTCTGTTCTAAAAGTCTTTCAAAAATAACGCCCACGGGCGGAGCTTATATTTAACATTATGCCAGCAATGACTGTGAGGGAAACCCAACAACGGCCGAGCGGATCTACGCTCAAAGCTGGTGGAAGGAAACTGCCGGGTTCGATTCCACATTGCGCTCGTTTACTTAGCCTTTCGGAGTTTTCCGCGGTTTTCTCCGAAACTCGTGTAAATACGGACTAGGACCTCTTAGAATGTCTCCACGGAGGGAAATCCACCCATAGGGATCCTAGCCAATCGATATTACTACACAACTGACTCTGAGGGGTCAGTTAAAGGTGCATTGATACTGCCATGTCATGTTTCATAGCAGTTTATATTGAACGTTTGGAGTTAATTCGTATAATTTTTTATTTGTAGTGGTCTAACGATTCATACAACAAAATAGGAACTTGAAATTCCATAGCACTGAAAAACCCTCTTATGGACCCTCATCCTTTTAGTAACGCTGCGAGGCTTGTTGTATGGACATAAGAATTCAGACACTTTCGAATTTTGACCTTTAGTCACATATCTAAATAAATATTTGGTGCAGTTTCTTGGAACTTCAGAGATATAAAGAGCCTATTATAGCACACATATTTCTGCTAAGGCTTGCTCCCAGAGTCAAAAAGGGAACCAGTTACAAAATAATGTTTGGGAGCTCCCTATAAAAAATAATGTTTGAAATGCGTTTGTACACGTCGCATAAGATCTCTTTTATTTATCTGTCTTCATTCGTATATGAATAGCACGCATGTTCATGAAAATACGATTTATTTATTTATTTATTTATTTTTTTAATAAAACTTTTTAAAAGAATGCCCATACTTTTTATTATCACATGCAGGCTAAATACTTGAATAATTCCTGAATAATATGCAGGGCATAAATTCTCCTGAAGAGCCCCATTTGTTTAATGTTATTTTTCATTTTCAAGAAAATTTGGAGTGACTCCAGTCGATTTTCCGAACATTAAGTAATTAACGGTTGTTTAAATAATTTAAAGTAAAAGAAGTCGATAAATAAACAAAAAAGAAAATTATAATAGCGTGTTTGAGTATTTTTCGTTATATAGCATGTTTAATGGAACGGGATGTATCTAAATTTTTTGTGCGTCCCTGTAAAAAAAACTATAAAAGCAACTTTAACCAAAATCTATACAGTTCGAGCAACAGTGACCTATAATATGTATATAAATTTAAAGCTCAATTGAATAAGGCATTTAGGTGCTATCACATTTTAAATAATTTGAGACCATAAATCATAATGATAAAGAATTTTTCTTTGTGTCCCTGTAAAAAATAAAAATAAAAAAAAATAAATGCTACATTTACCAAAATATATACAATTCTTGCAATGGTGATCTATAACGTATATATAAATTTTCAGCTCAATCCGATAAGGCCCTATAGCACTTTAAATAATTTGGGTCATAGGCCGTAATGATAAAGAATTTTTCTTTGTATCTCTAAAAAAAAAAAAAAAAAAAAAAAAAACTATTAGTGCTAGATTTACTAAAATCAATAAGGTTCGTACTACTGTCACCTATAACACACGTAGTAACTTTCAGCGCATTCGAACAAAGCGTTTAGATGCTATCGTGTTCACTCACATACATACACACATACATATATACATCACCGTAAAAATAGCAAAAATTAACTCAGATAACCTCAAAACGTATAGAAACACTAAAATCTCAAAGTCAAATTTTTGTCATGATTACAATACTTTCCTTACACATGTATGTTCGGAAAGTAAAAATCGACATATTACATTTGACTAGAGTCCGGCATCGGGTCGGTTACCCGTGGATTACCTGCTTTGTGAATCGGATGCGGGTCAAGATAGCATTATTTTTTGCGAGTATAATACTATTTTGCGTTAATAGCATTTCATAGCATTCATTCATAGCATTTTAAAGCAATATGACTCATCAGTTTAATTAGTAAAGAAGAAATGCATAAATATTGACATTTAAAACGATAGATGAGAAAATTATTTGCCTTCCAGCGTATATTTGCTTCCTTATTTTACTTTTTTTTTTCTTATATACTGTGAATACGTAAAACAGTGGATTTTTTAAAAGTGTAATACACAAGAAATTTTGTTATATTATACACTGAAGTTTTGTTTATAATTCTAGTTATTTTTTTTATATTCTTTTAATTATACACTAGTTTTAATATAATTATATACTTGTAATATTCCTGTAATGATTATCTGAAGGTATGTTTAATAAAATAATTGTATTTTCTGAAATAGATCTTAAATTCAGTTTCTTATATAATGTACAGTCACCCAAAAAAAAAACGCAACCCCTCACCTAATTTTGCCGTAAATTATCGTAGAAACATGCGACTGGTACCAATCAGTTTGTAATAACGTCTAGTTTATAATGTTATAGTTAGATTTTACTTAGGGGGGCGTCTACATATTAAAACTGACATCAACTTCATTTTTTTCAATGGTAACCCCCATTTTTTATAATTTATTTGAATTCTTTGGATCAAATCATCACGGAAAATGGTATAGTTTATATATTTCGCTCAATTTTTCATAGAGTTATAAGCTGTCAAAGTTTGGGGGTGCTAATGTTAAATGAATGTGACAAACATTAAATCATATCTTCCGAAATAATTATGATATTTAAATTCTGTTTTCTTTATTCGTTAGAATGAAGTAACCCAAACATATTCCATGCAAATTTTTGCTAGAAAAACATTTTTTGAATTATGAAAATTATTAATAAATTCACATTTGAAAAAATTATGAATTATGACCTATGTTAATTTTTGCACGAGTAGAACGGGCATCATCAAAAACATAGGTTTCCAAATTTACAGCTCGTTCCTAACATTATTTTGTGAGTTACAGTGATATTTCACTTTTTATTCCTGTTAGGGGGCTGTCACTTGTTATAATCTGTCTCCTCTATAAGTAAATGTTTGTATATAATTTGACGGAAAATTATTTTAATTTACCTTTATGTTATTTTTATTGTTTCCTAAGCAATATTTCGATGTTTATTATACAAATTGGCATATTTTTGTAAAGTTATCACAATGTAGGCGAGGGATTGTGAAAGAATTTCAAAAGAAAAGAAGCCCCGCCTCTGATTCGCTGAAACACTATTTTAAAAAAAAGACAAATTTGCATATTCCTATTTGACGCTATATGTGACGCTGGTATGCATAAATCACAATGGTATTTACTACATCGATTATTGAAGACAAAACTTAAATGATTTAATTAGAAATATGCAAAATTATTTTGCTTTATATTATAAAGTTTTAGAAAATTTGTGAAAAGGCGTGGCTATTTACATTAAGCCTTGATATGGAAGCTATGTGGCTGTTTTTCGATGCTGCGAAATTTACAAAATATATTTGTGTTAATATACTATACAGATAGAAGAATAATTATATAATATCAACAAATCTTCTTTAATCAATATGTTTATATACATTACTGTATGGAAATGTTTATATATGAATATTGTATTTATTTTTAATGAGAGATATAAACACAAAATACTAAAAAAAAATAAGAAAATGTGTTATAAATTTTTATAAATCAAGCAAAATATATATGCATACTTGCCAACCTAACCCGTAACATTGTTAGTAACCGCCCCTGTGTGTACACAATTTAATTTTTAGAGTAACTAACTTCAAATACATTTACGATTAACTCATTGAGCGCCACGCGAATTCTTATGGAAATCCCATTCAGGCTACACGTGCTGCTTAGAAGCGTGTTATGTTTATCGAGTTTCAATAAACCCCATTAGGCCTTAACGATATAATCCTATAAAAATCCTATTTAAAAAAAAAAAAAAAAAAAAAAAAAAAAAACATGAAGTAAATTTTAAATAAATTGTCAGTAATTACTTAAAACTATGTAAGTTCTGTAGTTTTATATCATATTTTACACTGCCGGCTGACTTAGCCGAAATGGAAAGATCAGTGTCAGCCACCGATGGCTGACACGGCTCTAAAAAGACTGATGTGAAAAAAATGTACGGAAAGGGGTGGGACCATTAATCTTCCGGGATAGGTTGACAAGAATATATATACATAGAGCAATGCCAGAAAATGTTCTTTATTTTTCATGAACCAGATGAATGGTATTTTTTTTTCTGAATAGTCTATGTATTAAATATAATGCTGCTTTAAATACCCTTTAAATGAAAAGTTTTATTACATAAAGTAATTTTCTGGCACTCTACAGCTCCCAAATGACACACAATACAAAACCCCGCCTTTTTCCAGTGTTTAAAGGGTATTAACGTTTAATATGCTTTATATTCGTTTTGATCTTTCTTTCTCTTCCTTATCTTCTTCTTTTTTCCTTAAAAAAAAAAAAAAAAAAGAGTTATGTAACATTTTGACCTTTTCAAGTGAAGATTTAGATTAAGGGTAGTCAGCCTTTCTACACCCACCGTCCACTTCGGTATCTGTGTTAAAGTGTAGAATTTTAGAACATCCCATTAAGTAGTAGGATTTATTATTTTACATATTAATTTGTTACACATTATAAAATATAAAAGCAAAAGAATATCGTGGAGATTTATGTAAAAGTTTTTAATAATGTCATGAAAAAAAAAAAAAAATAATAATTAATTAAAAAAAATAAATAAATAAAAATAAAAAAATCTGTTTTAATATTTTAAAAAAGTCAATTAAAGAAAATGAAAGTACTGCAGTATCAGAACAAACTCCCATTGTCACTGTGAAACGGCCGTGGGAACCAGGTTGAGTGCCGCCGTTTCAGACAATTATACGGCAGCTTGAGTTAAAATAATTTTGAATTTTCAAACAAATTTAAAACCATTCATCTTTTTTTTTTTCTTTTGATAGATATTTTAATATCTATTCAAGCTATTTAATTTTCTTCGTTTGAAGTGAACTATCTGATGTTTAATCAATAGAAACCAATAAAAATCTTTTAATTCATAAAGTAATTCAGAAAGTTCTGTGAAGTAATCATTTTTTTAATTCTATAATTAACATTTCTGAAATTTTTTTCCGGTGTGAAACTTAATAAATAATGTATACCTGGTGGTAGATCGTGATTTATATTTTCTAAATGTATAGACGGACCCCTAATACATTTTCACGTGTAACTCTATTTAAAATTGATTTAAGGTATATAAATAGGTATGTTTTTTGAACCGCCTTGATCTCAGAAATCTAAATGTGAAGTCAAAAATAGGGGTTGCTATTGAAGAAAATGAAGTTAATGCCAGTTTTAATATGTAGACGACCCCTTAGGCAAAATTTAACTATACCGTTATAAACTAGACGTTATTACAAATCGATCGGTACCAGTTAAATGTTTCTACGATAATTTACGGCGAAATTAGGTGGGGGGGGTGGCGTTTTTTTTTTTGGGTGACTGTACATTAAATAATACATTTTGCGGGTCGCGGGTCGGGTTTCTTGGTCCAGTTTACTTGACCCATGCAAGACTCTAAATTAGACACACCATTCACCAATCAGAATGTAAAAAAATTTAAATGTCTAATGAAATATGAGCATTTTTCTTTTTCTAAACACTTGATTGCACATGTGCAAGTATTAACGAAAATATTTTGCATAATTCGTTAGCTAATTATTATTATTGAATTTCTTGTGTAGAAAAATAAAAGAAACTTTGGAGTTTTAAATGATAAAATATCTATATATAAACGTATTACATCTGCGTAATCCATACTAGAAAAAAAAAAATCTTTAAATCTGCATTTAATTTTCGAATAGTTCCGACTAGAAGAAATGCAAATGATCAGAAATAAAGTTGTATCTAAATCATACGTACGAATATTCAAAAATTTTGTATTATTATTATTATTATTATTATTATTATTATTATTATTACTTTTAATTTTAAAAAATTAAGCTTATCCAAAATTGCATTTAATTAGGGTTTCTTTATAAGGAATTATATTTATTTTTATAATGTTTTCTTTCTTTTAAATTTGGAAATGTTTGAAGAGAATGGTACCAAAGCACCTCACATACTATAGTTCAAACGAATACTTTCATTTATGCTAAATTCTTCCTTTAAATTCGGATTTTTATCTGACAGTACATATTTTTTATTACTTTAAATATAATTAAATGTTTTGTTTATTATGACATATTGTAAAATTAATAGCCGGTATTTGAAGTAACAGGTGGTTTAGACACTCAGTTCAGCCCCTATTAAATTAAAAATATGCCGTTTTCGTGTGGTTGCAAGAAAAATCCCGCAGAAAAGTTACACTCTCTTTATCACGAAATCTAAAACTTTTCTAGCAATATATTAAGTAGAAAAAATAGGGTTTTTAAATTTTCATTTTATCATATAGATTATATACTTGTTGATTCGTGACTTCTTTCTTTTTGATAAAAACTGCAAAAACTCCAGTAAATTTCAGTTTTCGAAACAGACGGTGCCTTAACTTCTAAATACGGTAACGTCTTAAAGATTTTAAATGACGCCAAGTCAATTGCTGTGTCATGAAAAATTCGATAAAAACAGTCAAGATAAGCATTCCCCAAAAATGGAGCCCCACGAAACACCGAATTTAATTACCAAAAAAAAAAAAAAAAAAAAAAAAAAACCAAGAAATGAAAAAAAAAAAAAAAAAAAAAAAAAAAACTTCAGCTGTTTAACCTGCAGGCAAGCTATAGAAGGAAAAGAAAAAGATTGGGACTTGAATAAAACAAGCAAAACCGTCTTAAGGACATCTAGCATTTATACGCTTCATTTAAACTCCACCCATACAGTTCCACCTGTTTACAAAACACCACCCACGCACGAGTGCAGAATCTTGAGAGGTAGATGCACCCCTTAGTTGTACCACCCTAAGTACGAAACAATACATTGTTTCATTTTTAAAACCATATTAAATTTAAAAAGATCAAAAATATGCGACAGATGCATAGCTATCTTGTTAGGCAACCACCATATTGAGTGAAGTCACAGATAGGCAGAGATGAAATGATTTTTCCCCTTTCTAGATGGAAGGGAATTCGTAGGGATTTTCTTTTTCTTTTCTATATATATTTTTTTATAAGCAATATGATAAAGAAAATGTCGTCCGAGAAGAGCGTGGGCACGAATGAAACAGAAAACATAATGAGCTTCAATTAAAAAAAAAAAGTGTAGGATTAACGGGTTAAAACTATACTTTAATATTCTTATTATCAACGACTTGAAATTATTGTTTTACTTTTAATAATTCCTAGAGTATTATCAATTTTTAAAGGGTAAAACAATATATATCAATTTTATTTACATGACAGTGCATGTTAATAGTTTAAATAAGCATTTTTTATTTGAAGAAATCATAAGAAAGAATAATAGATAAATAATGGGCACTTTTTCGGTGAAGGGTTAACGTTTCGAATATATAGCATTTGTTACGAAATAAAAAGTGTATATTATCTTTTTGATAATTAGAAACTAATTAACTGTTTAAAAATGTAAAGCTGTTTTTAAAATAATTTTTTGAAGACTCCAACTGCTGCAGGTTTTCAAAGAAACTTTTAAAATTTAAATACGGTTTTAATATTTATGCTTAACCTTATCGAAATATATATATTAAAAAGGGAAAAAAAATCATCTTAGAAACATACTTGAAGAAATATAACAAATAACTGTTTTCTAGAAAAGAAAAATTACATATAGTAGTTAAAAATTAGTAAACCAGTTGATAAATTTCTTGATATTATTAATCACACACAATTAAGAAATATACTATAAATACGTTCTAAGATCCCTTAGAAAGACCTCCTTGGTGAGTATTCCACGCAGGCCTAAGACCCTTAAGTAATCAATCAGCCTCAATCCCAAACACCTACACATTAAGAAGTATGATCCTAATGTTTGTTAAATTATTACACCCAACGTCAAAATGATAGTTTACAAATTGATAGTTTTCTCTTTTGCTTACATACTACCTTTGATCAATAGGGAAACAGTTCAATCGTGTTCATGTATTTCAGAATAAGACAAAGGGTAGGGAAAGAAAATAATCCATATTTGCCCTTTAAATCTGATTTTTTTTTACTTAATGCATTTGTTTCAATTCATGACCTACTTAATTTTCTGGTTTCAGATTTTTATGGAATATCCATATATGGTAAATGTCCCATCGGTAAAAATGATAAATTATCTGATAATGGGAAATGCAAAAACTAGGGCATGAAACGTAAATTAATGTCAATGAAAGCCTACCAATACGAACAATAAATCCGTGTTAAGAAACTTTTGATAATGGATCATACAGTAGTGTCACCGAGACCGAATGCTTATTCGTTTTCAAATTATGAAAAAGTAAAAGAGTATTATTAAATTTTATGAAAACTGTAAACATTAATATCAGTCATGATTAAAAACGTATTGATTTTCAAGTAATTAAAAAGAAAAGAAAAAAAAAAAGGAAGAAATAGTATCATTATGGAATTGCATATAGAATTTTACGAAGATCGATTGTAAATGACAGATATCAAAGTATGAATTGGTTCTTGATACTGCTATTGGTTCAGTTTGAAACGCAATACAAGTCTTTAAAAAAAAAAAAAAAAAAAAAACACTTAAATATGACTTTGATAGTGTTTTCGATGGATTTACTTACTTCAGAAAAAAAAAGAAGTGGGAGGAATCGGAAAAAAGTAATCTTTCTGGAACAGTGAATGCATGACTGCGCGCTCCTGTGTGAAAAACAGTGGCACTGAGAAGCGAATCTTGTAAATTTTCCTTCGTAGGTAAGGGGTTAATAAAGTAAAATAATGTCAAAAGGATATCCTTCAGGGCTCATTCATCAAAACACCCAGTGGAAAATATTAATACAATTGGAAATGCGGAAAATGTAGACGCTGTCTGGCCTGAGAAAATCATGTTGGCGAATATTTTAAATTCATATATCAATCGCAGTGCTAAATAATATCATTAAACGTTGTAAAAATGAATGAAAATGAATTAAAACGTTTATAAAAAAATAAAAAAACTTAGAAATATAGTTAGAGAATCGGCCCTCTGATAAGAATAAATTAAATGTTATAGAAGAAGATCGTTATTTTCTTTAAAATGAAACAAACATTAAAGCAATTCGTCGTATAGTTAAGGGTTCACGAAAGTTGTAATTACATGCTATAGAACTTAAAATTTAGGATTAACCAAACATCTCATATTCCCTTGCAAAGAAGGCATTATGTTTTAAAAAGGAAATTTAATTTCATGGTAAGCATTATTCATTGGAATATACGCTTTCTGAATAAATAAATTCAATTATAATTGTTCTGATCGCAGAATATATATACACAGAAAGAGAGAGAGAGTGAGAGAGGTTGGATTATATTCTATTTCACTATAGTAACATGAGTTTAATTACAAATGCATACATACCAATGCTTGACGTATAAAATTTTATATGCGCTGATTCGGTTCAAGTTAGTGATTTACTTTCACTAAATCATGCATTACACCATTTTACTGTCTCTTAGAAAAGGAATTAAGTGCATCTTAATTTTATTAATACAATTTTTTCTGTACCCTTTGTTATTAAAAGGTGATGAGATGCTTTTTCAGAACGATAACACGTTGTGCCATAGTTCACAAAGAAAAAATAAATAAATGAAATAAAAGTAAATAAAAAATAAAATAAAATAAATAGTGGATTATTAACAATATTTCTTGAGACATCAACCTTCGGATATAAAATCGATGGAAAATATATTGGGAGGAAAAGGGTTAATCATTATTCATGCAAATGATAAGCAGTAGTTATGAATTTCTAAGGAAATATACCTATGTCGTATCATTGAAAAATTGTTCTAATTATGTTGAAACGTACAGCTAATCATTATGTTTAAAGCAAATTATTACCTAGAATATTGACAGGAGTCTTGGCGTTAAACACAGGATTAATAAACAAGGTCTTAATCGTCAAATGAAATAATAAACTTACAGACAGCTGTTTCGGTAGCATTTAGCAAACCGTCATCAGTGCATAAAAGAAACGAAATGAATAAATAAAATCGTTTCTTTTATGTACGATACGTATTACCAAAACAGCTGTCTACTATTTTATTACTTCCTTTCACGTTCAAGACGTTGTATATTAATCCTGTATTTATTGCCTGGAATATTAGAATTTCACATATTGTCCATTGAGTAGCACTAGAGCGACGTAAAAGTCACTCACTCTCATAATTTCGACTTGGATCACATTATATCTATGTATCCATATTAATATATTAGTGGGAGATATAGTAAATTGAGAAGTTAAGATTAAGAATTGTGTCTTTTCAAACACTGAGAAGAAAAATGTACCGCCTCTATGTAGAATGAATAAGTAGCTATTTTCTGAATCCTTTAAACCCTTTCAGGGTTAATTTCATTTCTTTTAAAATCAAGTGCCACCACAGTTTGAAAACAAGATTAGAAGAAAAGTAATAAATTATAATTTTCGCATAAGGTAAAAAAGTAAAATTTTATAAAACATTTCTGGGATGAATTTTTGAAGTTAGGAACTGTAATTAGGTGGTATAAAATATATACCACTGCCCCTGAAAGGGTTAACTAGAAATATACAGTACCTGGCCAAATTATTAGACCATTGGCAGATTATACATTTTTTCATGTTTACAACCTTATTAATGAAGAATTTTATTAAAAAAGATATTTTCTTCATTCATATTTCGAAAACATATACATTAAGGAATACAATGACAAAAAAATTGTTACAATACAATACTTATTGAAGAAAGAAAAAATTGATAAATTAAATTTAACAGAAAAATCAATATTCCGTATGGCCACCTGTGGCAACTAAAAGGGCTTTAACACGAACTTGCGAAGAAATTGAACTAGAATTTATAAGGATGGCATGGAGTTATTTTTACTAGAGACACAATTTAGTTACTAGATGTCAATCACAGAATGGACGACTAGAACGAGGCGGAGTTTCCCTTTGTTTGTGGGGAAAAGCTGCGCTATGATTGGCTATAGTCCTTTATTTGTGGGCTAAATTAAGACTCCTATAGGTTAAATTTCATCAGGACGTCGAATGACGACAGAAAGTCAAGGCGTCAATTTGTTTTAATGAACGATGATCTTGATACTAGTAAATTGTGCTGTTTCACACACACACACACGAAAAAAAAAAAAAAAAAAAAAACTGCATTGTTAAAAATAAAGTTGAATGTTTCACCCTTTAAACGGTGTGAATTTTGGTTAACTTAGCTACAACCGATATTTATACAGATTTGTTTCTAAGTTTCACAATTTTAGTAGTGTGCTTACTATTAAAATGGTGAAATTTAGAACCAGATTTTTGTTTCAGCTAAATTGACACCATTTTTGGGGTGAAATTCTACTGGTCGGTGTAATGTTAGACAGATTTATTAATCAAGTTTCTAAATTTAGTCAACGCTGAATGAAAATGAAATCTAGACATTTGATATAGATATGCTCCATTTGAGACATAAACGTAATTGATAGAAGATGAAATAAATCTCTTAAAAAACAGAGGAAATTTTTGAAAAAGAAAGTGATAAAAGTTGAGTTTAGCTACAACTTGAGAAGCATACGATAAGGAAATATTTTAGTTCGTTTTATCTGTCAGTGGTGTGTCCGATAAAGAAGGGTATGTAGGCGATAGATATGGAAAAATAGAAACATAACATTTATATCAAGATGGAAGAAGATATGATATCGAACACCACATTTAGGAAACGCGGACACTTTTCTTTGAAATAGAGCGTTATCTTGTAACAAAAAAAAAAAAAAAAAAACTGATAAAAAATACGTTCACCAGAGTTTACTTTGAAATGTATTTTTTCCTCCATCATGAATGAATCGACATTGCATCTTTCAATCATCACTCAGCTAATCAATCAATCGAGTAATCTGTCTATCAGTTATCAATTTTCAGTGGTACACTGAGGGTGGGGCGGAGGGGGACGGTTCCTCCCGGGCCTCTGGTCACAAGAAGAACTCCGAAGAAATTTAAGTTTTAATTATGTATATCTGGTGAAGTTATTGTGCCATTATTTTGACCTTAAACATTGACTACAATCTTAATCAAAACGGTTTGGTCTAAAGAGCCCTATTGTACAAAAGTGACCGCACAGCAAGAACCACAAAACCAAATGAACCCATTTATGCAAAGGTCTGATTAAGATAAGCGGGACAAATGCCCCTGTTCCCCTTTTTGGGTTGGACTTCCGAATCAGTCTTAAAATTTACTTCAACACCTTTTTATATTTTTAAATTTAAATGAAGAAGTAAAAAAGGCTGAGGGGAGGGGAATAAATTAAGGGGTCCTAGTAAGGTTTTCACTCCGGACCTCGAGAGTTGTACACTGTAAAAAATATGGCCTATTTGCTGCCAGAAATTCTTTGTAATTTGAGAAAATACGCGTAATTTTTTCGTAAATTACGCGTATTTTCTCAAATTACAAAGAATTTCTGTCAGCAAATAGGACATAATTTTTACAGTGTAGGTTCGCCACTGCAACTTCTATACTTATTAATTCCTCTTACAACTTATAAGTGTCGTGTATATATAATTTATAATATTATACATACGCAAAATTCTTTTAATAGAACTTACAATTAGTGTTGCGCCGAATAGCACTTCGGCCGAGTTACCGAATATCGAATACGAATACTGAATAGTTGTAAGAAAGAATAATTGATGCACACGTGAAGAATTTTACATAACTTAAAAAAAAAAAAAAAAAAAAAGTATTTTCAACATAAAATTTGTTAAAGATCAAACAGCATATTTTCACGAAGTGCTGTACATGAACAGAACTTTTGTATGTACATATACACAATTAGGTTCATTGGTATATTTGGTATTTCCAGCTTAGTCGATTATTTAAATCATAATAACCGATGCTTTATTATTAAAATCGTTCTCAGATTCGAAATTATCATCTTCAGATAATTTTATGAGAACATTAATCTATCATTTCAAACATGATGGGCTTCATTAATCTTCATATCCTAGAAATGTGAAAAGGTAGGTGGTTTTGGACCATAATTTACAAAATAATAGATTTGATTATTTGAATATATTTTGAATAACATTTTAAAGTATTTATTTCTTTTTAAATTAAAAACCAATCTTTTCTTACAGTTTTAAAAATGTTTTACTTTCATTTGCACACGTGTATAAAATAACTAAAATTTTGTTTGTGTTAATATTATATAAAAGTTTTTTTTTTATATAAATATCTTATTTTTGTCTACTTTATCGATATAATTCCATGTACTAAGTTTTTATAAAATATTTTATATATTACATGCATAGAATATGGTTATAATTAAACATCAGTCATAAATAATTCTTATAGCTAAAATGGACCACCTCATCTCATGAAGCATCTCGATACCAAATTTGGTGGCAATCTACACGTCCGTTTTGACCTTAAAAAACTCCTTATAGAAAACATTTAATTACAATCTGTATTTACATTTTTATAATCTTTTAGTTTAGTAATTAATAAACATCTGTTATTATTACATTTCCTTTAATGATGCATAAAAGTAATGAAATTCTTACAGCTACTAGGTGTTGCCCGAATACCTCATCCAGCTTTGGCCGAGTATACTGAGTACTCGGTACAGTTCTACTTACAATAAATACGCAAATAAGTATTTACATACAGCAGATATAATGCATTAAATATAATGCGAAGTGTAATCAACTTGTGATACATAATATATTCAGTGCATCTATCCATATTTCTAAAACACGAGCACACAATACAAGCGTACATGGTATGTATAGCTCTTCTCTTAAAATAGGGCTTTAATAGTTACCTAAAAGAAACAACATTCCATTCTCAAAGATATATAGGGTGCTTCTAGTTTTAATATTAATATTGTTTAAGAATCTATATAATATTTCTCTAACGTGGTCCAGTTACGATTAAATTTTGTTGAAGCGATACGATAGTGACATATTTAATAAAATACGCGAGGATAAAAAATAATATTTATCGGTAATATTTAAGCGCGCGGACTTTGTTCAATGATTTAATCAGAAAAATGACGACATTTGTCAGATGAGATCTTTTGATAGGAAAATGTATTTTAAAAGTTGCATCTTTACAATCACGCGTCATTTTAAAGCTAGAAATACTTTAAATATATAAACAAATATGAATAATTGTCAAACATTGACTAAGAAACGCAATAATAAAAAGTATGATCAAAATAGGTACCAGATTTTTTTAAACAAAAAATTATGTCAAAATAAATAAATAAGTAAAAAAGCATCACCAACATGGCAACAAACATCGCCATGGGGGCCCTATACTATATAAAACAAGTCGCCATGGGAGGCCTTATACTAAAACTGTATTGCTTGCGCAAGTGTGAAAATTGTGTCGTCAAACATGAATTTTATTTCGAAACCTTTATTTGAATGATCTTGTTTTCACTATCGCACAATATTAATTTGGTTCTAATAATAATTTGACTTCTGGTGAACTACAATTCGAATTGGGTGGGGAAATTGGTATAAGATTTATAAGTTTCAAGTTTTAAATGTAAATAAGAAGAAAATAAATAAATAAAGTGCGAAAATTTCGCACGGGTTTGCTAATTTTAAATATTGTAATTGTATTTCAAGTGCTTCCATAAACAAACAAAATTGAATTACATGTAGAACGGCACATTTCCAAGTTTTTGGAAGGCTTTAGATACATTTTAAGATAATTCATGTGCTGTATTGCGACAAAATATTTCGATAAAGATGTAAAGGAAATAAAAACCGTATTTTTTCCCGTAAAAATATTTAACAATTTTTATTTGTTGATAATATGTATGCTTTAATTTTGTTTTTCTCGGGTCATCACTTTGATTTTGTTTTAATCTACACAAAATTTATTAATCTAAAATGTGTATATGCAGAAACACTCCATTTATGTTATTCTCCCATGAATCCAAGAAATATTTTAAGTTATTATTATTATTATTATTATTAATATTGTTAATATTTTGGGAAAAAATATTTTTTTGTTAGAAATCGTAACAAGTTAGCAACAGTCAAAACTAACTAAATATTGACTTATTTTACACGTGTTCAAAGGAATATGGATAATTAATTATTTCGAAGCATAAAATAAAAATTTTATTTATTTATTTACTTTTTAAAATAAACTGGACGTTTTTGTCCATTTGCAGTTATTTTCGAACCTGTTGAATATTTATAAAATAATTCGAGTTATTTGCGTATTTCAGTATTACAAAAATAAATTTATCATTTTTACATATTTTTTTAAACAGTTGTTAATTTATTTATGTGTTTATAATTGTTATTAAATATATTACAGCAGTTTTTTACAGCATACGTTTCATCTGTTTACATACATTAATTTTATTTTATAAAAGTTCATACGTTTGGGCAAATGCTTCATCCATTTTATTCAAATACGTTCTGTGACAGAGATTGATTACACAACCATATTTATCTTTCATGACAGAGAAAACAAGCCTGTATATTCCCCAAGTTTCCCTCCTTGTTTTCCCTTTCCATCTCAGCGCCGTCACTCAAATATATATCTGAACACCTGTTGATAACGCATTACGTCATGCATTTTGGGGTTGCAATAAAATATGAATCTTTTTTTTTTCTTTTGTTATTTTCATCATCACTTTAATTACTTACAAAATGAAAGGAATGAGATTGTAAAAGGAAAAATAAATGACAAAAAAGAAAATGGCATTTTTCTATTGCATTTTTCATGTGTTATAAAATACTCAATTTTTCTGTTCATAAAGGAAGATTCGCTTGTAATTGATGAAAGACTAAAAATTATACTTTAAGCGCTATATTTGACTAGATTTATGCACCTAGGACTTCTGGTAAATAATTTTGGGTAGTATAAATACTACGTTGTGCGTGTGTGCGTGAAAGAAATATTAGTGATAATAATAATCTATATAATATTTCTCTAACGTGGACCAATTTCAATTAATTTTTGTCGGAACGATACGATAGTAATGTAATTAATAAAATCCACGAGGATAAAAAATAATATTTAAAAATTAACAATATTTAAGCACGCGGATGTCATTTGTCTGATGATATTATTTTATGGAAAAATGTATTTTTAAAAATTGCTTCATCAGAATCTTTGAAAGCATCAATTTAAACCTAGCAATACTTTAAAGAGAATAAAACTTTAATACAGAATATAAATTATTATCATAAATTGGCTAAAAAACGCAGTCACAAAAAACATAATCAAAATAGGAATTCGTATTTTTTTAAAGAAAAAACTATACGAAAATTAATAAAAAGCCATCGCCAACACGGCGACAAAAATTTAGAAGTCATCGTGGAAGTCCTATACTAGAAAATTTCGCACGGGTTTGCTAGTAATAGTAATAAAAAGAAACGCATGAATTGCATGCATTTTCCGGCAAATAAAAATATTTTGCTTTGAAATTTAAAAATTACGAAAAATTAAAGAATGCCTTTGATACTCTATAATATTTACTAAAGAAAGTACATAGAATATGTCTTAAAGGCTATTTCTAGATTTAAATACACAAACAACAAAATATTAAGTGGCTTCTGTGCTTTTTTGGCAACTATATTTTAGATGGATAAAATCTCTGATTACTGCATAATAATTTAGCTAATTTCTTATTACAGTAAAACCCCGATCTATTGTTCTCGCATCCATCGTTTCCCGCATTGGTCGTTTTATTTCTATGGCCCCTGCACAAACTGTATTAAAATAATGTTAACGGAACCCGCCTGTATCGTTCTTCAAAAAGTCATTTTCCCGCATTCATCGTTGTAAAATTTTTCTTCTGGCCGAAATGATTTTAAAAATCAAGCGATTCCATATGGCATACAAACTTGAATTACTTCTTTCGACCTAAAATAACTCTTTTCCCCATTTCCACGGAGGATCAAAATTGTGATGCCATGTCTCCGGCCATCTATTCATTTTGTAATTTAAGCATGGCGGGAAGTAACCTCTCCAGTAATCCAGAAAATTGTTTCGTGAAATGCGATTACGTGAGAAATACTAAACAGAAGGGTAAGAAAATGATGATGCTATAATGCAGATTAAGACTGGTTGTGTGTAACAGAGGATGCGTCTGGTACAAAATTTAGTGATAATGTATTAATCAAGAAGGAGTTGCGACATGCGGTATCCTAAAGCATAGAAGAAACGTGTGATTTCAAAAGAGGAAAATAATGGCGAAGAAACAGGGGATAATTTTTACGCTGATGACAAAAAATCCAACACAAAATTATTCATTTAAAAAAAATAAATTTTACTTAATGCTCTACAACAATGATTTATTTCTTTAACAGTTTGGAAAGTAACAAATTAGTTTTTATTAGTAGTATACTGTATATGATGACACAATTATGGCGTTTGAAAATGCACGAACTTTTATAAAAGAGCATGAAATTACAGAAAAAGACCAGAAAAATGCTGTAAATCTAGAAGAATCCTTGTATAATTTATAAAAGGAACAAAAAATCCAACACAAAATTATTCATTTAAAAAAAAATAAATTTTACTTAATGCTCTACAACAATGATTTATTTCTTTAACAGTTTGGAAAGTAACAAATTAGTTTTTATTAGTAGTATACTGTATATGATGACACAATTATGGCGTTTGAAAATGCACGAACTTTTATAAAAGAGCATGAAATTACAGAAAAAGACCAGAAAAATGCTGTAAATCTAGAAGAATCCTTGTATAATTTATAAAAGGAACAAAAAATCCAACACAAAATTATTCATTTAAAAAAAAATAAATTTTACTTAATGCTCTACAACAATGATTTATTTCTTTAACAGTTTGGAAAGTAACAAATTAGTTTTTATTAGTAGTATACTGTATATGATGACACAATTATGGCGTTTGAAAATGCACGAACTTTTATAAAAGAGCATGAAATTACAGAAAAAGACCAGAAAAATGCTGTAAATCTAGAAGAATCCTTGTATAATTTATAAAAGGAACAAAAAATCCAACACAAAATTATTCATTTAAAAAAAAATAAATTTTACTTAATGCTCTACAACAATGATTTATTTCTTTAACAGTTTGGAAAGTAACAAATTAGTTTTTATTAGTAGTATACTGTATATGATGACACAATTATGGCGTTTGAAAATGCACGAACTTTTATAAAAGAGCATGAAATTACAGAAAAAGACCAGAAAAATGCTGTAAATCTAGAAGAATCCTTGTATAATTTATAAAAGGAACAAAAAATCCAACACAAAATTATTCATTTAAAAAAAAATAAATTTTACTTAATGCTCTACAACAATGATTTATTTCTTTAACAGTTTGGAAAGTAACAAATTAGTTTTTATTAGTAGTATACTGTATATGATGACACAATTATGGCGTTTGAAAATGCACGAACTTTTATAAAAGAGCATGAAATTACAGAAAAAGACCAGAAAAATGCTGTAAATCTAGAAGAATCCTTGTATAATTTATAAAAGGAACAAAAAATCCAACACAAAATTATTCATTTAAAAAAAAATAAATTTTACTTAATGCTCTACAACAATGATTGATTTCTTTAACAGTTTGGAAAGTAACAAATTAGTTTTTATTAGTAGTATACTGTATATGATGACACAATTATGGCGTTTGAAAATGCACGAACTTTTATAAAAGAGCATGAAATTACAGAAAAAGACCAGAAAAATGCTGTAAATCTAGAAGAATCCCTGTATAATTTATAAAAGGAACAAAAAATCCAACACAAAATTATTCATTTAAAAAAAATAAATTTTACTTAATGCTCTACAACAATGATTTATTTCTTTAACAGTTTGGAAAGTAACAAATTAGTTTTTATTAGTAGTATACTGTATATGATGACACAATTATGGCGTTTGAAAATGCACGAACTTTTATAAAAGAGCATGAAATTACAGAAAAAGACCAGAAAAATGCTGTAAATCTAGAAGAATCCTTGTATAATTTATAAAAGGAACAAAAAATCCAACACAAAATTATTCATTTAAAAAAAAATAAATTTTACTTAATGCTCTACAACAATGATTTATTTCTTTAACAGTTTGGAAAGTAACAAATTAGTTTTTATTAGTAGTATACTGTATATGATGACACAATTATGGCGTTTGAAAATGCACGAACTTTTATAAAAGAGCATGAAATTACAGAAAAAGACCAGAAAAATGCTGTAAATCTAGAAGAATCCTTGTATAATTTATAAAAGGAACAAAAAATCCAACACAAAATTATTCATTTAAAAAAAAATAAATTTTACTTAATGCTCTACAACAATGATTGATTTCTTTAACAGTTTGGAAAGTAACAAATTAGTTTTTATTAGTAGTATACTGTATATGATGACACAATTATGGCGTTTGAAAATGCACGAACTTTTATAAAAGAGCATGAAATTACAGAAAAAGACCAGAAAAATGCTGTAAATCTAGAAGAATCCTTGTATAATTTATAAAAGGAACAAAAAATCCAACACAAAATTATTCATTTAAAAAAAAATAAATTTTACTTAATGCTCTACAACAATGATTTATTTCTTTAACAGTTTGGAAAGTAACAAATTAGTTTTTATTAGTAGTATACTGTATATGATGACACAATTATGGCGTTTGAAAATGCACGAACTTTTATAAAAGAGCATGAAATTACAGAAAAAGACCAGAAAAATGCTGTAAATCTAGAAGAATCCTTGTATAATTTATAAAAGGAACAAAAAATCCAACACAAAATTATTCATTTAAAAAAAAATAAATTTTACTTAATGCTCTACAACAATGATTTATTTCTTTAACAGTTTGGAAAGTAACAAATTAGTTTTTATTAGTAGTATACTGTATATGATGACACAATTATGGCGTTTGAAAATGCACGAACTTTTATAAAAGAGCATGAAATTACAGAAAAAGACCAGAAAAATGCTGTAAATCTAGAAGAATCCTTGTATAATTTATAAAAGGAACAAAAAATCCAACACAAAATTATTCATTTAAAAAAAAATAAATTTTACTTAATGCTCTACAACAATGATTTATTTCTTTAACAGTTTGGAAAGTAACAAATTAGTTTTTATTAGTAGTATACTGTATATGATGACACAATTATGGCGTTTGAAAATGCACGAACTTTTATAAAAGAGCATGAAATTACAGAAAAAGACCAGAAAAATGCTGTAAATCTAGAAGAATCCTTGTATAATTTATAAAAGGAACAAAAAATCCAACACAAAATTATTCATTTAAAAAAAAATAAATTTTACTTAATGCTCTACAACAATGATTGATTTCTTTAACAGTTTGGAAAGTAACAAATTAGTTTTTATTAGTAGTATACTGTATATGATGACACAATTATGGCGTTTGAAAATGCACGAACTTTTATAAAAGAGCATGAAATTACAGAAAAAGACCAGAAAAATGCTGTAAATCTAGAAGAATCCCTGTATAATTTATAAAAGGAACAAAAAATCCAACACAAAATTATTCATTTAAAAAAAATAAATTTTACTTAATGCTCTACAACAATGATTTATTTCTTTAACAGTTTGGAAAGTAACAAATTAGTTTTTATTAGTAGTATACTGTATATGATGACACAATTATGGCGTTTGAAAATGCACGAACTTTTATAAAAGAGCATGAAATTACAGAAAAAGACCAGAAAAATGCTGTAAATCTAGAAGAATCCTTGTATAATTTATAAAAGGAACAAAAAATCCAACACAAAATTATTCATTTAAAAAAAAATAAATTTTACTTAATGCTCTACAACAATGATTTATTTCTTTAACAGTTTGGAAAGTAACAAATTAGTTTTTATTAGTAGTATACTGTATATGATGACACAATTATGGCGTTTGAAAATGCACGAACTTTTATAAAAGAGCATGAAATTACAGAAAAAGACCAGAAAAATGCTGTAAATCTAGAAGAATCCTTGTATAATTTATAAAAGGAACAAAAAATCCAACACAAAATTATTCATTTAAAAAAAAATAAATTTTACTTAATGCTCTACAACAATGATTTATTTCTTTAACAGTTTGGAAAGTAACAAATTAGTTTTTATTAGTAGTATACTGTATATGATGACACAATTATGGCGTTTGAAAATGCACGAACTTTTATAAAAGAGCATGAAATTACAGAAAAAGACCAGAAAAATGCTGTAAATCTAGAAGAATCCTTGTATAATTTATAAAAGGAACAAAAAATCCAACACAAAATTATTCATTTAAAAAAAAATAAATTTTACTTAATGCTCTACAACAATGATTTATTTCTTTAACAGTTTGGAAAGTAACAAATTAGTTTTTATTAGTAGTATACTGTATATGATGACACAATTATGGCGTTTGAAAATGCACGAACTTTTATAAAAGAGCATGAAATTACAGAAAAAGACCAGAAAAATGCTGTAAATCTAGAAGAATCCTTGTATAATTTATAAAAGGAACAAAAAATCCAACACAAAATTATTCATTTAAAAAAAAATAAATTTTACTTAATGCTCTACAACAATGATTGATTTCTTTAACAGTTTGGAAAGTAACAAATTAGTTTTTATTAGTAGTATACTGTATATGATGACACAATTATGGCGTTTGAAAATGCACGAACTTTTATAAAAGAGCATGAAATTACAGAAAAAGACCAGAAAAATGCTGTAAATCTAGAAGAATCCCTGTATAATTTATAAAAGGAACAAAAAATCCAACACAAAATTATTCATTTAAAAAAAATAAATTTTACTTAATGCTCTACAACAATGATTTATTTCTTTAACAGTTTGGAAAGTAACAAATTAGTTTTTATTAGTAGTATACTGTATATGATGACACAATTATGGCGTTTGAAAATGCACGAACTTTTATAAAAGAGCATGAAATTACAGAAAAAGACCAGAAAAATGCTGTAAATCTAGAAGAATCCTTGTATAATTTATAAAAGGAACAAAAAATCCAACACAAAATTATTCATTTAAAAAAAAATAAATTTTACTTAATGCTCTACAACAATGATTTATTTCTTTAACAGTTTGGAAAGTAACAAATTAGTTTTTATTAGTAGTATACTGTATATGATGACACAATTATGGCGTTTGAAAATGCACGAACTTTTATAAAAGAGCATGAAATTACAGAAAAAGACCAGAAAAATGCTGTAAATCTAGAAGAATCCTTGTATAATTTATAAAAGGAACAAAAAATCCAACACAAAATTATTCATTTAAAAAAAAATAAATTTTACTTAATGCTCTACAACAATGATTTATTTCTTTAACAGTTTGGAAAGTAACAAATTAGTTTTTATTAGTAGTATACTGTATATGATGACACAATTATGGCGTTTGAAAATGCACGAACTTTTATAAAAGAGCATGAAATTACAGAAAAAGACCAGAAAAATGCTGTAAATCTAGAAGAATCCTTGTATAATTTATAAAAGGAACAAAAAATCCAACACAAAATTATTCATTTAAAAAAAAATAAATTTTACTTAATGCTCTACAACAATGATTTATTTCTTTAACAGTTTGGAAAGTAACAAATTAGTTTTTATTAGTAGTATACTGTATATGATGACACAATTATGGCGTTTGAAAATGCACGAACTTTTATAAAAGAGCATGAAATTACAGAAAAAGACCAGAAAAATGCTGTAAATCTAGAAGAATCCTTGTATAATTTATAAAAGGAACAAAAAATCCAACACAAAATTATTCATTTAAAAAAAAATAAATTTTACTTAATGCTCTACAACAATGATTGATTTCTTTAACAGTTTGGAAAGTAACAAATTAGTTTTTATTAGTAGTATACTGTATATGATGACACAATTATGGCGTTTGAAAATGCACGAACTTTTATAAAAGAGCATGAAATTACAGAAAAAGACCAGAAAAATGCTGTAAATCTAGAAGAATCCCTGTATAATTTATAAAAGGAACAAAAAATCCAACACAAAATTATTCATTTAAAAAAAATAAATTTTACTTAATGCTCTACAACAATGATTTATTTCTTTAACAGTTTGGAAAGTAACAAATTAGTTTTTATTAGTAGTATACTGTATATGATGACACAATTATGGCGTTTGAAAATGCACGAACTTTTATAAAAGAGCATGAAATTACAGAAAAAGACCAGAAAAATGCTGTAAATCTAGAAGAATCCTTGTATAATTTATAAAAGGAACAAAAAATCCAACACAAAATTATTCATTTAAAAAAAAATAAATTTTACTTAATGCTCTACAACAATGATTTATTTCTTTAACAGTTTGGAAAGTAACAAATTAGTTTTTATTAGTAGTATACTGTATATGATGACACAATTATGGCGTTTGAAAATGCACGAACTTTTATAAAAGAGCATGAAATTACAGAAAAAGACCAGAAAAATGCTGTAAATCTAGAAGAATCCTTGTATAATTTATAAAAGGAACAAAAAATCCAACACAAAATTATTCATTTAAAAAAAAATAAATTTTACTTAATGCTCTACAACAATGATTGATTTCTTTAACAGTTTGGAAAGTAACAAATTAGTTTTTATTAGTAGTATACTGTATATGATGACACAATTATGGCGTTTGAAAATGCACGAACTTTTATAAAAGAGCATGAAATTACAGAAAAAGACCAGAAAAATGCTGTAAATCTAGAAGAATCCTTGTATAATTTATAAAAGGAACAAAAAATCCAACACAAAATTATTCATTTAAAAAAAAATAAATTTTACTTAATGCTCTACAACAATGATTGATTTCTTTAACAGTTTGGAAAGTAACAAATTAGTTTTTATTAGTAGTATACTGTATATGATGACACAATTATGGCGTTTGAAAATGCACGAACTTTTATAAAAGAGCATGAAATTACAGAAAAAGACCAGAAAAATGCTGTAAATCTAGAAGAATCCCTGTATAATTTATAAAAGGAACAAAAAATCCAACACAAAATTATTCATTTAAAAAAAATAAATTTTACTTAATGCTCTACAACAATGATTTATTTCTTTAACAGTTTGGAAAGTAACAAATTAGTTTTTATTAGTAGTATACTGTATATGATGACACAATTATGGCGTTTGAAAATGCACGAACTTTTATAAAAGAGCATGAAATTACAGAAAAAGACCAGAAAAATGCTGTAAATCTAGAAGAATCCTTGTATAATTTATAAAAGGAACAAAAAATCCAACACAAAATTATTCATTTAAAAAAAAATAAATTTTACTTAATGCTCTACAACAATGATTTATTTCTTTAACAGTTTGGAAAGTAACAAATTAGTTTTTATTAGTAGTATACTGTATATGATGACACAATTATGGCGTTTGAAAATGCACGAACTTTTATAAAAGAGCATGAAATTACAGAAAAAGACCAGAAAAATGCTGTAAATCTAGAAGAATCCTTGTATAATTTATAAAAGGAACAAAAAATCCAACACAAAATTATTCATTTAAAAAAAAATAAATTTTACTTAATGCTCTACAACAATGATTGATTTCTTTAACAGTTTGGAAAGTAACAAATTAGTTTTTATTAGTAGTATACTGTATATGATGACACAATTATGGCGTTTGAAAATGCACGAACTTTTATAAAAGAGCATGAAATTACAGAAAAAGACCAGAAAAATGCTGTAAATCTAGAAGAATCCCTGTATAATTTATAAAAGGAACAAAAAATCCAACACAAAATTATTCATTTAAAAAAAATAAATTTTACTTAATGCTCTACAACAATGATTTATTTCTTTAACAGTTTGGAAAGTAACAAATTAGTTTTTATTAGTAGTATACTGTATATGATGACACAATTATGGCGTTTGAAAATGCACGAACTTTTATAAAAGAGCATGAAATTACAGAAAAAGACCAGAAAAATGCTGTAAATCTAGAAGAATCCTTGTATAATTTATAAAAGGAACAAAAAATCCAACACAAAATTATTCATTTAAAAAAAAATAAATTTTACTTAATGCTCTACAACAATGATTGATTTCTTTAACAGTTTGGAAAGTAACAAATTAGTTTTTATTAGTAGTATACTGTATATGATGACACAATTATGGCGTTTGAAAATGCACGAACTTTTATAAAAGAGCATGAAATTACAGAAAAAGACCAGAAAAATGCTGTAAATCTAGAAGAATCCTTGTATAATTTATAAAAGGAACAAAAAATCCAACACAAAATTATTCATTTAAAAAAAAATAAATTTTACTTAATGCTCTACAACAATGATTTATTTCTTTAACAGTTTGGAAAGTAACAAATTAGTTTTTATTAGTAGTATACTGTATATGATGACACAATTATGGCGTTTGAAAATGCACGAACTTTTATAAAAGAGCATGAAATTACAGAAAAAGACCAGAAAAATGCTGTAAATCTAGAAGAATCCTTGTATAATTTATAAAAGGAACAAAAAATCCAACACAAAATTATTCATTTAAAAAAAAATAAATTTTACTTAATGCTCTACAACAATGATTGATTTCTTTAACAGTTTGGAAAGTAACAAATTAGTTTTTATTAGTAGTATACTGTATATGATGACACAATTATGGCGTTTGAAAATGCACGAACTTTTATAAAAGAGCATGAAATTACAGAAAAAGACCAGAAAAATGCTGTAAATCTAGAAGAATCCTTGTATAATTTATAAAAGGAACAAAAAATCCAACACAAAATTATTCATTTAAAAAAAAATAAATTTTACTTAATGCTCTACAACAATGATTGATTTCTTTAACAGTTTGGAAAGTAACAAATTAGTTTTTATTAGTAGTATACTGTATATGATGACACAATTATGGCGTTTGAAAATGCACGAACTTTTATAAAAGAGCATGAAATTACAGAAAAAGACCAGAAAAATGCTGTAAATCTAGAAGAATCCTTGTATAATTTATAAAAGGAACAAAAAATCCAACACAAAATTATTCATTTAAAAAAAAATAAATTTTACTTAATGCTCTACAACAATGATTGATTTCTTTAACAGTTTGGAAAGTAACAAATTAGTTTTTATTAGTAGTATACTGTATATGATGACACAATTATGGCGTTTGAAAATGCACGAACTTTTATAAAAGAGCATGAAATTACAGAAAAAGACCAGAAAAATGCTGTAAATCTAGAAGAATCCTTGTATAATTTATAAAAGGAACAAAAAATCCAACACAAAATTATTCATTTAAAAAAAAATAAATTTTACTTAATGCTCTACAACAATGATTTATTTCTTTAACAGTTTGGAAAGTAACAAATTAGTTTTTATTAGTAGTATACTGTATATGATGACACAATTATGGCGTTTGAAAATGCACGAACTTTTATAAAAGAGCATGAAATTACAGAAAAAGACCAGAAAAATGCTGTAAATCTAGAAGAATCCTTGTATAATTTATAAAAGGAACAAAAAATCCAACACAAAATTATTCATTTAAAAAAAAATAAATTTTACTTAATGCTCTACAACAATGATTGATTTCTTTAACAGTTTGGAAAGTAACAAATTAGTTTTTATTAGTAGTATACTGTATATGATGACACAATTATGGCGTTTGAAAATGCACGAACTTTTATAAAAGAGCATGAAATTACAGAAAAAGACCAGAAAAATGCTGTAAATCTAGAAGAATCCTTGTATAATTTATAAAAGGAACAAAAAATCCAACACAAAATTATTCATTTAAAAAAAAATAAATTTTACTTAATGCTCTACAACAATGATTGATTTCTTTAACAGTTTGGAAAGTAACAAATTAGTTTTTATTAGTAGTATACTGTATACATTGTGTCGTGTATTAATTCATAAACATTGTTTTCTTCGTGTTTTGACTTTAACCCGCATTCATTGTTTTCCCTCTTTCATTATTTTTTTTCACCAACCCCGTGAAAAACGATGGATCGAGGTTCTATTGTATATGCATAAAAAATATGCAGTTAATAAGTTAAAAATGCTTAATTTTGTTATTCAACAAACAACTTATAAATTACTTTTAGTATATATCAAAATTTAAAAAGAAACACATAAGAAATCGTTTATACCAGTCTAGGTTCCCCCAATGTATTCTAATAATAGCCTCTCTACATATCTCAAATGGTAGTAGAAAATAAAACATAATCTTAACTTTTCTTTTCTGGCATTTTCAAATAGTTTTTCTATAAACGTAAAAAACATTTTTCGAACTAAATGATGAACTAAATTAATTTTGGGTAGAAAAAAAATATTGAATATTAGTTCTTTTTAAAATGTTATCAAAGAAATTTCAAAGGAAAATGCAAACTATTAATTTTCGAAAAACCATAATTAGAGAAAATAATATGCTATTCTATTTCAAATTAATATAAAAGATGATATCAACAGCGAATATGCGCATATGCCTATTAGGAATTCGTCATAGAAAAGGACCATTCAAATAAATACTTCACCATAACTAATTGAGATTATTAAACCTTTTATGTCTGTTATCGCAGGAAATATATCTAAATAATTCATTTTTGTGCGTCTGCATCAAAAATAAAAAAATACTTATATTTTCTAACAGTAATTGTTCTGCTATTAAATCTACTTTATTATTGTCAACTTTACGAGTAAAGGGGGAGTATTTTTTTGCTTTGTTTCATGGAGAAGAAACCTTCGCGACGTGTATTTTTGATGAACAGCGAATTGTGATTGATTTGGGATATTAATTATATATAGAGAGACAATAAAAAGCTGAGAGGATAATCGTTTTTATTTAATCAATTTTTTTTTTTTCAAATGCGGCACATTAATATTATTAATGTAATTGAATGAAAGATAAAGTATGTGGAAGGTATGCAAAAACTTGAGGCTGTATATCAGTGAGATTCCACCTTTCATCCTTCGCGTGTAATTGTATGTGTTTTTTGTAGCTACGTTTTTTCTTTAAGGATATCTGATTCAAAAATGAAGTTTTTCGAATTCTATTTTTTAATTATTACTCTTTGAATACGTTACCTTTAAACTTAGTGATCATTTTTTTTTTTTAAAACAAATTTAATTATTTCTTTTAAAGATTTAAAATTGTAATCCTAAGTTTGCTTAATGAAGTAAAATATTTAATTTTTTCCCCCAAAAAATTGTTCATTTAGTTAACCCGTTATATTTCCACTTGTTTACAAAAAAAAAAAAACTCATTTTTTGTTCTGTTTTTGTGTAATATTTAGGATAAAGGAATAATTTTTTTATTACAAAATTTATTATTATATTTATTACTATATTTATTATTTATATTTATTATTTAGTACTCTAGTTATTGCTTTGCAAAAAGGCATGCACTTATTTTATAGCTTGTATACTCATTTATTACATACAATAACAAGAAAATTTTATACTTATGCTTTGAACATAATTTTTTCCACTTTTATTATTTAATCACATACACACGCACACAAAAGAAAAAAAAATAACTTCAATAACGCGGAAACAACTGACAAAAAAAGAAATAAAGAAATAAATGAAATAAAAGAAAAAAGAAAAAGGATATAAGCAAGCACAGTGTTGTCAACACATATATCTTTACCGTTTTGACTTCATTTGGAAATAAATTATACGTAAGAATATACTTGTTTATAGTTTGAAAAAAAAAAAAATTAAACATCTGTCACCTCCAGGTTACTCTGGGAACTGTTGAGTTGAAAAGCGACACATTCACGGCCTTATTCACCAAATCAGTGTTAACCCATGGTTCACGTAACACTTGTGTTAGAGTTAACACTCCCTTAACCCTGGGTTAGAAAGTTTTCGTATTCACTATCCGTGGATTAGTTGACCCCAGAGTTATCTGTAAGAGTCTCGCTGATTGTTCAATAAAAACGCAATGCATTAAAAAAGTAAACAAGAGTGTTTTCGCTGTAACTGTAACATGCTTATTTAACACCAGAGTTAACCCACCAATTTAGGAGGATTAAAAATGAGGGTTAACTCGAGTGTTAAATCGCTGATTTTGCGTGGTGAATACCGATTTTGAGATAACCTAGCATATTCCCGGGTTAACATCAGTGTTAAAATTTGGTGAATAAGGCTGTCAAAGAGTTAACTGAAGAAAAAACAGAATTCGTAAAATTAATTTTTATATGAGTTATCCGTATAATTTGAAGCAACAAGAATCACATATAATAGTATGAGAAGGAAGAAAGGGGGAATCTGACTTATGTGCAGCCTTAGCCTCATTTAGAAAAACCACTTAAAATAGTTCACTCTCTCGCCGATAACGTTTTGAATTTTCGGGATATTCATTTTTATATTTTTTCTAAGTAGTTGTCTTATATATTTGACTATTAAATTATGGAAAATAATTTTTGTTAGCGTTTGTGCATGCGCAGTGAAAAATAGTTTTATACGGATGTTCATATTTTGTAAATTGTTTTGTATATTTATTTTCTAATTGTAGATTATTGTTTCTAATATTTTTCTTTAATTTTTCTAATTTTTAGAACTTAAATTTAGTTGAAAATCCAGTGTGTTACGAACAAAAGTATGTGAGTTTTTAATTAATTTTTATTAATGAACTTTATGTATTAAAAAACATTATTTTAACAAACTACATTTAAATGAATATAAGAGCTATCCTTATACAAATGAACCCTAACGGTGTAAGTGACCAAGAAAAGAATATTTTATGGTTTCAGGCTTTTTGGTGTATTTTAATGTACAAGGTGATCGTAAGTAATATTTTTATTACATTTGTAGAAGGACGCTTAATTGTCCTTGTGACCAAAATATCATTCAAATTATGTAGTCAGATATCTACCTTACTGTCACAAGGTTATAGAAGAATTCATCAAGTATTTCTTAAAATATTTGGTAAAACAAGTAAAATCTAAAATACCACTTTTACTTTCTCTTACCCATAAGGTAGAGAAAATATTGATTTTGGGTGAAATTTTCAAACTTGAAATTCTGTTTTATTTACACGTTTTGAGGTCCCATGAATCCAAAAATAATGTTTTTAGCAGTTGGTCTGTGTGTGTGTGTGTGTGTGTGTGTGTGTTATCAGCATATCTCAAAAACAAATTACAGCAGAAATTCCAAACTTGGTATTCTAAATGTGTATGATATAGGGATGCTGAACTAAACATTTCGTTGAGATCAAGAAAATGGTTCGTGTACAGGGACACCCAAGAGAATTCAAATACATTACGTCTATGGGGAAAATTGCAGGTAAGTAGAGTTTAACATCTATAGACTGCACTAAACTAAATGAAAAACAAATATGTATATTTTATATACGTAAAAACATGTTTCGTGTAGAATATGGTATAGAAATCATTCACTGTTCATTTACAGGGCTACACAATAGAACTACATTATAGCACGACAGTATTTGAAAATTGATGGTAGTGTACTTTAGGTTGTACTATGTGTTATTAATATAGGATTATATTTATGTCTTCCACGTGATGTGTGCATAACTTTTAGAAGATATACAGGGCTGCCAATATTTAAGCCATACCTTTTTTTTTTTTTTTTTGTTAGTGGAAGTGCTTTACTGCAATATTTTACCATGTCCAGGAAAGCCACTCAGGAATTGAAATTAATTTCTCATAGCCATATGGTAAATAATGTATTTTTTAAAGCTAAATATTCTTCGCTTGGTTTTTTTTTTTTTTTTTTTTTTTTTTTTTCTTTTTTGTATATTTAGGCGTTTTAAAGCTTCCTGAAAGCCGAAGTCAAGTTTCTAACGTTTGACTTTTGTCTGTGTCTGTTAAAATAAATTAAAAACAAATAATTTCAGGCGATCCAAATGTTGTATTTTGAAGTTTATGTGTTTATTACTAGAAAAGTTTGATCAAGATAGATAAGTTTCAAGGAATGTTGGTGTGAAAGTTGTCTCAATAATTTTAAATGAACTTTTGAATTTAATAACAGATTCGAATTTTATATAAATGTAAGTACAGTAGTGAAACGGGGGGTTGAGGAGGGCGGTACAGAATTACTTGTCAAATAAAGCTTCTTCGAAGCCTAATTTGAATTGTTTTAACATAGGCAGGTTTGCATAACAGTACTCGTTATCTTACCTATTAATCTCCAATCTGTACTTATAGTATTAAATTTCAGGTAAGAGAAAGTCGTGTAAGTGACACACCATATTATTTATTTATTTATTTTTTTATTTATTTATTTTGTTAGCCATCTGCACAATTTAATTTAAATTAAAAAAATTTCTTTCTGAGAGGGGGAAAAAAAAGAAAAAAAAAGAAAAAGCAATAATTGTATTTATTGCATAATTGTTCGGAAAAAAATATGCAATGTTTATACAAGACTACAGACTGCACAATTTATGATCAAAATTTCAATGAATATGTATATAAATAACGTGTTTCATTCTTATAAATAATAATTCACCAATGATAGTTCCATAAATCTCTCATTAAGACTAACCTACGCATTATGCTAATTAGAAGTCGGTGATTTCGCTAATAGGCTATTAAATAATGAGATAACCTAAAGGGTGTCTTAAACTAGAATATTGGTGACCATATTATTAGTAGGCGATGTCCTTAACGATTGTAGATAAGACAGTCCATCCCTTTTTTTGAAAAAGTAAATAGTGAAATAAAAATACACACAGTAGAATAAATTTCCGAACAATTAAAGGAGAAATTAATGAATAACAATTGTGAATCAAGCTTTAAATTATGCATACAAGATATGTTTCTTATGATGCCGGCTTTGTGGAAAGCAATTAGTACAAGTTCATAGCACAATGAAAACATAAATTCATCGGAATGTTTCAGCATATTTTTCAGCTGTTGTATGAAATAAATGAATATTGAATACGCAATAATGTGTAGTTGGAATTTTATGCAAAAAGTTTTCTTTTAGTTCTTTATTTTATTTAAATAAATAAATAAATAAACCTTTAAACGGTTGGTTGGTTGTTGGGTATAAGGCCGATTGACTACTACTTTTTTTCCCCAGATTTTATAACATTTGCAGATGGGTTGATTAACCAGAAACAAATATAGGTAGTTTAATCCATACGATAATAATTTTTATTTATTTATTTATTTGGCCCTCCGTGGCCGAGTGGATATGTCACCACACTGCTAATCGCCTTCGAGCGTAGGAGAGCGGGTTCGATTCCCGCGCTGGCCCTGGGTGTTTTCTCCAATTCTTCGTATTGTAATTCTGTCATGTGCTATCGGTCGTTATCTGACGAAGATTTACAAGCGGACTATTAGTCAAGCATACAAATCTGAAATATATGTTATTTATTTATTTTTAATATTGTTTTAATGTTAAATAACACCGTAAGTTTTTCCTATATTTTTTTACAAAACACTTGGTTCAGCTTATATCTTTTTAACTCAAAGGAAAAACATTTAGATAATATTCCGTTCCTTTATTATCCTTTGCTATTATGTAAATGTTTCATTTTCAACTTAAGATATGTTATGGACTCAAAGATTACTTTCTGAAGTACCATTTTCTACTAAAAATATTTTACATCTACGAGTGCTTTATAACAAGAGCGATATTCACGTAGTTTAAATATACTATGTAACATAACGTTTATATACATTCAAATTATTGTAAAAGAAGTCTGTTGTTACTTATACAGGTGGACGAAATCTAAGGACAGATATAAATAGTTAAGCTATCTAGAATTTTTTCCCAATATCTAAAAATAGGCTTCATAGATTCTCATGAAACTCTAGTGGTAAAAAGAACATGTTATACCACTTATATTTCCGCGAAAGTTTTGTCCCGAAAGATAAAAGAAGACCAGTGACTAATTAACCGAAAATATATAATCCCTGTAAAAAATAATGCTTGAAATTAATTGCAATTATAGTATAAAATTGTGAGCATTTTTTGTATTCTAGCTGTAAATTTTTGCGAAAATTGCACTTACATAAACGACTATATAAAGGTTTCTTTAATAACGTCGACAATTTTTTGTGCGTTTTTTGTTTATAATATGTAGGGTTTTAAAACTAAAATAATGTCACTTTTAAAAGACTTGAAATATTACATTAAGTACAACCTACTGTAATCAGAATATAAAAATATCCAATATCTGATTAAATATAAGCATTTTTGCTACATAATTTTTAATTGCGCAGCTAGCAAAATTTCTTTTGCATAATTTATTGACCAAATATATAGATTAACTCCAAAAAATTCCACAAGCAAATATCGTTAAAATTCATAAAGGTATCATTGATAGAAAAGTTGATTTCCAAGTAGTTTCAGAAAGTTGCAAAACGCTAAGAGATTTTATTCATATTTTCATTTTGAATCGTTGCATAGTCATTGATATAAATGATGGTACATTTTGCCTTTTCTCCAAAAATGCTGAAAATATTTGAAAACCATTTCTTTTACGAAAACATATTGTTATGTAATTTTTAGTATCTTATGCACAGTAAAAAATATTGACTATACATTGTAGTCTATCGGATATTAAAATTAGTGAACTTATTTTTTTTTTTTTTTTTTTTGTAAGTTTATTAATTTGAATATTAATTTAATATTTTGTAGTTATCATTATAATATTCTAAAGATTATACAAAAAAAAATATGTTTTAGTAAAAATGGTTTTCAAGTAATTTATATTTTTTGAGAAAATGTATATTAAACTCATATCCATATAACTGTTCGTCAAATCACAATGAAAATGTGGTTAAAACTCCTTAGCGCTTTAAACCTTTTTGAATGTACAGTAGAATCTCGTACAACACGCTCCCACAAAACGTGATTTCGTATAACACGACGAAAAATCTGCGGCTATTACTCATACAACGCGATAAAGAGTCTCGTATAACGCTTAAAATAAAGGAAGCACGTGACTACATCTTTTCTACTTTCAACCTATTCAAGGAAGGATTGCTCCGTTACAATGCCAACACCCGACGCTTTTGGTCTCATTGCGGAATGAAATCGTCTGCTCAATGTATGTCTCCTATAACGCGATTTTCTATTACGCGGAGCGTATCACCCGCGTTATGCGAGAGTCTACTGTACTTAAAAATCAACTTTTCTATCGACGATATCTTTCCGAGTTTTAACAATACTTCCTTTGGGGTTTCTTGGAATTAGCCTATACATTTGGCTAATAAATTATGTAAAATGCATTTTGCTAGAGCTTGCGCATATAAAGTTATTTAGTAAAAATACGCATATTTTATCAGATATTTGATATTTCTATATTCTGATTGCTGTATGTTAGGTCTACAAGTTTTCTAAAAGTGATATTGCTTTGGTTGCAAAAACATGCATGTTATTAAAAAAAAAAAAAAAAAAAAATGTGGACGTTATTAAACAAACCTTTATATTTCCGTTAATATAAATGCATTTCTCATACAAATTTATATCTATAGTTTAAAAAAGGTTCATGATCATATACTGTAGCTACAATTACTTTCAATCATTATTTTTTATAGGGTGATCCCAAATAATACATATTTTTGGTTAATTTGTGACTGATCTCCTTTCAGCCTTTCTCGCAAAACTTTTACACTAAAATATAGTGTAAAACTTTTTTTTTTTTTTACCCATAAAGTTTCAAGAGAATCCATGAAATATTTGTTTAAATATTCGAAAAAAAAAAAAAAATGCATAGATTGCTTAGCTGTTGTTATCCGTCCTAGGTTAGTTGTTGTTATCTGTTCCAGAAATATTTTAATCTTCCAATTGACTTTTTTTTTTCCCTTAACCCCTTCGGTCCCTATGCACATTGTAATGTACATAACACTTTTCGTGCTGTATTGTATACTGTATAGGTTTAAGTTTCGTTTCAACACCTAATGTACCTACAAGTGATCATCTAACATGAAAGAATAACATCGATAACGCCATCTGATTTTTGTGTGTTGAGTTATAGTGCTTCTTATGTGAGTAGTTTGAAATTCGAATGGCCGTGACAGCAGTAAGTAGCAAATATTGTTAGTTTTTCGTTCTTATTTTTTCAAATGAGTGTCAAAACATATACACATCACTAAAGTGTGTATGGGTCTACGTAATAATGAAATTGTACAAAAGATATTTACTTTGGCTTCGTATTATAGCCTCTATAAAAAATATGTACATCCTAATGTACATCCTGTCCCAATCAGTGGAAACACTGTACAAAGTTTTCGATTTGAATTTTTTGCGAGTAATAGTTAGACATGCAATTCTTGAAAATATTTTTGCAGATTATTTTATCCTTCAAGATGGATAAGAAACTAAATAAATCTAATTTAGAAAATGAAAAATATGTAGATAAACTATTAGAATTGGTGGAAAATGGGGATGATTCGGATATTGGTGACATAGAAAAAAGTGAAGATGAAGTTGGTGAAGATGAAAGAGTAAGAAGAGAACGGGAAGTTGAGGAAATCGGAGACAGTAGAGAAGATGAAATTTTAAATCCAGAGCCCACTACAGAAGGTTTTCGAAATAAGAAAAGAGTACGATGGAGGAAACAAACACCCGATGTACCAAAATTTGAATGGATAGAGAATGACAAAATTGGCGATTCTATTGTGTTGGATCCTATGCAATATTTTTCTAAATATATAACAGATGAAATTTTTGAACAGATGGCCGAATGTACAAACATATACGCTCTTCAACAAGGACAAACTCAATTCAAACCAACAAATGTTATTGAGATTGAAACTTTATTTGGATTACATATTATGATTGGATGTCTAAATAAGTTTCCACGCATACGAATGTACTGGAATTTCTTATGCACGTTTCCAAAAGTTTAATTTATAAGAACAAGCTTGTAAATGTAAAGAAACGTGGTCGTCCTTCAAAAAGTGAAGGAGAAATTACACCGGACAGAAAAAGAAAATTTCGTTGCTGTGAGAAAAGACCAATAAGAGAAATTCAACACGATAATGTGGACCATATACCCCAAATCGATGATAAAAAAGAAGCAACACGATGCAAGATGCCATTTATGCAAAGGAAGGACACATTTTTATTATGACAAATGTCGTGTCCATTTGTGTTTAGTAAAAGAGAGGAATTGTTTTGAAAGATTTCACAGAAAATAATAATTATATATATATAACTGCTTATTCAAAAGCAATTATTTATAATATAATAATAAATTATTTATAATAAAGTAAGAGAATTTTTTTTTCATACAAATATCACTCAAGATCTCCTATGCTAAAAATTTTGAATAAGGACCATATGTCCATTAAAATGTACATTTAAAAATTATATATAAATAAGTAAATATTTCTGTAAAAAGTATATTGTTGCTTTCATTCACATGAATTAAGTTAATTTTAGTATAAAAATAATTTTTTCCTAAACGACAAAAAATTCGGGTCTGAAGGGGTTAAATAAATAAATAAATAAATAAAAATTTAATAATTAATCTTCTGATTTTTGGGGTATCTATAGCATTTCCTGCCAGTGTGGTTTATCATGCATAGGCCAAACTAAACGCAGTCTTAAAGTTCGCCTTACAGAACATATTAATTATGTCCGTAAGCAAGAAACTAATAAATCGGCTATTTCTAAGCATTGCTGTGAGGAAAACCACAATTTGAAATTTTATTCAGCTAAAATAATTTGCAGACCTAAATCCACTCACAAACTCGATTTCTTTAAAGCTTTTTATATTTATAAAATTCTTAAAAATATTGTTAATTGTGATTTCGCTGTACCCTGCTTTTCGACTGTTGGAAATTTTACATTCAGTCCCCATTTTCTTAATTTCTTCCCTATTTTTCACAACTAGTGTTTCGTAATTTCCAATTGGTCAAACACTCACATTCCGCGTAATCCTACTGGCTGATCATCCTTAGCTGAATCCGTTCCCTTTCTCTCATTTTTCTTTATGAAATGAAGTCGATACGCTAAATGCTACCGAAACAGCTGTCTGCTTTCTAATTATTTATTTTTGGCGTTCTAGACATTGTTATTTGCCTTGTGCATTATTCCTCGCCAAGTCTTCCATTAATACACAAGCATTTGCCAAAATAAAATATTGATGATTTTATTTCATTATGTTTAATATCATATAAAGATGTTAAAATGTAACAACAAGATATTCCGGCCAAAGAACATAATGTATTTGGATTTTGTTTTGTATGTTCATGCACACAAATAATTTGTCCTTTAAAAATTTCAGTACTATCACCTTCTGATACAGATTTATACAAATTTTTTTTCTAAAATCACTTTTGGAGTTATTCTAATAACAGAAACACACAGACGCACTAACCGATAAAAACCAGAAATTCGGATTAGGGGACCTCAAAACGTCTTATAGTAAATTCACACTTTGTAAAATCTGACTCGAAAAAAGTATTTACTGTACCATACTTAGAAAAAATAGGAGAGAAAGTAAAAATTATACATATTTTAACATAAGGAAAACACTCGGCTGTGAAAATGAGAAAGATTAATAGGACCTCAATTGTTCTCAAAATTTCTTTTCTAAATTTTATACTGGAGTGCAAATTTATTAAATAATCTAGACTTGAAAAGAAAGACAAAGATGATCATATGTGAATAATTTTCAAAATTCATATCTGCATAATTTAAAACCGTTCTAATCAAAGATGTGAATTTTTCTTTTTAAGAGTTTTAAACTCCTTACGATTATGTTTGTTTAGTGTATAAGTAAAGACAAAATTATTTGAGTAGTTTGTTAATGTAATGAATGTATAAGCAAATGTTCTCCCCCTCTCTCTCTTTTCAAATAGATAAATAAATAAATAAATAATAAACTAAAATGCCGCTTTGGCATATTTTTATTTTTATTTTTTTCCTTTTGCAGAAATCAAAGTGAGAAAAGAAAAGAAAAAAAAAAAAAAAAGAAAGAAAGAAAGACAGCAGGGGATTTTAAAATATGTGAATTAGTATGTGAGAAAATTTCATTCACTTAAAAAAACAAACAAATAAATACATTTGTAAATTAGACAAATGTAAGAAAGTAAAAATTAATATATATATATATATATATATATATACTGCTATAGTTTTATTTTTTTATTGAGTAGGATAAAAAGTCTAGAAAACATTTTAAAGCATTTAATAAAAAAACACATTTAAAAATTTATATTACGTTCATGAATATATTAATAACAACATTAATGACGAAAATATAGATTTTTAGTGGTACATAAATCGTCGTTTAATCCCAGAATGCAGGCCGGAATCCACTTAGTCAAAAATACAGGGAGCGAAGCAGTCTCTTTCTCAGCCAAATAAGACTTTCTTCATAACTATAAAAACGATGAACGTTTCCAGGACATTTTAAATAGGCTTCTTCGTTCTGTGTGCATCCCGATGAGAGTGAAAGAAATTCTGAAAATATACAGTAATTCCATAAGTATTATATCACGTATCTATAAGTATCTATAATATTATAAGTATTATTAACCAGTTTATATTGCACTGCTCTGCATGAAAATCAGCTCCAACACCATTTTTGCAAATTCTTATAAAAAATGACCTCCTGAATCTGAATATGACACTGATTTCGGCCCATCACCTACCGTTTTTTAGGGACGCCCCCCTATATTTATATATTTTAGGTAATTTTATGGCTACGAATCTGATTGGTAGCGAGGGAAAGGATTATTTTAACTGTTAAATATCTTCTGAGGGACTACAGAGTTGGGAAATTCTAAAACATCAATATTTGCAGCAAAGGGAAAATTTAGGGGGGGGGGGGGGAAATTGCCTCTGAAATTATACATTACTTTTATTAATCAATTATTATTATTTATTATACATTATATATTTTTTTGTTTTAAGTGTTAAATTAATTCTTTTCCATTCTTCAAATCAAATTCATGACCATAAAATTACCGAAGAGTGATAAAAACTAGAGGAGGGGGTGGTATCCAGAATAAACGGTGGGTGATTGGGCAAAATAGGGGTCATATTTGGATTCAAGAGGTCATTTTGTATAAAAATCAGCAAAAATGGTATCAGGGCTCGATTTTTTTTTTTTTTTTTTTTTTTTTTTTAAGCACAGTGTCATTAATGAAGATATTTTTATATATGATTCATACTTGGTTCTTATGTGTTAAGTGTAATGACGTAAAAAAAGTATTGAAAATTATTACCATCAGCGTACAAATAACGCTGAAACATATTGGGTGATCATATTATTAAATTTCTTTTTCTAAAAAAAAAAAAAAAAAAAAACTTAACGAAAGCATTTTGAATTTGAACTTCAAACATGTAAAGAACATTGTCAGGCTTACGCTTTCCAGTAACTGTTTAGTTACCAGCGCAATTTGGGGATCAGTCACACATTGATGTAAAATTAAAACACTTTGGATCACCCTGTATTATAAAAAACTACGAGTGATTTGTAACTTTAACACATAATTTCACATATTATTTACAACGTTTGTATGCATTTTTGTTAGAATATAATGAATATTTACATAGATTTTTCTAAAATTATAAATTTTTTTGCAAAATGTTTGCCTATATCAGTGTGTGCGTTTTTTATATGTGTATGTATGCAGGGAATCTTCTGACAATCATATCTCCGAAACTACTAATAGAACAAAGAAACTTTAGTAATGAGATAGTTTCGGTGTGCAGATGATTTTTTCAACTTTTGGTGGAAATTGAAAAAATGGAATAGCGATATCGAGAACCAGAAGTAGGACCGTGAGTTCATATCTCAAAAACGGCTTTAACGATTTTCTTCAAAATCGCTATATAAATACTATTAGATATCCTTTTTTATGATTTAGTTTGTTAGTTCAGGAGAGTTATTAGGCATCTTGTATAAATTGTTCATATTCAGGTCTCGCAAGTGCATTCCCTTAAAAATGGCTGTACAGTTTTTTTTTTTTTTTTTTTTCAAACTTGCCATATTAACCACCGTTTAGATATCCTTTTGCATGTAATTATTGTTTTCCTGTCAACAGTTGAGTATGCCAAGTTTTGAAAAGTCGGTATCTCAAAATCGGCTCTAACGATTTTCTAAGAAATTGTTGCATGAACCCACTTTAAACATCCTTTCTAATGTATTACGAGGTTATTAAAAGGAAATTAACAGTCATCCTGATTAGGTAGGTCAGTTTTAGATCTCTGAAATTAAAGTTTCAATAAACAGCTCAATCGATTTTTTTTTTTTTTTTTTAATTTCTTCTTATTTTTAAATTCGCAATGAAAATCTGCTTTATATGTCTTTACACGTGTATCAGCTTTCTCTAACCAGAAAAATTTTTAGGTATCTACTTTGTTAGGTTAATTTACGTCTTCTGATCATAAAATCTCCAAAAAGTGCGTATAATACGTGTAATATTGGGTAATGGAAGTCATGTAATTGTTTCACACTAGATTTGTTTTACTGAGCATGCGTTAATGACAGTAATTTTTTATTACATAGGCTGAAAGCTAAATATATATGTAAAAAATTTATTTGAATCGAGTAAAATTTATGAATGATGTCGTAATAAGAATAAGCTGAATTTTATGTTTTTCTAAGAGGTATGAAGTCACAAAATGTATTTCATAAAAAGGATTTTTTTAAAGTGCGGGTGAAATATTTGCATCTTCAAATTAAATACGTGATGAGTGGAAAAGAAAAAAAAAACCCTTATGGGCTTGTAATTCTAACACAATTTTATTTATTTACTGAAATTGGTGAGTTTATAAGAGGTTTTCCATAAGATTGATCAATCGCAATATGGCTGAAATGATTTGATCTCCAAATCGATATGTAGAAAACTCCCTGTGCAATTGTAACTAAAATCTAGTTATATCTTGTTAACTAATTTAATATCTAACAATCTATACTAATAATCTAAAATATAGTTAACTAAAATATCTAAAATCTAGTTCCTTCTTTTTAAATCAACTTTCTTCATTTTTAATCGATTCAAATGAACTTTTAAAATAAGTTGCCTATGTATTTAGCTTTTAACCTGTGTAATAAAAAGAGTATTATTTTTCGCGCATGCTCAGTAAAAAAAAGTATTTTCTACAAATACTCATATTTCACCAAAAATAAAAAAATGCCTTTTTTTTTTTTTTTTTTTTTTTTTTTTTTTTTTTTTTTGTTGTTGTTGTTGTTGTTGTTTCAAATTAACATTTCTTTAATGTTTGGTCAATTTTTCTGCAGTTTTGGTAAAACTTTGTTGTAATCTATTCTTGCTATTAGCAAAAAACTTGCAAAAATAATTAATAATTTTAGAATTTGTTTAAATATTGCTTGTATTCACACAAAAAGCATAAATAATAAGTGAAAATCATGTGTTAAATTTACAATTCATATGTAGCTTTATGTGATACAGGGTAATCCAAAGTATTTTTGTTTTTCTTCAATTTGTAATTGGTCCCCTAATTACCCTCCAGACTAAATTAGAAATGGAAAATGTGAGTTTATGAATGTTCTTTGTACGTATGTTAGATAGAAAAACTCTAATGTAAAATTAGATGTTAGATAAATGTAATGTTAGATATGTAAAATAGAAAAAAGGTAAAAAAAAAAAAAAAAAAAAAAATCTATTAATTTGATTACTAACTGTAAATATATCGGAATACAATTGACTATACATATGACATTGTTAACCATATTATTGCATTCTTCTGAAACTTTTCTTAATGTCATTACATGTCACTTAAACTTTCTGAATTTATACTATTTGTGCTATTATGACTGAACAATATTCTAAGCTTAGCGCGAGTAAAAACTTGAGTAAATTTCGATTCTTATGTTCGATAAATCTTTTTACTTTCTCTTACCCATAAGGTAGAGAAAGTATTGTTTTTGGGTCAAATTTTCGAACGCGAGATTTTGTTATATTTACACGTTCTGAGGTCCCCTGAGCACGAAAAACATGTTTTTAGCAAATGGTCTGTGTGTATGTCTGTGTGTCTGTGTGTCTGTGAGTCTGTGTGTCTGTACGTCTGTGTGTGTGTCTGTGTGTGTGTCTGTCTGTTATCAGCATATCTCAAAAACAAATTATGGGAGAAAGTTCAAACTTGGTTCTAAATGTGTATCATATACGGGTGATACAGTAAGCTTTTCGTTCAGATCAAGCAAATGGTTCGTGTACAAGGACAATCAAGAGAATTCTAATACATTACGTCTATGGGGGAAATTACAGGTAAGTAGAGTTTAACGTCTATAGACTGCACTAAACGAAATGAAACGAATATATATATTTTGTAATAGAGATAGTCAACTGGGAAAAAAAATTGTGTATGTAGGAGCCTCGCCTCCCCCCCCCCATGGGGGCGGGGAAGTAAATTTTCATGATGGATATCTTTCAAAAGAGCTCGCCAATACCTTTAAAACGAATGGTTGAACCATCGATCTGCGATAATTTAAAACAAAGTTATCGATTTTTTTTTTTTTTTTACTTTTAACAACAACAAAAAAAAAAAAAACTTAGAAAAAAAATCGTATTTTTTTTTTTTAATATTGAGATTAAAATGGACTTTATTCGTATATTTAGTGTTATACTACTTCTCTAATATGGAAATCGTCTGCATTATCATAAAACATAATTTTTTAAAAGAATTATTTTTTAATAACCGAATTAAATTCTATATAAATGTAGGTGCATTAATGAAACGGGGGGTTCATCACACAGAACTAATTATCATATAAAACTCTTCAGAAGCCTAATATGAATTGTTTAACACAGGTTTACATAACAGTACTCGTTATCTTACCTTTTAATCTGCAACCTGTATTTATAGTATTAAATTTCAGGGTAAGAGAAAGTCGTGTGAGTGACACACCAGATTATTTCTGTCGGAATAATTCGGACATAGTTTCTTTCTCGGGCATAGTTTTCTGTAAAGGAATTTCCGAATAGAGAATCTCAATGTATACTGTTACACTTTCACATGAAAAGTATAATTACTTCTCTCTCTCTCTCTCTTTATATATATATTTATTTATTTACAGATCAGAATAATTTATTTTTTGAACACTTTTTGCATTTATTAATTTTGTTTAATAGTTAATTTATAAAGAATAACACACCTAAATTATCAGAGAAAATACGGTGAGCCGTAAAATTGTGGCAATAAATTACAATGTACAAGAAATGTCCTCTATAAGAAACTGAGGGAATCTGTATAAACAAAATGTGCTTGATTCATATCTCAAAACCAAAATGGTTCATCACGTACCGTTTTTGTAGTAGATACTACACTTTTCATATGTATACAAACTAATTACAGAAAAGTGTTAACACAGGCTTGATTACAGTAAAACATAAACAAACATAACATAACATAACATTAACAAACAAAACATAAACATTTTAAAATGTACAATTTTAAAATTACAATTTTACGCATTTATTAAAATTTTTAAAGTCAAATGAACATGAAAATTGAAAGCATATCTTTTGCATTGATAAAAAACAGTTAAAATATTAAAAATAAAATTTATATTAATTACTATAAATCTTTATACTATAATAAAGAATGCATTTAAATATTTTAGGCTATGTTGCATTTTACAATTTTAAAAGTTAAATGAAATATATACTAATTATTATTAATATTCAGACAATTACATTAAATTAATTTAAAGTATAAACATAATATATAACCATATTTCCCATTATACCATTAAAAAAGGACATACAGCTGAGATTAGAAACATATATTTCCTTTTACCTTAAAAGAGTAAGAACAAATAAGTATACATGTAATACAGATGTGCACAAATATACTGATTATGACTCACCCTTCCTCTAATCTCTCGTAAATCTAAAATTATTTTAAATTTAAAAAGGCGTGTTTAAAATTTAAAATTTATTTACTTATTTGAAGCTTCTGTAGATGGTCAAGTGTGAAGAGAATACAACATTCTTTTATCCTTCAGAGTAGGATAATACCAAATGTTAAAATAATTGAAAGTATTTTTAACAATACATTTAAACTTAGATGATGACTCTTTTTTGGTTATTTTCCGTGTTTGTACATATATTACATTAAATATATTTTTCCGTGGGAAAAAAAAAAAAAAATTAACATTTTTCCTTAAAATTATTGCTTTATATATATATATATATATATATATATATATATATATATATATATATATATATATATATATATATATATATATAGTTAATTTTTTTGATATTTAATCCATTTACTTAAGAATTTATTTTAGAATAAGATTTTTCTGGAATTACTTTTCGTGGCATACTGTGTGCAGATTTTCGAAAAGAACATATACAGTCGGCAGCAAAAGTATCCGAGCATTAGCAATAATTCCTGTCTAAAAAAAGTACGTTAATACTGCTTTGTTAAATAAATCCCTGTCGCGTCATGTTCTTAGTCAGTCTAAGAACATGATTCGACAAGGATTTATTTAGTTATATTAGTATACTATTTTGATATCGGAATTATTGGCTAGTGCTTGAATACATTTGCTGCCGACTGTATTAATGATTAACCAGATTATTATAATATGTTTGTTCATCAATACGGTATTTATGTAAAAGGATTTTTAACAGACGAATCGACAGCTTAAAAAAGTAAGATTAAAGAATTTGTGAAACCTGGTACCATGTGATTGATTTCAATTTTATTAAGCATACAATTAAGTAAAAAGACAGTGATTCTTTCCACAGCCAAACCTTGGAAACAGTTGTTTGAAAAATTTCCACCAGAATTTTTTGCTGAGCTGTCACACCATTGTTGGTTTGCCAAACAAATGTAAACAGTTGCCAAAAAGTTATATTCGTTCGAATTTAGTTGTGATTTTGGATACTACCAAATGATTTATGGATTCATTATTCCACATTAGTTATTCTATGCATTTTGTATTTCATTCAAAATTTGTTCGTTATTGGAGTTTTTTTTTTTTTTTTCTTTTTTAAGATCCATTATATGAAATGCTATGTATAGTTTGGTTTGTTTCACCATTTAGTATTTCATAAATATTTGAGTTCAAGCCCTATAATTATTTAGCTGTTCCGTTATGCAAATAACTTCATGTTTTCTTTTAATCATTAAAAATGAAAACATGTGAAATTCTTAAATCGTAAACATGAAACATTTTAAAAATCAAATCATTGAATCATCAGTTATATAATGTGGGATTCTATGTTGAAAAATGAAATTAGTGGCTAAAAATACGAAACTCTGCAAAATTCTAGTCTATTATACATAATATACAATGAGACAATTTAACTTGAATTAGGATAAAAATATATTGAATTCAAACTCTAGATGTTTACATTGATTCGCTGACACTCTATAAAAATTGAAATTAAACTTTCATGGATAATAAGTCAACTGCAATAAGTATAGTCAGCTCAAAAGTTTATAGAAAAAAAAATACTTTGTGATTTTTCATAGATTTTACAAATTTCACAAAAGAAATTGAATAAATAGGTTGTTTTACATGTCAAATTAGTAAACTACGGCAAAATTTGAAGAAATAGATTCATTTAATCGACAGAGAATATGATACATTTTACAGTATTTCAGTATGTATGGATTTCACTCTAGCGCGAGTTTGGCATCACTTTTTACTTATATATATATATATATATATATATATATATTTGTCTTGTTTTAATTTCAGAAAATTGCACTGCACAATATTGTTTCAGAATATTATTATATGAAAATATCGGTGAGAAAACTACGCCAAAGTGCGACCCCCTGTGAATATTATTGAACTATAACAAACCAAACAAAAGCATCGTAAAAGATCAAGTTTTTTTCTTTCTTTCTTTCTTTTTTTTCTTTTTTTTTTAATTTATACTTTAGCTTTGATTAAAAATGAAGATTGAGAACCATAATAGAAAAATTTACTTAATAGAGAAAAATACCACTTCTCTGGCCACAGTTGTGTAAATGAATCTGCAATTCATGTCTTTGAAATGCAAGTGTTTATTAAAAATTATTTATAAATTAATTAAAATTATTTTGCGTGCATGTGTCATAAAACAATACGATGATGTGAGAAGCAGAAAACAAATCGTTTTCCCTCCATGACAACTAACATCTCCGCTGCTTTGTGTCGTTGCTTGAACGAAACAATTCACGAACTAAAGTATAATATTGCCTTCCTTACTATACGTAAGGAAGTCGGGTTTTGTAATCGGGTGATGGAAGATTAGTGTTGGATAGAAAATATAAAACTCCCTACAAGTTGGCAACAGTGGTGATATGACAATTATTACATATTTAAATAATAAATAATCTGGTGTGTCACTCACACGACTTTCTCTTACCCTGAAATTTAATATTATAAATACAGGTTGCACATTAAAAGGTAAGATAACGAGTACTGTCATGTAAACCCATGTTAAACAATTCAAATTAGGCTTCAAAGAATTTTATATGATAATTAGTTCTGTGTGAGGGGGGCTACCGCCCCCTCAACCCTCCGTTTCATTAATGCACCTACAATTATATAGAATTTAATTATGTTATTAAAATTAAAAGTTTACTTAAAATTATACAGACAATTTTCACACGCAACATTTCTTGAAACTTATCATAATGCAGACGATTTCCATATTAGAGAAATAGTATAACGCTAACTATCCAAAAAAAGTTGAATTTACTCTCAATATTACATTAATTTTTTTTTTTTTTTTTTTTAAATGGAAATAATCAATAACTTTATTTTAAATTACCGCAGATAGATGATTCAACCATTCGTTTTAAAGGTATTGGCGAGCTCTTTTGAAAGATACCCATCTTGAAAATTTATTCCCCTCGAGAGGGGACTTCTCCCCCCCCCCCCGGGTGGGGAGGCGAGGCTCCTACATACACAAAATATTTTTACCAGTTGACTATCTCTAATACAAAAAATATGCATTCGTTTCATTTGGTTTATTGCAGTCTATAGATGTTAAACTCTATTTACCTACAATTTCCCCCATAGACGCAATGTATTTGAATTCTCTTGTGTATCCCTGTATACGAACCATTTGCTTCGTCTCAACGAAAACCTCAGTGTAGCATCCCTTTATCATACGTATTTCGAATACCAAGTTTGGACTTTCTGCTATCATTTGTTCTTGAGATATGCTGATAACAGACAGACACACAGACCAACCGCTAAAAACATGATTTTCGGATTCAGGGGACCTCAAAACATGTAAATATAACAAAAACTCACTCTCGAAAAATTGACCCTAAAATAATACTTTCTCTACCTTATGGGCAAAGAGAAAGTAAAAATGCTAATTATGTAAATTTATAGACTCCGGTATGAAGAATATCGGTAAGACAGAACAAGTATGAAATGGTGACGTATAAACAATAATAAAATCAAAATGTTGGTATAATATTTTAAAATGTAACTGTGCGTGTGTTTATATATTAATAAATAAACACAAGGGTGCGCGCGCGTGCACACACACACACACACACACATATATATATATATACATACTTGCAGTGTGATCCAAAAGTCACATAAAAAAAACATGTATTATTCATATAGACTTATTAGCACTATACGGTTTTCACTAAAATGCATAGAAAGACATGAGATATTCTTAAATAACAAAAGATTTATTGCCAAATTACATTAATTTTGCTCCATCAAAGATCACTTTAGTTGTAAAGTTACTTTTTTTTAACAACAGCAAAGTGCATTCAAGAATGGAACTATGAATATAAATTTTCAATGTGGTGCCATTCAGGAGAACAGACGTCAGACTTTGCGCCATAATAAATCTTTACTAATAATGTTTTATTTCTTAACACTATCATGATTTTCTTTTTAGAACAATCCACAGGAGTAATGAGCAATTAATATTCAATTTAAATGTTTGCTAACATTTGAAATCACAGGCAACACTTTAAAATAATATTAATCAGTTGTCGCAGTATGGCATCATTTAAGAAGGCGGATCAGTTTAAAATGCGAGAAGTTACTACGAATACAGCCAGTGTCATCTGTTGGTAAAAAGATAACTAAAATTACAAATATGCATATAAAAATTCCATGCTTTTGTACGTGTTTCGGTGTAAACCGCATCGTGCTACGTTTAATATTTTTTGAATAATGCGTTTTTTGTTTTTTCTGGATCACCAGATATGTAACCAACTTTTCCGTTTTTTTTTTTTTTTTTTTTTAATAATCTCAATTTTTTAATAATATTTTTCAAATACAATTAACTGTAAATAATTAGTAGAAAACACTATTATTAAAAACTTTTATTAAAACACAGGGCTTGCGAAATTGAAGTATTTGAAATTCGTTGATACTTATGTTATTTGGTGTGCTAATTTAGAAAATGTTCTCCATTTTTCCCATCGCATCGTGATTTTTTATAAAATCCTATATCGATACATTGTTTTTTTTTTTTTTCTTTCTCGAGCAATATTGCATGTACTGTCTGGCAACAGTTTTATCCATTTGAATCTTTGTAAAATGATCGATTCTTGCAACAAATTGATTTTTCAACAATCGATTTAGTTTAATAGGTTTAATCGGATGAAAATCTCTGTTGCTACATCGCACGAGCAGCCTCTGGTCGAGAGAAAAACGGAAAGTTCCTTTGGGTAATTTTTACATCAAATTATGGTGCAGTTAAAAAAAAAAAAAAAAAAAAACATTTCAATCATAAAATCACCAACGTGCTATTTTCTTTGCTTTTATTAAGATAACTTAGACAAAGCAGACGATTGACCAAGAGGAGCAAATATTATGTGTTAAAACTCGAAGCAAAATTGAATTTTTTAAGAAAACGTGGCGTGATAGGAATTTTTCGTTATATTATTTTTAAATTAGCACCAAAAAATACATAAAGTTCAACTATCGATTCCCTTGTATATTTTTCATAGCAGGCCTGTGAAATTAGTGATAATCCATCTTCCAGGAAAACTGGAACGCATTTTAAATTTAGCTGATATTTATTTTGTATGATTTTTTTAAAAAATAAAACAGACAGGTAAAATATTTTAATTATATCAAAGTATTTTAAACTACAAAAATTTTTCATGAAACCATTCATGATCATGCAGAATTAATTTTTGAACTTGCTTGTGTTTCGAAATCTTAAAATTTAGAGAAACTATTTTTCATTCTAGGATTATTTCAAAATGAATTCTCTTTCGAGGATGTTTTTCTTTGAATGCGGTTTCTAGAAAATTGTTTCAAATAAAAAATTTCTGAATAAAACTGTGACTATGCTATTACAGAAGGATGTTTACATATTATGAAAATGATTTTGAAAATTAATTTTGATGCGTGAAGGGAAAATATTTTGCAACGATTAAAATATTAATAATGCAAATTAAATGGAAAAATGGTTTTTATTTTGAATTAGTTAATTCAAAATTATCTTATAAATTTGATGATTCTGATATAAATTATTATGGTAATTTAATGGGTATGTGTGTTTAGTTTAAATTTCGGATTTAAACATTAATAATACAAAATAATATGTTTACTGAAATACTTTAGTTGAATTTTTTGATAAAAATATTACTGATGCAAATGTTATAAGAATGTTTTTTATTGAATCATTTTAAGCGAAATTTTGATACACAGTAGGCATCAAAATTACTGAAGTACCAGCAATAATTCTTATTTAAAAGATGTGCACCTAATACTGTTTTGTTAAGTAAATATTTGTCCAGTCATGATCTCTATTGTTATGCTGTTTATAAAAAAGTAAGTTGATGGTAAAAATTAGAGATCAAACTGAAAAAAATAAAATAAAAAATAAAAAATAAATAAATAAATAAATAAATAAATGAAAAACGTAAATGTGTTCTTCAATAATTTTGCTGCTAACTGTAGATATGAATGATACAAATTTGATGGAACGTGTATTTTGAGTGAATTGTGTCAGTTTAATTGAAGTTTTTCAACAGAGGTTTTAAATCAATAAACCACCTTTTTTAAAATTAAAAAATATTAATTTTTTGCCTGCTCTAACGCTTTAAAACGCTCTAAAGAGTGATATGAAATTTAGGGATTCTTTTCTCTCACTAATAATTTTGAGGAGTGATATTTGATATATATAATAAACAGAATGACCTTCGAAATGATTAGGGAACAGTTACAGTTAAAATTCAGTGGTGGCTATAGAATGAAAACGTCCTTAAATTTGACAACACCGACCAGATGAGTGAGATTAAATTAGACCAGCAAAGGGTTAAAATATGGTATTTAATATCCATATTTTCAATGTTTTATTAAGTAGTGTTGGTGTAGGGGATAAAGGTGTAGGGATTATGTCAGCTGTAGGAAACCTGGGCTAAGACGCATGTTCTCCACTGGATATGTTTTGAAGAGGTTCTAGCCCGCTTTTGTGAGAGTTTCGGAAAAAAACACACAGAAAACTCCAAACGGCTTAGATCAGTGCAACCTAGCACGTCTTGTTCATATTCTCAGAGAGCGGAACCTCTTTTTGCCTGGTATGCGACCAAAATTTTATTTTAGATGCAGGTTTACCCAGCAATACTAATTATAACCATTTTGTAATATTTCATTAAAATGCACGAAAGTGTGAGGGTGATTCACGAAATATTAAGTCTTCTTAAATAAATGCAATACATTTCAAAATCAACTTGGTAGTTTTTTTGGGTAGAAATGATTGAGCACCACGCTTCATTAAGCGAAAACAAAAGGTAAGTATGCAGTATGAACGCATCTCTGTTTCCATGCTACATTGGTACCTCTGTTTGTTTCACTTGACGAGAGGTCGTGCATTGTTGTTTTAACTAAAAACAACTGTTGAGTTGATTTGAAAGTCTTTTCGTTTGTTTACAAAGATTTAATTCGCTGTCCTGTAATATATAACTACGTAGATGCATATAAAAAGATGAATTCATTAAATTTGCATTAAATTTATTCTTTCATACAAAGAAAAATTCGACATTATCCATCAAAACAAATTAAATAAAATATAAATTCCGTTTCTCCTGTTTGGATATAATTTTTTTTTCTCTTTAGGTTTTTTAGAAGCTCACCTGAAAATTTTTATGCTTTTTAAGATATAAAAATGGATGCCTGTCATAAGTTATCTGTAAAATAATCGCTGGAGCAAGTGCCTCGTGATGATTAAAATAGAAAAATAAAAAAATAATTGTCGCAACTTACGTCACAACCAATAGCCTTATCTGAATAAAAAGGAGGCGTATCTTCTAATTACAGTGCCTGATTTTCAGGTAGGTTCTTGTAGCCACAGTTGACTCATCAGTCTACTGTTGTACATCAGTGAGATGGAAGTCCATCTCCTCTTTAAGATTTATCGAGATATTTTTTTCCTCCTCACAGTTTGAGATTTCTTTCTCGCAGAACTTCAATTCTGTATTGAAATTTGATAAATTATCGTGATAAATCATAACCTAGAATTGAACAAAAGGCTTGCCATTGTAGCTCTTTGATTGATTTTAATTGTTTTGTATGGTGTACATTTCAATATATTATGTTCTGAATATTGATTTCAAATTTCAATTTAGATTGTACCTTCTGAAAAGACTTTACTTGTATGGTATAATGAAAACAGGAGTTCGTATTTTTGAAATCTATAAAAAAATAAATTAAGAAAATAAATAAAAAAATTAAGAAAAATCAATTAAATTAAATTAATAATCAAAGAAAATATCTATGCATAAAAGGGTAAAATGTTTTCTTTATACATAGGACACGAAAGAGAGACTCAAAATTTGACAAGATCTTAAATTTGATAAACGCTGTATTTTTTCTTTCTTTTTTGGCCATTTGAAAGTTCAGTTCGTCTCCTTCTTTTTCTTTTATCGCGAATATAAATTATTCTTTTAAATTCTTTACTTGGTTATATTTTTCAAATATTATTATGTACCAATAACATTAGTAGTTCCTTTTCTGCATTAATTTCTTTGTAAACGTGATGAAAAATTTAATGCAATATTATTAATATATGTATATATATATATATTTATAGAAGATTAATAGTTCAAAAGATAGTATCATGATTAGTTTATATGTATTAAAAACACTAACAACAATATATGATTATTTATTATAAGATAATTATATAATATATGATTTACTCATGCTCACCAGGCCTTTTACCTAGATTATAATTACGTGTTTTAAGAAAAACCAAGTACATATGAATAATATATTTGAACATCAAAGTATCTTTAGTTTATATGACTTATTCTTAAGAAGAAAAGGGCACCAGCCTTACCAGAATCAGACATTCTACGCATAGTTCGTTTTTATCCATGTTGATTATTTTACAGTGGAAGATTTACCTATCTAATAATTTATTTATGTGAAATGAAGAAGTGTTAAAGAATAATTTTTAAATAAGAATTTTCCATTCCATTGTAAAAATTATTAATTTAACTGCATAAGGTCCCCCCCCCCCCAGAATTATACGTAAAAAGAAATGTTTAAAAAATTCAATATAATAAATACTTAATCTGAAATTAAAACAAAATATCTAATTATCATACATTTCAAAAAAAAAAAAAAAAAAAAAAATTTAGAAAACAAAGCGTAAAAAAAGCAATAAAGTTATTTTTAATACTAATATATTTTGTTCCACTTAATTAATTTCAAAATAGTTCATTAATTTTATTTTTTGTCAAAGTTTGACACGCCAAAGTTCAAAGTTTATTTGAATAGATAAATACTTAATAGGTAAAAAAAAATAATAAACAGATAAATATTTTCTCTATTTTAAAGGTTTTTTTCAGTTTAAAATACACTTACGGGGTCAGGCACCTTTGAACGGTGAAAGTACCAAAAAAACGATTATAATTATTTTTACAATAACTTGAAAAATAACTACTTTTAAAACTTGTAATTTTTAAAAGGTATTAAAAAAAAGATTTTATCTATTACAACTGTTAGAATAATTATACGTTTTTGATTTGACTCTTTTTTGAAAAATGTCAGAGCAAATGTTTTGTAAAAAAAGCCTGCGAAGGATTACGTGCAAATGATATCTGATGCACATGAACTTTTTTTTTTTTTTTTTTTTTTTTTTCTACACATGGGAAAACATCCTCGAAATATAATTTTGCTAGAAAGCTTATTATTTTCTTTCTTTTTATTTTTTTTTACTATATAATTATTATTAAAAAATATATACCACTATTTGCGGCATAATTATGTTCATAATTACAAATCTTTTAATGTTAAAATATTAATTGTTCTTCATTTCATATATTAATATTTCACATCAAAGCTTTCAAATTTTTATTAATCTCTGGCTAACTGTCACAGAGGCATTGTGCGCACAAGATTATACAGTTTTATAAAAATGCATAATATTCTTAACATCTTTAAAAAAAAAAAAAAAAAAAAAAAAAAAAATGCAAGTTTTGGAAGCAGTTGTATTTTGAGTCATTGTAGAAAAAGTTATGATCATTTTTTTTTTCTCCAGATATCTTCTCATGACAAAGGTAAAACCTTAAACAACCTTACCTTAGGTAACCTTAAAAAATTGAAATGTATAAATATGGTATCAAACATTCATTTTATTTTTAAGCATAAAGTAATTTTCATCAACATCACTTGCACGTAACATTTGTTCCGGTTCTTGAATGCTACATGAAATCACAAGAATCTTTTGCATCTAACTCTTATACACATATAAAAAAGAAGTTCAAAATAAGGGTTCTGGTGCCAAAGGTTTGATCCTGAAAAATGAGAATGTTTTGAGCGTCGATATTTCTTGTCAAGATGAACGATTTTGTCTATATTTAACTCATTCAACACAGCTATTCAGACCGAGGCGACACTGTCAAGTAAAGAGCAAAAACGGGACATCGTTATTATATTACAAACTCTTAGTTATCAGTAAAGTGGAGATGAAAGCTATTTTTGTCCGAAGACACTACGACCTAATGTTAAAGCATATGTTCCATCCATTCAAGGCCGTATACTCAACGAAAAGAACAGTCGAAGACTAAAAAAAATCTAATAAATAAATAATTATACATTTACTTATTTTGCTTATAAATTATTCCTTTTGAATTCGAAAAGCTTTGATTTGAAAAACCGTTTGCTTTATTATTAGAATTGTCACTCAAGGCACTTAAAAGATCATTTTATGTATGATTATTAAAGCTAACGTATAATTACTTATAAATATTATTATTTTAAGTCATATACTCTTTACTAAGGTGATTGTTATTTGTATTATGATATACTATTTATCTTAAATTCATTCATTCCTTCATAAATATTTCATCGTATATATTGGGTTGTTCGATAAATAATGTCGTTTTTTTTTCATGTTTTTCAAAGTGAATTTATTTATATTAACAACAAACATTAATCAATGATATATTGACCATTTTGTTGGATGACCTTTTGCCATCTTTCGGTAAGTTCAAAAATTCCACGTTCGAAGAAGCCTTGGTTTTTAGAAGCGAAGGTTTTAAAAAGCGACATTATTTATCGAACAACCCAATACAAGGTGATTCAACGTATAAACTTTTAGGGGTGGTAGGGCACATCATATGGATTGAAAATTCCAGGAACTATAGTCCTGCGCGGGTCGAGTAAACCTGACCCGCACTCGACACGTAAGGAAAACCTTTTGACCCGCAACCCGACCTGAACCCGCACAAACAGTATTATTTAATTTATATTATAACTGAAAAAATTAAAATTATATTTCACGATATACAGCTATATATTACTCAACAACTTTTTCTGTGAATTAATTATATAAATATTACAACTGTAATTTAATTATATATAATTATATCAAAACTAATGCATAATTAAAATTACATTAAAAATAACAAATCTATGTAAATAATAATAATAAAAATAATAATAATAATAAAAACTTCATTCTATAATATAACAAAATTTCTTGCGTATTAAACTTACTTTAAAAAAAAACACTATTCTAAATATTCACAGTATATAAAAGAGGTAAAATTAGGAAGCAAATATACGTGTGAAGGCAAATAATTTTCTCATATAACATTTCAAACGTTAAAAATTAATATTTTATGTATTTCTTCTTTACAAATTAAGCTTATATTATGAGTCATTTTCCTTTAAACTTCTATGAAGGAAGAAAATGTCATCCAGTCTCTGCATTCAAGAGATTATATTCATAAAAAAGCAACACGAAAATTTTTTTGAAGAAAATATATTTTGCGGGTAGACCCACGGTTCTACCTGAAGGTCAAAAATTAATGCTAACTCGACCGCACCCGATTCGCAAAGCGGGTAATCCGCAGGTAACTGCGGGTACCCGACCCGATACAGGACTCTAATAGGAACCCATGACTGCAAACGTAATTTTAACTCATTAAAAATCGGATGTTTTTGCATGTATATGAGCGTGGCTCTCGAATGTAGCATTAAAAAAGAAAATAAAAGGTTTTTACATGCTAATGTGTGTTTGCATAAATATACAAATTCTGTTTTTTATCGATGTATTTTATTGCACTGATTGAATTAATACGAACATTCTGCATAATTTTACGAAATAATGAGGCATACAAGATTTTAAAATTTGCATAATAGGCGGAGTAAGTAGTTCACAGTAGCTAAAAACATCCGGTTATAAGAAGGGTTAAAATTACGTTTAAAACCATAAGTTTTTATGCAATTTTCAATCCTTATGATGTGTCCTACTACCTCTAAAAGTTTGTACGTTGACTTTTGAATCACCTTGTATATTACAAATATTTGCTGCAAGCTACCTATTTACTTTTTTAGCGCACATTTTTTTTTTTAAACTTAAAGCCAATACTACATATATAAATCTATTCATATGTATATTAATTACATAAATAAAAAACGAAAATGTTCATGCTTTGCTCCAAGATATGTACAGAGCAGTTTGGTTAAAAATATGGCAAAGTAACGTCATATATTGAGACGTCAATGATAAGTTATATACCACATAAGGGTTTGTACAGTCCTTATTTTTCTCTGCTACTAATTTAAAATAGCAATATTTCTCATAAAATAATTGCATAATTTTTAAAAGACGTTTATTGTTTCAATATAATTGTAAAAGAGTTCTTGAGAAAATGCAGATTCGTACAATTCCTGGGTATTTGTCACATGATGACGATATTGGTTTAAAAGGATAATTCATGCAAGACAACTGCAATCAGTAACATAAAACATTTTTAAATAAATAATATTTCATGTGTATACTGTATTCTATATATTTTTTCTTTTGTAAAATTAACAATATTTTAATTCCAGCATTCCACAGAAAAAATTGTAAAATAGTTTTTACATGCAGAGACCGCTTTAAAAATAATTTTTTTAGATCCCTAACGAATGATAATTTGCGATGCAGTTAATAGATGATTATTGGCAATATATACATCAAATCGATATGCTTGACTTAAAGTCTGCTTAAAAATTTTCATCGATATGAGAACAAATAGCACAAGACAGCATTACAGTACTAAGAATCATTGCAGTAAATAAATGTTAACAAGTTTTACATATATGGCGTCTCTTTATTCTTAGTAGTATTCAGGCATTCGTTAGGTTTCACATCCCTATGAAGCCATTTGTACAATCGATTATTAATAATGTATTATAAAGATAATTAATAATAGATTTTGTAAATCTAAAAACAACTAAAACTACACACAAAAAATATAAATAAAATAACATCTAATGTGGTTAGAGTTTAGTTTTATGCAGACGTAATACACAGGTAGGTATAAAAGTTCATTTCAAAAATCATTGGTTATGTTGCATGTTGCTTATAAGATAAAAAATAGCATTTATTTTATTTGTTCGTTTGTTTTTGCAAAAATTAGTAAAAAATAAATTAATTAAATCCTTTTTCTAGTTTGCTTGTTGACAAAGGACTTTTTACATTTCATTTCTGTTAATTTTTATATGGCCGTGAAATATGAACAAAAATGAGAAATACTATTTTTCTTTTTTTACATAATTTTTTAACAATGTATAGCTGTTGTAGTTATCTTGAAAACTTGTAATACTCAAAACTCAGTTAAATACAAGATTGTTTTTCATGTGTACTCATTCACAAAGTGTCCGTTAAGCTTGTGATCATTTTTAAATGTTCGTGAGATATGGCTCAAAAGTAGCAATTAAAATGTTTTTTTCATATAAATGCATAACAATATTAATCAAGATATGCTTAAACCAGTACTGTCCTTACAGTTTTTACGCGCGACTAACTTAATTCTAAATGAATTCCTTCAAAATTAATTGTTTTGAATTATAAGCAAGATTTTTCTGATAACAAAACCCAAATTAGATGGATTTTAAACCATAAGTTTTGATCAAAAATACAAAAAGTTGACAGTAGACTGTAGTGCGCCATTTAAAACTCAAATCATAGGTTAGAAAGTTAAATGTTAAATGATTTTATTAGTTTATCGTTATTTTGTTTGTCTCACGCAGTTTCTTTTAGCTTGGAGGTTTTTTTTTTTTTTTTTTTTTTTTAAACTTTATTGGCCATTTCAACACCTTTTTTAAAGCTTTCTCTGTTATTTCGTTTGATGTGACTGTAAGCATAATAATCTTAGTGTTATCAAGAATCTACAGCTGTATTTAAAAATACTCTTCTTTTCTTGCTACACATTTTTTAAAGAGATAACATTATCAATGTGAAATTCTATAAAACCAGTTTATGACGTGAAATCCGAATAAAAATCTATCACGCTTCGAAAATTTTTGTATATTTATTAGAACATTCTTTTTTCTTCTTTTTTTTTTTTTTTTCGAAATTCTTTAAAATCATGTAGGACATGTATAAAATGTCGTTGGATGTGACAAACGACACCAAATCAAAGGGGTAGGATGAACAGAGGATGCCTGAGAGCAAAGAAGAGAAATAGTCACCAAAATCGTGGGCGATGTGAAAATGCGGGGGTAAGTCGTGAAAAGTGGCTTCGAGAATATCTCTCCAGCGACTGCTCACGAGTTGGTTCGGCACGGGTGATGTCGACTTGCCGACCGGCGAACGGCGATGTTAGGCTTCGAAGGGGTGAGTGGACAATTCTTTGCCATTCTCTGTTCTTCTAAATTCTTTATTAAATGTTTACTGTTACAAAACCTTAATTTCTCTTCATTTCTAGTTCAAAAAGTAGTTTTTATTTTCTATGTTTAGTAAAAACAAAACATACTGTGGCCATTACAAAATTTTCTTTTATATTTTCTTATACAAATTTTCGCTGTTTAAACTATTTATTAAAATTATTATTTATCATAATTATTTTTCAATGATGAATGCAGACGAGTTTCACATCAGAGAAATATAACATTAAATTTCGAAAGAAAGTCCATTTTATACCCTCTAGACGGTATCTAAGGAATATTTTTTAATGACAAAAATTGATAATTTGTTTTAAATTATCACAGATCTATGATACAACCCTTCGTTTTAAATATCTTGACGAGTTCATTTGAAACGTATGTATATTTTTAAATTTACACCTCCTGGGGGGTACTTTTCTCTAGGGAGAAAGAGAACCCACTAAGTGCACAAAATTTATTTTTTCTGATTGATTATTACTATTATGAATATGTAGACATACATTTAAATTCACATTGAAAAGCTGAAAGTTATTCTGATTATGCACATTTATACAAAATTTTGTCCTATACTGTCATATTCTAATTATATAAAATGAAATGACAGCGTCGCCCTGTTGAGCGATTGATTTAAAATGTAATCAGCAGCAATTTAAGTCAAAATCTAACTAAATATCAAGTTTGGTCAAATTTAGTTCATTGGTTTGTGAGATACAGGGTCCAAAAAACTTTGGACATACACACAGACAGACCCATAGATATACATAAATGTAGACAGGCATTTTTTTTAAATTGTCAAATCGTGTTCAGAGATATGAAAACGAGTAAATCCATCGAAAAACAGAGGTGGAAAATTTTCTCGAATCCAATACTTCTTCTTCTTCTTCTTTTTTTTTTTTTTTTAGATAGAAGAAAGTAAAAAGTTGTTATGCACGTAACATGCTTCATGTTTGTTTCCAATCGTCAACCTAATTCTATAAAAATCTATTTACAGATGCGAAACGAAACATTTAAATTGTGGAAGGGAAATATTATAGTCTTTTTTTTACTTCCATTACCCGACTACCGTAGGGAATGGAAGTATTGTATTCGGTTCAAAAATTCGATATAGAGATTTCACCTGATTTACATGTTTTAAGGTCTCCTGAGTCCAAAAAAGTGGTTTTTGGCAATTGGTCAGTGCAAAGATTTACAGATTAAGCGTATTCATTACAATGGAGCAATGGGTAGCGTACTATGTCATGGTTAAGTTATAGTTACGTCACAGATCGATGACAAAGCCATCTCGTGTTGGAGGTACCTGAACTACTCAGGCTGAAACTGCGCATGCTCGAATAGAATTTGTTTACTCGCGCGATGTTCCATATTTAAAATTAAAATAGAACTATGTTTGAACGAATGCACATCTAAACGGAAAAATTCATGTATTTTTAGAATATTAATATTTCGCATATTTTCCCGTATTTTAAGATAAGTAATACATTTTAAATCAATTCTTAAAAACTATTTTTTGAATACTTCTTACAATTTATATAATTATTGAAATCTTAATCTCGTGAATTTTCATTCATTACGGACCAAGAGATAATCTATGGAATTTTGAATTCGGTTGTTTGATTTGTTATGATGATAGAACAAGTTAGTGTTTATTATATTTGTTCATTCCTAAATGTTATTTTAGTTATAGATTTGATTATAAAGCGATTACAAATATATTTTGTTTAGATGATAAAATTTTTGCGAATGGTTTCGTCTGCGTCTGATTGATTTTATGGAACATGACATAATTTTTAATAAAAGAAATAATGATAAAGTCGCCTTTTATAAGCGATTCTTTTTCCAAAATTTAATTTTTTTTTTTAATCAAAATTTTAATTTTGAAAATTGCACAAATTAACATTTTCTTCTTAAATTACTAATACATGAATTTTTTCATATCTACAATACAATTTACAAAAGTAGTAGATCGATTTAAAAAATTATATTTTACATTAATTAATTCTGGCTCTAAGTGCACTATAGATGTGATTATTTACTTGAAGTTATTAGCGTACATTTAACTTTAAATACAAAATATGTTAGATGTTAACTAATAATAATGCGATTGTTTATTAGCTAACATCTAACATATTTTGTATTTAAAGTCAAATGTACGCTAATAATTACATCTATAATGTTCATTTAGGACTAGAATTAATTCTTGTTTATAATAAAACCATAAGAGATAACATTTTTAAAGAAAGCACAATAAGGGCGGGTTTTTGACAGCTTTTATTTGGGTACCGCAGCCACTGCACGAGGAGAAGCGCTAACGTCGAGTTTACTTTGCGACATTTCTTAACATTATGTGAACGAGCTTAATCTGTAAAGCTTTGGGTCAGTGTGTATATGTGTGTGCGGAGGGGGGGGGGGACCTTCTGGGTATTATATCTCGGAAACTAATAAAGATTGAACTACGAAACTTTATAATTGAAACACGTCTGGTGTACAGAGGAATTTTCTAAATTTTGGTGAAAATTGGATAACCGGAAGTGGGACATCCGAAACCAGAAGTGTCTATATCTCAAAAACGACTCTAACGATTTTCTTCAAAATTGCTGTATAAACACTCTATTAGATATAATTTCGAATGATATGGTTGGTTAGTTCAGGAAAATTGATAGGCATCCTGTATAAATAGCTGAATTTCAGGTCCTGCAAGTGCGTTACTTTCAAAACGGCTGTAGGAATTTTATTCAAACTTGCCGTATTAGTCCTCTTTTAAATATCCTTTTGTATGTAATTGTTGCTTTCTGGTCAACAATTACATACAAAATTCATGTATTTTTAGAATATTAATATTTCGCATATTTTCCCGTATTTTAAGATAAGTAATACATTTTAAATCAATTCTTAAAAACTATTTTTTGAATACTTCTTACAATTTATATAATTATTGAAATCTTAATCTCGTGAATTTTCATTCATTACGGACCAAGAGATAATCTATGGAATTTTGAATTCGGTTGTTTGATTTGTTATGATGATAGAACAAGTTAGTGTTTATTATATTTGTTCATTCCTAAATGTTATTTTAGTTATAGATTTGATTATAAAGCGATTACAAATATATTTTGTTTAGATGATAAAATTTTTGCGAATGGTTTCGTCTGCGTCTGATTGATTTTATGGAACATGACATAATTTTTAATAAAAGAAATAATGATAAAGTCGCCTTTTATAAGCGATTCTTTTTCCAAAATTTAATTTTTTTTTTAATCAAAATTTTAATTTTGAAAATTGCACAAATTAACATTTTCTTCTTAAATTACTAATACATGAATTTTTTCATATCTACAATACAATTTACAAAAGTAGTAGATCGATTTAAAAAATTATATTTTACATTAATTAATTCTGGCTCTAAGTGCACTATAGATGTGATTATTTACTTGAAGTTATTAGCGTACATTTAACTTTAAATACAAAATATGTTAGATGTTAACTAATAATAATGCGATTGTTTATTAGCTAACATCTAACATATTTTGTATTTAAAGTCAAATGTACGCTAATAATTACATCTATAATGTTCATTTAGGACTAGAATTAATTCTTGTTTATAATAAAACCATAAGAGATAACATTTTTAAAGAAAGCACAATAAGGGCGGGTTTTTGACAGCTTTTATTTGGGTACCGCAGCCACTGCACGAGGAGAAGCGCTAACGTCGAGTTTACTTTGCGACATTTTTTAACATTATGTGAACGAGCTTAATCTGTAAAGCTTTGGGTCAGTGTGTATATGTGTGTGCGGAGGGGGGGGGGGACCTTCTGGGTATTATATCTCGGAAACTAATAAAGATTGAACTACGAAACTTTATAATTGAAACACGTCTGGTGTACAGAGGAATTTTCTAAATTTTGGTGAAAATTGGATAACCGGAAGTGGGACATCCGAAACCAGAAGTGTCTATATCTCAAAAACGACTCTAACGATTTTCTTCAAAATTGCTGTATAAACACTCTATTAGATATAATTTCGAATGATATGGTTGGTTAGTTCAGGAAAATTGATAGGCATCCTGTATAAATAGCCGAATTTCAGGTCCTGCAAGTGCGTTACTTTCAAAACGGCTGTAGGAATTTTATTCAAACTTGCCGTATTAGTCCTCTTTTAAATATCCTTTTGTATGTAATTGTTGCTTTCTGGTCAACAATTACATACAAAATTCATGTATTTTTAGAATATTAATATTTCGCATATTTTCCCGTATTTTAAGATAAGTAATACATTTTAAATCAATTCTTAAAAACTATTTTTTGAATACTTCTTACAATTTATATAATTATTGAAATCTTAATCTCGTGAATTTTCATTCATTACGGACCAAGAGATAATCTATGGAATTTTGAATTCGGTTGTTTGATTTGTTATGATGATAGAACAAGTTAGTGTTTATTATATTTGTTCATTCCTAAATGTTATTTTAGTTATAGATTTGATTATAAAGCGATTACAAATATATTTTGTTTAGATGATAAAATTTTTGCGAATGGTTTCGTCTGCGTCTGATTGATTTTATGGAACATGACATAATTTTTAATAAAAGAAATAATGATAAAGTCGCCTTTTATAAGCGATTCTTTTTCCAAAATTTAATTTTTTTTTTTAATCAAAATTTTAATTTTGAAAATTGCACAAATTAACATTTTCTTCTTAAATTACTAATACATGAATTTTTTCATATCTACAATACAATTTACAAAAGTAGTAGATCGATTTAAAAAATTATATTTTACATTAATTAATTCTGGCTCTAAGTGCACTATAGATGTGATTATTTACTTGAAGTTATTAGCGTACATTTAACTTTAAATACAAAATATGTTAGATGTTAACTAATAATAATGCGATTGTTTATTAGCTAACATCTAACATATTTTGTATTTAAAGTCAAATGTACGCTAATAATTACATCTATAATGTTCATTTAGGACTAGAATTAATTCTTGTTTATAATAAAACCATAAGAGATAACATTTTTAAAGAAAGCACAATAAGGGCGGGTTTTTGACAGCTTTTATTTGGGTACCGCAGCCACTGCACGAGGAGAAGCGCTAACGTCGAGTTTACTTTGCGACATTTTTTAACATTATGTGAACGAGCTTAATCTGTAAAGCTTTGGGTCAGTGTGTATATGTGTGTGCGGAGGGGGGGGGGACCTTCTGGGTATTATATCTCGGAAACTAATAAAGATTGAACTACGAAACTTTATAATTGAAACACGTCTGGTGTACAGAGGAATTTTCTAAATTTTGGTGAAAATTGGATAACCGGAAGTGGGACATCCGAAACCAGAAGTGTCTATATCTCAAAAACGACTCTAACGATTTTCTTCAAAATTGCTGTATAAACACTCTATTAGATATAATTTCGAATGATATGGTTGGTTAGTTCAGGAAAATTGATAGGCATCCTGTATAAATAGCTGAATTTCAGGTCCTGCAAGTGCGTTACTTTCAAAACGGCTGTAGGAATTTTATTCAAACTTGCCGTATTAGTCCTCTTTTAAATATCCTTTTGTATGTAATTGTTGCTTTCTGGTCAACAATTACATACAAAATTCATGTATTTTTAGAATATTAATATTTCGCATATTTTCCCGTATTTTAAGATAAGTAATACATTTTAAATCAATTCTTAAAAACTATTTTTTGAATACTTCTTACAATTTATATAATTATTGAAATCTTAATCTCGTGAATTTTCATTCATTACGGACCAAGAGATAATCTATGGAATTTTGAATTCGGTTGTTTGATTTGTTATGATGATAGAACAAGTTAGTGTTTATTATATTTGTTCATTCCTAAATGTTATTTTAGTTATAGATTTGATTATAAAGCGATTACAAATATATTTTGTTTAGATGATAAAATTTTTGCGAATGGTTTCGTCTGCGTCTGATTGATTTTATGGAACATGACATAATTTTTAATAAAAGAAATAATGATAAAGTCGCCTTTTATAAGCGATTCTTTTTCCAAAATTTAATTTTTTTTTTTAATCAAAATTTTAATTTTGAAAATTGCACAAATTAACATTTTCTTCTTAAATTACTAATACATGAATTTTTTCATATCTACAATACAATTTACAAAAGTAGTAGATCGATTTAAAAAATTATATTTTACATTAATTAATTCTGGCTCTAAGTGCACTATAGATGTGATTATTTACTTGAAGTTATTAGCGTACATTTAACTTTAAATACAAAATATGTTAGATGTTAACTAATAATAATGCGATTGTTTATTAGCTAACATCTAACATATTTTGTATTTAAAGTCAAATGTACGCTAATAATTACATCTATAATGTTCATTTAGGACTAGAATTAATTCTTGTTTATAATAAAACCATAAGAGATAACATTTTTAAAGAAAGCACAATAAGGGCGGGTTTTTGACAGCTTTTATTTGGGTACCGCAGCCACTGCACGAGGAGAAGCGCTAACGTCGAGTTTACTTTGCGACATTTTTTAACATTATGTGAACGAGCTTAATCTGTAAAGCTTTGGGTCAGTGTGTATATGTGTGTGCGGAGGGGGGGGGGGCCTTCTGGGTATTATATCTCGGAAACTAATAAAGATTGAACTACGAAACTTTATAATTGAAACACGTCTGGTGTACAGAGGAATTTTCTAAATTTTGGTGAAAATTGGATAACCGGAAGTGGGACATCCGAAACCAGAAGTGTCTATATCTCAAAAACGACTCTAACGATTTTCTTCAAAATTGCTGTATAAACACTCTATTAGATATAATTTCGAATGATATGGTTGGTTAGTTCAGGAAAATTGATAGGCATCCTGTATAAATAGCTGAATTTCAGGTCCTGCAAGTGCGTTACTTTCAAAACGGCTGTAGGAATTTTATTCAAACTTGCCGTATTAGTCCTCTTTTAAATATCCTTTTGTATGTAATTGTTGCTTTCTGGTCAACAATTAATTATGCCAAGCTTTGGTAAAAGTCTGTTTCTCAAAAACGGCTCTAACGATTTTTTTGAAAATTGTTACATAAACCCATTTTAGATATCCTTTCTCATGCTTTACTTGGTTATCGCAAGAAAATTAATAGTCATCCTGATCAGATAGATCAGTTTTAGATCTCGGAAATTGGTGTTTAAATAAATAAATAAATAAATAACTCTACAATTTTCTTTTAATTTATTTTTCTTAAAAAAAAAAAAAAAAAAAAAAAAAACGCTGTGTAAACTCTTTTTTATGTTTTTACACGTGTAAACTTTCTCTTACCGGAAAATTTTTAGTTGTTTCATTAGGTCAATTCTATGCCTTTTAAAAAAATTATCTCCAAAAAGTGCATATAATACGTGCAATAATAGAAGTAGTGTGGTTGTTTCACACCAGATTTTTAATTTAAATTATGCATTATAATAATAATTCTAAAAGCATTTTATTGCGCACCCATGACTGTACATTTTTAACCTGATTTTTATTGACTTTTACAATATTTTAAATGAACTTCAATTATGCCTAAGTATCACAGAGACTTTAAAAACATTTTGCAACAAATTTTCAATTTTCGTTATGAATATACGTATTGCATTTTACAAAGTGTAAGAAATATTTGAACAATTTAACTACTAAAATTAAATACCAGTGTTAATTGCCCCAAGGTTTCAAATATGCAGAATTCTGTATTTATTTATTTATTTATTTATACCAAGTAAGTAGAACTGCATAGACATGTACGCAAAAAATAATATTCTGAACTTTCTAATATGAAATGTTTACATTTTTACCAAAATACTGAGGGGAAAAAAATAGTTAAAAACGATATTGTAAGTTTAGAGTAATATAAGTAATATATATAAACATATTTTCACTTTTTACCTTTAAAACTTTTGCTTGAATTGAGTTTGATAATTTTAATTTCAATATATTCGCATTATCAAATGAATCTTGTAATCTTAAAAAGACGATTGTATCAAAACATTGATTTAAATATTTACTATTAAATTGGGTCTTTGTCTTGTATTACATATTCTCGTAACTGTTAATTCAAACACTATCCTTTTAATTCTAACAAGATTTACGTTAAAACTTATGTTTTGAATTTACATAAATTTTCAATTATTTCAATTAAATATTTAAATTTTGATTTAAAACATGAGCCTTAAACGCACATTAAGCTTACTAAAGTTTCCTCGTTTCACCATTATTTTCACTATTAAATACCTTCCTTTTGATTCTCATAGGCTTTGTATTAAAATCTATGTAAATTTAAAATTTTCTTTTAATTGAAAGTTTAAGTTTTGATTTAAAATATAAATGCCAAACACGTAATATAATTATATTAAAGGTTGGTTGTTTAGCTGTTTTATAATAAGTACTTTCTCAGATAAATTAATAAATAAACTGGAACATAATTCTGCCTATGACATGTTAAGTAGAAACCATCTCGATGTTTATTTTAATTTAATTATTGTAGTGAATTAATTATTATAGGATAAAACAAATTAAAAATGATTAAAATTTTTCTTTTCATTTTTAAATATCAATTACATTGAGAATATTTTTTTTTTTAATTGCAATTTATAAAATTCGCTATATTATGAATATACCAATTAATAAATACAGGTAAAATAATAAAATATTTTAGTGATTTTATGTTTTTTAATCTATTTTTCTGTTTAAAGTGTATATTTTTAAGTGATATAATGTGTTCTTCTTAAACTACAAGCGGGTAAAAATTATTAGAATAAACATGAAATTATACTTTTTAGTTGTATTTTTTGTTTAACATTTTCTTTTAATGCATATGCAATAATTGAAGGGAAAAAAATTCACTTTTTCACTCTTTAAAAACAGTTCAGAGAATATTTTAAATTCTCTTCCACAAATTTTACAAAGAGTTATGGTTTCTTTTCGTCAGTCTGTCTGACCGCGTTTTCATTTTCATAAAAATTTTCAGAATTCCGTTAAATACTTTATCCGTCATATCACAAATTGTACTATGCCATAAATATTTCTAATATCATTGGAAAATGTTGAAAATGTTTAACGCAACTGAAAATGCATCTGAAGTAATATCTTGTAATGAATCCAAATACTTTTTTATGAACCTGTAAATGAAAAATTGGTGACATTTATTTATGGAAAACATCTTTTATTGCATCTGAAAATTATATATTCATTTCGCATGTTCAGCGTCGTATATATTTAAATGTGCTTAAAATAAATACGTCTATCAGACGTAATGTAACAGATTTCTTTTTGTGAGTTTTTATATACAAACAATTTGTGCCACTTGACGATTTTCTAGGGAAACATTCTATAGTTTATCTAAAAAATGTACGATTAACATTATTTTTGCTTTATGGAATTATAAAAATATATTCTTATTCACTAAAAAGTAGCTTTTAAAAACATTACTTTCCATACCTGATACCTAATTGAGTGCTATTACTTATTTTTTGATACCTTTAAGACTAAATTAAAAAATATTAAGGTAGTTATAATAACAAGAATAATAACAATTTAAAGTATATATGAATTTAAATTTTGCTCGTGAAACGTTAATATAAAAAACTAGTATATAACCCCGTCAAAAATGACGGAATGTGAAATCAATTACGATAGTGAATCAACGAATGCTTTGCCTGCTTCGCTGGACACTATATTAAAGGGGACTAATGTGCAAGTTGCACCTGACGGGACTAATATGCAAGTTGTACCTGACGAGACTAATGTGCAAGTTGCACCGAACGAACAAACTATTTCTTTTAATGAAAATACCTACTAACCCAGGACGATATGTCTAATATAACGTATCCTATTATATATCCTATTTATCGTAATATAACTCAGCACTTATTTCGCTTCCTTCTTCGACTCGTTTTAATAAGTAATTTTTTTATGCATGGGCAAATTTAACATTTTTTTTTTAATTTTTCGCGTGAAAACATTATTTCATGCCTCCCCCCACTCTCAAAAAAAAAAAAAAGTATATAAAAATACATAACAATAACTGGTAAATTTGTTTGGCAACAATCATAAATTTAAATGTCCAATTTTGAAATTATTTTCATATTTTAATTAATTCTAAAATATCTAATCAAAACTTCGTTACAAATAAGGTACCAAATGAAAGGTACCATATTTGTAACGAAGTAACCCTAGGTACCTTATTTGTAACCTTATTACTTTTAACTAATTTGATAAATATGACGTCACAAACAACTGTTTGTTTATATCAGATATGTACATTATTATTATTGCAAGAAAATGATATAATAACTATTAGCCCATAATTTTTATGATTGAATTTTATATTACATTTTAATTTTATCCTCCATGGGTATTTTAGAATTGCAATGGTAGTTATAAACTTTCGTTGAATTCTTTTTACATATTGAAATTAAGGGAAAAGTGCAAGCACAAAAAATGTTCAGTTTTGAAATATCTTTCTAATGATGTAACATTTATGCAGATTAATAAATTAAAAAATAAATAAAAATAAAAATACATAGCATTTCTAAGGAAAAAAATGGCTACCAAAAGTTTCTGTTTTGAAGTGGTCTAAACCGGAATCGTTCCTGACAGAAGATGGTCATTATTATTATTAATTAGAAAAATGTATAAAAATTTTCAAGCACTTAATAAAAAAAAAAACACTTTTGCTTTTTTAAATATTATTGTCATTGGCATAATGCTTATTGATCTAAATATATTTCATAAAAAAAATATACATAAAAAAAATATTTTATTATTATTATATTTTGCATTGCATATCATATTTTATTATTAACTCTGAATCTAGTTATACTTGTATGTCTGCGTCAACTGTTGACATATGGTGTCGTAAAAATACCATTCCAACACGTTTTTATATTATATGTTTAATAACCGACTTTCTGAAACTCAATTAATATTCCACGATCGTTCTTAAAATTATTTAATTTCCCATAATTAAGACTGAATTTACTTATTATTATATGTCAGTATTAAAGCCAATATGATTTAACCAGTTGAGCAGTTATAATGCAATTGACTTTAATCAAAATGTCACTCAATAGTCTTTCTACTAAATTTTAAAATCGTTTGAAAGATAACTGGGTATAATTACCACTTGAAATGTTTTGATATAAAAATATGCACCATTTTGTTTATATGCAGTTTCATATTTACGTGCCAGTCGAATTTGAAACTTATGATTTTAACTGGTATGTCAACTTTCATTCCACGAATATCATTCTAACAATTTATAACATTTTCAAGTAATTATTCAATTTTTTTTTAAAATCACATTAGTAATCATTTCATGAACGCAATTATCATAGTTTTTATTACATTTTTCTTTTGATATTTCTGAATTTGATTCCAATCTGTTTCTACTTCTGTGTCAATTTCAAATCAATGTAATTCTATCAATTTATTTATTTATTTATTTATTTATGTGTTTATTTTTACATAAAAATTAACGTGATTTCGTGAATGTCTTTACAAGATATTTTAAAGTGAAATCCTTTGACACAACTTCTTTAAAACGCAGTAAATCATAATATATAATAATAATAATAATAATAATAATAATAATAATAATAATAAAAAGAAATAAAGTCAGAAATATTCGATGGAAAAAATATATTTTAGGTTTAAGTTTTAACCCTACAAGACTCAATTTTTTTAGTGCTCGACAAAAATATATAGGTTGTAATTAGTGATCACAAGATAGGGAAAACTTATAAAAATAAAACCATATTTTACTGAAAAATCAACTTTTTAGCTCAACGTACCGTATGTGGAACATACATAAAAATATGATTTACTAATACGTTTACTATTGTAATATATATATATATATATATATATATATATATATATATAAACCTTACCTCTGCAAAATATACACTTCGTTATAACACACAGTATTTTTTTTCCGAGTCAAAACTGTTCAATAACTATTCTTTTTTTATTTTTGAATTCAGACAAACGACTAACGTATCACTTTCATTCAAATTTCACACTGAGTGCACTATAACAAAAACACGAACGACATCTTTAGGTAAAGATTCGTATTACTACATTGCTAAATGTCAGTAGCTTCTATGAAGATGTCAAGAGATGTCGCTACTAATAGTTTTATAGCTATAGGAACGATTAAAGTCGGTGTTCCACATGTAAAACTGGGTGCCTTGTAGGGTTAAATTAAAAAGTATCATTAACTTTAAATACTTACAGTGTGAAGAATGAAGTTAAAATTGTTATGAAGTTATTTGCGTCTCAACATGCATAGAAAAAAAATCTATGCAGATTAATTTAAAATTACACATAGCTGTAGTGTCCCAGGCCCCTGAATATGGAAACAGTGTAAATTCTTTTTTGGATTTTTAACAAATAATATATATTTATAATGAATAAATAATATATATGACAAATATATATAATTGCTCAAGTATCAACCATTCTTTTGTTTAACTTTACGTTGTACATGACGATTAAAGAATTTAGCTAATTTCTAGGTTACAAAATCTTGAAAATCGTAAAATCATTTGCTAGTAAATAATTCTAATCTCAAAAGAAATGCATCTGAGAAGAGTAGATTTTTAATAAATTAAGAAAAGTACAAGAATTCCTTAAGGAATTACAGCTGCTATTAATTTCACTTACTTTCTTTTACAATTGACTATGAATAATATTTTTTACTTTTCTAAATAATAATGATAATTTTTCACATGAAGGACTTCTCAAAGTGTACAAAAGCTGGAATCAAATTTTATTTTAGAAGAAATGTACACTGCTAAAAATGGTTTCTCAAAAATGAGCAAAATTGTCTCAAAATAGCTCCAAAACAGTATATGCTTAAATTTGAAAACCATGTACTCATTTTTGAGTATACTGACATGCTCAAAAATGGGGATACTGGGATTCTTAGTGTTCAACCCCATTTTTGAACATGTCAATATACTCAAAAACGAGTACATGTGTTTTGTACATATTTTCTAACTGAAGATAAAATGTATTATTAAAAAAATAAAAATAAAATAAAGTATTACATATATTACATATCTAATTCATATATTATTTCTTATGTATCACATGAACCATATAGATTAACAACATTGGTTCTAATTATATTTGAATTATATCGTCATAATTATCATTACTTTAATCACTCTAGATATTAATTAGAATACCATTATATTAAAAATTATATTTTAGTTCGCCATTTAGTTTTAAAACCACAAATATTTTCTTCTTGCTTTTTCAGTTTTCATGGCTCGCGTAGGATTTAATAAGTACAAAACTTTGAATAAACACCATAAAATGCAATAAACTCGCAATAATTGTTTTTTGTAGAAAGAACACATGACCTTTCTTCAGGCGAACAAAGTATGCACGAATGCTGCAATCAAAGGATTCGAAACAATTGTTGCGATATAGCATTTTATGGTGTTTATTCAAAGTTTTGTACTTATTACTTTAAAATGCCAATTTTATCGGGCTTTCTTATTACTCGTAGGACTTAATTAAATTATTAATATTTTTTAGTCAAGAAAACTATTGACGTTTATTATAAAATTTACTTTAATAATCAAAAGTACATATTTCCGAACTGTTCTGTTATTCCAGTCTGATAGTTGCTGAATTATTATTGATCTTTTTATTTTATTTTGTTAATTTTTATTTGCGTTTGTATATCTGGTATTAAAAATAATTTTTTAAGTAAGAACTTTAAAGGTTTCATAATAAATTTATTTCTCTTCCTTTTTTTTTTCAATTTAATGCACACGTGCTTCTTATCTAACATAATTTCCATAGATGTTGTGCAGAATTTTTTTTAGAAAGAATTCATTTTCAGAAAAGTTCTAAATAAGTCCTGTCGCGATGCGAGATCACGCATGTGTTGGCGCCGCACGTACACCGTGATGAAAGAAATGAAGTATGAACGAATCCATGTGTGTAGAAATGTTTTTTATGAATGGATATCGCTGTAATCTTTAATTCTAGTCACACTTTTTAAAGGTCTTTTATGACCTTGCCATACGTTAACATGTCTTTTGACCCGTTTTGACAAATTTCTATTCAGCGAAGAGTTTAAACTTGAATTAATGTCAGCCTAAGATTTTAAAATTTTATTGAGACTTCAGAATTTTACTGTTAATTAAAAAGTTACGGGGCGTACGGATTACGTACAATAGAATCGAGAATTTTTCAATAGAATGTGGTGTGGTAATTTAGTTTGATTGTGTATAGGTAGGACCTAGGCCTGGGTGGAATGCCCTCATGGGCGTGGGAGATTTCTAAAAGGTGCTAGACCGTATTCAGGCGACTTTTGGGAAAAAATCATGAATATCCTTGAACGGCTAAGCTAGCGAGCATAACCTGGTTTTGATCATAGCACCTCCCGTCTATACGCTTTGACAGCAGAACTTCTCGGCAACTAGTGAAGCCATTTTTCAAACTTAAGGAATTTATTTTAAATAACCTTAAATTACAAGCTTATCCAAGAAAGACAGCAGAAGTAAACATTGAGTATTTTGAAAATATAGTATTGACAATAAAGAAACCCATTTTTTAGAGTTCCAATAATTGTAGAATATATAATATATTAATTATTTTTTTCTATCAAAAGGTGGCACTTTAAGAAGTTGTTTTTATGTTTATCATCCTAGTTTTTTAGCACAGCACTTATAAATGTTGAATGTGAGGATCGTTGTTGAACTAATACAATTCTTAACCTTAAACGAGGAAAAGTTATTCGAATCAAACAGTGGCTAATATGTTTTCATAGCATACTCAATGGTTTTTAGTTGTGGAATTCTTTCTAATCAGGTTAGCTGATACTCCTACACTGAGAAAAAATATATACCGCCGCCTTCATCTAGAATGAATAAGTGGTCATTTTCTAAATCCCTAAACTTGAAATACAGATTCCCGAGCTATGCGCATAAGGCACGCCCATAAACTGAATAGACGAAATGGTCGAGAATTTCTAGGCTACACATTTCTAGATGGTAAAAAAATATTCTGAATATTCTGCATATTCTGAATCTTTCGTATTGGCAGAAATTCTCGCTTGATTTTCTAGAATTGGGTCATAAACCAAGATTATTATTGCTGAAACCAAGCTTGTATTCGCATTTATTTGCAGAGATTTTTAAATAATTTTACCCTCAAGAATATTAGCAAACGCTCCAGAATTCTAATAGGGGTATCTAGAACTCGCTTTCAAAACGGACTAGAACTTATAAGGTGACATGGAACTATTTTTTTAGAGCCACAATTTAGATTCTAGATGTAAGTTACAGAATTTTTTCTCAATGTAGCCTAAGTCCTATTCAATAACAGTTGCCAACACATCCAAATAACAAACAACTAATAGCATCAAAATGCACGCAATGTATATTTTATGAGCTTTTACCTACAAATGAAAAAATTATGAATTTTTCCCCCCTTTTCGTCTGGTGTTTAAGCATTGAGCAAAAAACTAGAAATAGTTTTGCTACGTTTCAAAACTTAAAAAGATAGAAATACAATTTAAAAATAATCAAATAAAATTCACATACTGCATATTCTTCTGTTTCACTATCTAAGAATTTTTTGTTATTTGTTACTATATATGTACATGTGTGCGTGTCTGAGTGTTCATGTAGCTCGTTTTCATGGAAGATTAGGAAAATTTCCAGAATTTGGGATTTTTAGATGTATAAAAAATATAATTAATAATGTTTATCCAGAGAAAAATTTCTTCTTAAAAATGGCCGCGTTGTTATTTCAAAATTACATATAAAGTAATTTACGCAGGTATAGACATTTTAGAATATATTCAAGACATTATTAAACTTTCAGTTACATTAACAGATATTGCTTTAATACAAAATTATGTTTTTATTTTAGTGAAACTATTTATCATTTTAGTGAAATTCCTCATTTGAGTGAAATAGTTGATTTTCGAATAGTGCCAATTCTAATAATTATAAAAGATTCAGACAGTTCTAATGTAAATCATGTTAGCCCGTTGCATCATTATTTGTACAGATAACAATATTGACAAAAACAGAGTTCTGTCTTACCACCTGCGTCTTAATCAAATTTATGTGTTCATCTATATCGAAAATCAAGTTTATTTCATTTATGCAGTGATCTTACTTTCAATGAAACATCTTTTTCTGCTATAAGCGATGTGGATGAACATCTGGTTATTTCAAACGGGTTCAAAATTAAGTAATAAAAACAACAATTAGTATTAAATATTACGTTCAATAAAAATTGTTCATTTGTCTAAAATTTTGTACTTTTAATGTATTTTTATAAATTCCGGTATTATCTATAATAGTTTTCATTTATTACATCATAGAAAATTAATATGACAGATTTTTATATTAAAATAATGATGATAAATCTCACTTAAAAGTTCGAAACTTTGTCAGCCATATATGCAGTACGTTGGCATATGCATACGCATTTCATGGTATGCATACGCATTTACTATGATTTTTTAAAAACAATATTTGTAAGATAACAGGATTTAAAAATTTTAACTGAATATTTTAATATGATCGGTGCTTAGTATGTAATTTATGGATCTTTTTTAGACTAAGAATGTTATAAAATTCGTCAGTATTATCTTTATATCTATGTTTATACATATTTCCTTAATATGCATGAAATTTTTCTGTTCTCTTTTTTTAAAAATGATAATGTCTTTTATTTTTAATTGTATTTGTGTTAATTTTTCAAATTTTTTATTTTCAACTTTTAATAAATTTTTCCAATCAATTTAATGTATATTTTGTTTATTATTTCTTTACTAGTTAGTTGGAGGGCGACTAAGGCACCCGTTGAAAAATGATCATTTCATTTTATTTATTTCTCACTTCAAATAATTCATTTGCTAACGAAATTTTCGCACTTTATTTATCTCTTCGTTACCTGTAAAATTCAAAATTATTATTATTATTTTATAGACGTCATTTTTTCATATGCATGAACAAATTTAATATATATATATATATATATATATATATATTTTTTTTTTTTTTTCACGAGAAAGCATGTTTTATTTTATGCTGAAAAGAAAAAAAATGGCAACAATTAAAAATTTAAATGTTTATTTTAAAGTTATGTCTATTTTCATATTTTAATTAATTTTTAAAAATCTAATAAAATTCGTTACAATAAAGTACAAAATGAGAGGGGCAATTGTTCAGAATCCGTCGGATTAAACAGCTTATTGATCGGACAATTAGATTTTTTAAAATTAACCAAAGTATGAAAATTAGGTGGCAACTTGCGTTCACACACAGAGTCCAAAAAAATGTCTTGGCCTTTTTAAGCGTGACAGAGCCAGTCAGTGATGAGCGTAACTGTATATGCTGATTCGTATCATTGTATTTTTATTAATAATTGCCTACATCTATTTCTTTGGATGAATAGAATTTTCTACATGCATATCACAAACTTATGTATGTGAAAAATGCTAATCATTATTAGTAGTTTTCTGTTATTAATTATATGAATTTTCTTACACAATAAAACCATATATTTTAATGACAAATCAATTATTAATTATAGAAAAATGTTTTTGGGCTTCAACAACAAATTCCAAAATTTATTTGTTTTTATCAACACTGCATGTTATCTATTGCTAACCAGCTTTAGAATTTCATGTTTCAACAACATTTTAGTTTCGGAGAACGAAATGGTTATTTATAAAAATTAATTTAGCAGTAATATTTTATTATATATTAGAGAATAAATAAATAAAGTTAGTTTAAAATAGCTAGTTTTTTTTATTTATTTATTTATTTATTTTTTTTATTTCATTTAATCATAACAAATTAATTTGTAAGAAAAAGAGGAAAGAATCAAAAGAAAAGAAAAGAAAGAGAGAGAGAAAACAAAGCAAATTATGTATTTAAAAAAAAAGGAAAAAAATACGGTAATATTTTTATTGTTCTTTAAAATAATAAAGAGATATTTGTTGCTAACCATCTTTTAAGTTTAAGAATTATTTCAATATGAGGAATTAAAAATTACTAAAAATGTGTTTTTTTAGAGACGGTAATTTTTCTCATAGTAATGGGGCTTAAATGTAGGATGTAAGGAGCTTAAATGTAGTAAGTTATGTCGTAAACTTTGACTTACGAATAGTACCACTTTGGCTGGTTTGAAAACAATAAAATACTGTTTTTTTTTTTTTTTTTTTTCCCTCCGCTATTCTATTTTTCGAAAATCAACAGAAATTAAATATGTATGTATTAAAAATAATAATAATAATAATCTGCCTTACGAAGATAAAAATATAGAACACATTGGTTAAACGTTTCACGTGAAGCAAAATCTTTGATTTGTTAACGCACTGTTTATTTGTGACGGTATGACCAAAAATAGTGCTCGATGACCTTAATAGTCTGGTAATAAAATTAAAAATGTCTCTTGCACAAAAGTGTTTTCCCACTCAGCATGAACCTGATATAAACAGCACGATGTCGCCATCACTTTTTAAAATGCTTTTTAAAACAAGCTATCAGTTAAAACTAACGCAATTATATCTTGCTGTACATGTTATTTGTTTATTTGCTAGTGCTATAAAGTTTCAAAATATATGATAATTTTGAGTTATCATCACATTACATAATGACATATTTTCTAGCTTTAAAAAACTAGAAATGAAATCAGCTCGTTATTAATAAAATAGAAAGTGGAAATTAAATAGTAAAAAAAAAAAAAAAAAGTCAATTTTGAAAATTTAAATTAGATAGTTTTTAGTTATATGATCTTTTTAGCGAGTTCCTCTCGAAAAAGATGACTTTGGAAAAAGAAAAGAATATAGTATTTTAAAAATATACTAGGAATATTTAAAGTTTTGAAGGAATTTAAATGTTATATAACGTTTTGTAAAACCCTTCAAATATTGTCTTTCTGATAAACTGATTAATACACAGTATTAATCACAATTATATTTTAAAATTCAATTCGACTTTACTTAATTGTGTAATTTTACAAGGCTAAATAAACAGGTCATTACATAAATTATTCATGTATATAATCATTACGTATTATTATTCCTCCATTATCTTTCCCTTTCCATTGTTATTGTTTAAACACAATTTGAAGGTAATAGTTAAATAAATGTACGCTTGTAATTTTAATAGAAAATGTGTGCGGGTCGGAGATGGCAGTTACAACTTAATCAACAGAAAATATTATTTATTAAAAACATTAACAACATTTAAATTGACTAATTTCATGCTATATTTAGATTTTTCTGGCAAGTTGGCAAAATAATTGAATTAAAACAGTCATACTTAACATAATTTTCTCGTTACGCATATTTTTTATTTTGAATTTAGAACATTTGATGCCATTTTTTTATGCTTAAAATAAATAAATAAATAAATAAAGGACAAAAATATATTTTTTAAAAATAAATGCACACACATGCTAAAATAAAAGAAAGTCCATAGTGTAGATTTTTATTTTATTTTTTGTGTATTTATTTATTTATTTTTATTGCTGTTGTGCAAAAAATGTCATTGCTAGGTTTGATTTGTTTAATTTTTGATTCATTTAAAAAATGAAATTTTAAACAATGCATTTTAAAACAAAGCATTTTAAAATAAGAGTTTAAATGTTTTTGATTTCAACTCCACACCATATCACATGTATCGTTCCTATTTAGCTAAAAATGATTAATGTTTTCATTAACCTTAGATTAAGAAGAGCTATTTAATTAAAATATATTGATTGCAAAAGTTAGTGCCGATTTAATAAATAAATTTATCAATGATTTAATTAATTAAACTTCCTAGATTACTTATGAAAAACTACTGGGAGACTAAATATTTATAATTCTATTCTTTTACTCCATTTAAGGAGACCCGACATCTTTTCAATTTTTTTTTTTTTTTTTTTTTTTTTTTTTTAATTAGAAAACTTTTATTTATATCATGCGTATATTATTAAGTGGTATTAACAAATGAATTAATTTTTACAGAAAAAGAGGAATTACATAAATAAAAATTTAGAAATTTTCTCTCTCTCTCTCTCTCTTTTTTTTTTTTTTTTTAATTTAAGAATTTTAAAATTATTTCTTCTTCTGCAGTTTTCTATATTTTGTCAGCATTGATTTTTCTTTTTATACCCATGACAGTATGTTTTGAAACTTTAGGGATGGATTTTGAAATTTATTAATTATTTTTTGAGAAAAAAGTTAAAAAGTGTATGTTTATAAAATTAAGATTTGAAATTTATAATAAAGATTTGAAATTCATACACACAAACGCATATACATATATTTAAAAAACTTTTGCTGAGATATAAAACTATTGCTGAGATATATGGGGTATAACATATACTTTATACTCCCAAACTTTCAAGATAATTCCTAAAAATTGTTTTAACATTTTACAAAACGTTTAAATTCGAAAGTGTCCAAATACTTATTGATATATAGTGTATCTTCATTTTAGAGCAATATGCGAAAAAATTCTGTTGTAGAAAAGAAAACAATGTTATTGAATTTAATTTTTATGTAAATAACTAAATGAATTCTGCTAATTGTTTTAATGCATGACTATTTAAAACATTGTTACTCGCACTATTTGATAAATAAACAATATCCGTATTTTTTCATTTAAGAGCAATAACTTTTTATTATGCAAATAATTAAACAAATTCTGCTATGATTTATAATGCATGAATATTTACAAGCTTAAAAAAAAAAAAAAAAAGATAAAATCTACGCATCTTTATTTTAAAGCAATTTGCAGAAAATTTCTGTTGTCGGAAAAAGAAAACAATAATATTGAATTGAATTTTTATCTCAAAAATTAACGAAATTCTGCTAAATGTAATTTTCATGTAAATAATTAAAGGAATTCTGCTAATTGTTTGAGTGTATGAATATTTAAAACATTATTACTCACACTATTTCATAAATAAACAATATCCAAACATCTTCATTTTAGATCAATAACATATTCTTATGCAAATAATTAGAGAAATTCTGCTGAGTGTTATAATCCATGAGTGTTTAAAAAAATTGCGTTTCACATTTTGATAGTTTGCTTCAACTAATACCATAAACACTGACGAGATAATATTTTGTATTTTTTATCACTACTTAATTTGCATTACAATATATAAAATTAAAGAATTGTGTATCTTATTATTATTATTATTATTTTTTTAATTAATTATTATTATTTTTTAAATATTTTTATTACATTGATGTTGTGAAATATTCCAAAAGCACCGCTCATTTGTAAAAATTGAGAGTTTGTGTCTTTTTTAGCTCTTTACAGAATTCCTCATTATGGTACGTTTTCCTATAAAATCCTGAAATAACAACCATTAAGTATCAATAGAATTTTGTTATGAAATAGTCAGTTATTTTGAATATAAAAGAACCTTTATCTGAAGTGAATTCAATAGCTTACTTTCATTTGCATCATCGCAATCGGATATTTTTTTAAAGAAAGCTTAGTGTTATTTTTGAGATATCCCTTTTAATGCAGCACAATTGTAAGAAAAATGTAATAAGAAGGTGGTGGTAACTTTGCTGGTTGGAATTTTATTCTTTTTTGATGTATAGTTTTCGTTCACGGTAAATATAAATTAAATTTAAAATGGGTACTAACATTTGCAGTTAGTAGCCATTAGAAGAACATAAGCCATTAACAGAAAACATAACTGTGCTCGTTGAATCTCGTTAAAATACAAATAACCTATTGAAGAAAACTTTCATTTACGAATGCTGTTGTTTCCTGCGAAGTCTTCTTAAAATCTATTACTTTTTCACAAATATTATATTGCAATATTCTTTTCATATCTCTAGATATTGTTTAAATTTAAGTATAGAAAGAGAATTTAAAGACATAAATCTATATTTTTGAGTCAGCTATTTCCTCAATGTTATTGAGTCGGTGTAATCTTTAAGATAATTTTTTTTTTTTTTTTTTTTTTTTTTTAACGTGATTATAAAATTTTGAAATGTTTATTTTGTTTTTAGTAGCAAAAACTGCAAAGTTCTTGGGGTATTTGGCTCTTCTGTTTTGAATCCTTTGTGTTATTGAGAAAGATGTTACTAATGAAAAAAAAAATGAAAAAAAAAAATATATATATATATTTACGTCTAGATTTATATCTAATACATAGCTGACAACATTTATAATTTTTTAATCAGCTTTATTCCTACTAAAATGTTACACATGTAACAATTTTACAATGTAAAGGAAAATGTTACGCATATTTTTGAAGAAATTAAATATATTTTTGATTAAATAAAATGAAAATAATTATAAAAATTTTCCGGTATTAAGTTTCTCTTGAAAAAAGTGAGAGTTTCTACCTATATTCGGCAGCAAAATTATTGAAGCACACATCCAGTTCATACATATAAAGATACATTTTTGTTGTTGTTGTTTGATCGCTAATTTTTATCATGAACTTACTTTTTTATGAGCAGCATAAAACTAAGATCGTGACTCGACAAATATTTACTTAACAAAGCAGTATTAGGTGCACATCTTTTACATAGGAATTATTGCTAGAGATTCAACAATTTTGCTGCCGACTGTATGCTAATAGAAGATTTAATGGTCTATTTCATGTCTCAAGAATTATGAAACTACCACTAGCTTTTATTATGAGTGTTGTTTATGTTTGATGGCAGGCCAAAATCATAAGCAGCTCTAAAATAAGAAATTCTCCTTACCTCTGCACTCATTTTCAAGATTCACCATTTTCAAATCTTTTTTCCTTAAGGCACTCCTAGATTAAGAAATATAGTTTTGATACTTGAGGAAGATGAGGGAGAAGGATGAGAGAGAAGATGCATTAAAAAAAAAAAAATCTTGATATTTTTACTCTAGTTAATATTATTGAAGTATTCTAATTTTAAAAACTGGGAAGTTCGTAGATATGTTTTAGTTTCTAGAAAACTAGAGTAATATATACCGTATCTATCTATTCTGTTTTTTATCCTCTTTCACTGCCAATGATCTCTAAAACGTTTTTTTGCTTAGACCTTATTCAGTACTCTCCGTGCAATCGTACACGATTTTATTTTATTATTTTAAAATTTTATTCAAAAAGGCTCCCTTATAAATGTATCATTGGTTGGATATCAGCTTTCCTTATTTTCACTGAACAGGGATCACAGCTGTTCTGTATTTTTACGTGCGTTTTATTATTTCACAACCACTATTTTCGTATATATTTTTTTTTGTGTGTGAATGTCTTACTGCTGTAATAATATATTAAAAATTAGTGTTTGGAAAAATGGTCAAATAATAATAAAAAGCACGTAAAAATATAGGACGCACTGCTACCCCTGTTTTAAACGAAACAGGCTTGAACCAAATGGCCCGACTTATAAAGGCCTCATAAAATTAAAAACATATCTAATTGATAAGGTTTGGTTTCTGTAAAAGTGTGTTCAATATTTATTAATCGTGAAAATTCTAATCATATATTTGTTAATTTTAAATTATCGTTACATATAATTTTTGTAAAATTGTAAAGTCCCTTTTAGCAAAGTACATGATATATTAAAAATAATGACGTGATTTTGATCCCACATATTTTTCTATGGTAATATATAAAAGTACTGGTGAGGTGGTGGTGGTAAGATTAAGCCTAATTGACTGCACAAGGGTCCTAGACCTGGGTGTTCAATCAATACAAGGATGTCTTTCTAAGGGGGGGGGGGGTCCTAATTCGTATTCACAGGAGTTTCGAAGAAAACTACGGAAAACTCCGAACTTCTAGGTTGACGAGCGTGATCTGGGATCGAACAGTGGGCACAAAAGTAATGGAATAAAGTGCAAAAATCTAACTAAAGTTTCATCACTAATATTTTAAGTGTTTTATCTGCTCATGCCCACCTCTAACGTATATAGCAAAAAAAAAAAAAAAATATTTTAGTTAAAACACAAAATAATTTTTTATGTCTTAACTAAATTCGTCCCATAATTTCTGGAAGGTAATGGTATTGAAAAATACCCCTACTTCTATCTTGAGGTCCTTGTTTGCAGACAGCTCGTTTTTTATTGCAATTACCTACAAATATCGGGGATCTAAAACTTAAAATAATAAAAGAAGTGATACCGTCTATACCGTCACCTCGCAGAAATTTAATAATAAATTGAGGTTAATGTAATACTTTGTGAGTTTTAGCACTCATTTCTGTTATAGGTAGTGATATAATATTCGTTCTACGACAAAGATGCAGGAGGTGCGATGTGCTGATGTGCTAACCTGCAAAGCGGAAAGAACATTCTCAATCACCTGCAAATTTTTAGTAGTAGAAATTTAGAGCAAGTATAATTTATATACGCAACTGAATATTTGTATTATTTTTTCAAGTTATTGAATAATGAATTATTAAATTATCGCTATTATTGAAATATTATTAAATTATCGCTATTATTGAAATATTATTAAATTATAACGCTAATTACAAGATTTTCATAAAAATTAATTAGCGTTAGTTGAACAATTAATGTTTAAACTGAATCATGAAATTACTTTTCGTTCGTTCTAATATACGGTTATAAATAACAGTTTATAATTAAAAAAAAAAAAAGTCAAATAATTTGTGTTTTCATATAATTTGTATGTTTAGAAACACTCTAAAAAATAATTCTATGTCAAATTATAATTTATTTTGCCTTTCAGTACCCCGTTTGAATATTGTAGTTACTTTCATAAAACATTTAAGGCTTTTATAAAAATAAAATAAAATAAATAAATGTATATTTCAAATTATTCAGAGAATTGCCGCCCACACTACTCCTTCAAGCTTAAATCATTTTTTGATTAGCCCTGTATATTGTTTGTAAATTATATACGTACCAAACAATGTACTTAAATTTAGTACAGAAAGAAAAATTATGACACATTTTAAAATACACTTTGAGCCATTTCTAAGCATAGCACTGACATATCAAATGTCTTTTGTGTGGCCCTGTAAAAGAAGAATAACAACTTTTGATTTTTGAGCTAGAAAAAAGAAAAGCTTTTGTTTTTATTTTTACTAATTGATTCATAACTGTAATTTAATATTTATGAAATAATTTTCTAAATCATTTGAATAAGGAAAAAGAAAAAGGTTTTAAATTTTAGATTCCAAGACTCGACCACTTCGGAGATATCGGAATGCGAGACCGTTCTATCCAAGGCAGAGTGCACACATCTCAACTCGCCCTGAAGGCGCCCATTATCATCTCAAGTCGTTCGTTTTCTCTACACCCTTTTAAGGACCCCACAACTAGGTCGAGATCCATTTGACCCCGAGTCTCATAATGTTCCAACCGAGTTGTGAACCCTGGTTACTTCTTCTGTACTTGTTCGGTGTTTTTGTTTTAGCGTTCCAGTGCCGGGACCACTTGAGGAGGCGAAAAGAGAGTAGCTATCATGTAATTTTTCCGTTAATCTTCTCAACAGAAGCTTTCGTTTGTCCAAAATGGGTTCGCGTCGCTCTCAGCATAAATGTTGATATACACGTAGAAAAAAAAAAAAAAGGAAAAAGAGAAAGAAAAAAAAAAAAAAAAAACCGAATAAATTTTCGAACACTTAAAGAAACTTTCGTACTCAATTATGTAGACGTAAAAGATTATTCTAAAGCATTATTCAAATTTTAAGCTTTTTCCTCCCCCCTCCTTTTCCCCCCCTTTCCTTTCCTTTTCTTTTTTTTCTTCTTCTTCTTCTTTTTTTTTTTTTTTTTTTTTTTTTTTTACGCACATAAAAGTATTGTAACTACACACATAAAAATCTTTGTAATTTATTTCTGAGATGAAGACTTTTTAGTTTAGTCTCTAAATAAACACATTTTCATCTCTGGCACTGAAGGTAGTCTCCATAATCTCTCCTCTAAAACAATGCATAATATTTTTAATTGTTGAACAAATTTCTACGTGATGTATACAGAATTAAGTAAACGTATTTTATTGTAGGAAAATGTACCTAAATATTACTGTTAAATGATGATAAGTAAAAATTATTAAAGTTAACACCAGGAATTGAACAAAAAATGGTTTCTGATTAGAATAATCAACTACCTTCTTTTATCAGATTAAAAAAAAAAAAAAAAGCACGAATGTAGCATGTAAAAAAGCAACGCTTGACGAAAGGCATTCCTTGATTGATTTGATGATTCGGAAGATTCGTTGAGTGTTTCATAAACTTATGATGTTAGCGTGCAAAGTTTTCATTCATCTAACACATATTCTCCCGTTGCTGCAACAATGTGTTTCAACTTTGAGTTTTTTGCTTTCTTTCGTTTTCGCCCTCCCCGCCCTAGTTTTTAATATTTTACTAGGGGGCTCTGCCCCCTGCTCGCTCCGCTCACAAACCCCCGAGGGAGGCATCACCACCTCCCGACTCACTTTACTTATTAAAACATGCAGAGCTCTGCTTGCGTATTCGCTGCTTTTTTTTTTTTTTTTTTCACTGAGTAGGAATATTAATAGTGCATAACACAAGACAAAATCAGAAAAAATATTATAAAAATTCCCTTATTCAATGTCAAATTGAAATACATAATGTTTAACACCACATTATTTATTTATATTTATTTTTATGAAAATTATGCTGAAAATCAGCACTTTTTTTTTTTTTTTTAATACAAAGAAATATGTAATATCTAGACCATTTTGCATTACGGTTTCAGTATATGACACTTTTTATTTCTTTTTTACAACTATGGTACTGCCCGCGGTACCCCAGTCGGTAAAGCGCCAAGTTCGTAATTGGCGCCAGTTCGATACTTTAACTGGCGAAAGACCATCGTGTACACTAATGGTGGCTGGTGCACATAAAATGCACCGTGGCTGAAAAGTCCTTCACATTCCCATCAAAACTATACCTCTGGGGATCACCAAAGCGGTGGAGCCATCCCCTTCGGGGAGGATCAAGTTTGTGATGGCATGTTTCCAGAACATTCCTAGGGGGATGTCCCAAACCGTCGCTAATTATCCATACCACAGTACTGGTGTGAAGTTAAACCCAACCTACATAGCTATATACAAACATGGATCCTATTTTAATTTTCCCGTGTAAAATGACTTCATGTCAGAAGAACAACGTCACAGGGAGATACTTTTTTCAAGGTGGCAAATAGAGTATCTTCATAAACCCGTCGTTTTTAGTTAATAATTTCTTTTATTAAAATGATAGAAATCTCTAAACAACTGAAATGACTTCCTTGGAGTATTTGGAACATATTGATATCTTTTCTGACGCGAAGGACCCTGCCCTCCGAGAGAAGATGCGGTCGCAGACAGAAAAAAATTGACGCCAGTAACTTTTTTTAATACATAGAGAAAAGTAACCAATCTTTTGTATGTAGTTTTCAATGAGGCACACACACAAAATGATAATAATAACAATAATAATAATATGTTGTTGTTATTTATAGTCTCAGTTAGATGAAATCGTCTATTAACCATTTTACGAAGTCAAAGTTTGAAATTTGAAGATCACATATTCAACTACATGCCCCTTATTGTGCGACAGAAAATTGCATTTTAAAAATGTCATTTAATTATTGTACTCAAATGAATTTGGACAGAAAACATAATTATTTCTCCTAACAGTCATAAAATAAGAATAAAAGAGTAAAAATAAATAAAATACAACGATAAAAGTGGATCGATTTCTAAAGAAACCAACCGAATAAGTGAAATGAAGTGAAATAAATTATTTTAGCATGCTTGAAGACAAAACTCTGGGTTTTGACTCTACCTTAAAAACATTAATGAGTCATAAAAGAACCTTGAAAAAGTGTTAAATACTTTCAATTAATCAGATTTCTGCTAATGATATCTTGTTTTATCGTTGTATTATGTGTCAGTCATAAATATCGGACAAACATTGTTCTGTTTTAATAACTAGTTAAATATTTTCAGCAAGTGTATACCTAAATTCAAATTCAGCAAAATTTTTCTCTCGTTTTTTTTTCTTTTGTTGTTTGTTTCTTGAAATTAAACATAATAACATAAAAAATCCTACCAAACATTTATGCATATTATTTTGAATTCAGTTTTAATATCCCTATGAATCTGCATTTTACGGTCACAGCTTTCGATTGCGTTTAGCACTTGGTTATTAAGGAAAGTTATAATTAAACTGTACATATGACAACTAAGTTGTTTCTTTTTCCTCTCGATTTTTTCTCATTTAATTTTTCTGTTATATTCTTCTGTCAATATAGTGAGACTTCTTCATAATCTGTAGGAGATAAATTATCCCGAAACATAAATTTTCGTCACTGTCATGTATTTACTTTCATGTGTTTACTTTCTATGTCAATTGTATTTACTTTTCATCTTTCATTTTCTATCTAGGAATGTTGCAAATTAATTTTTCTCCATAGCTTCTATAAAATGATAATAATAACAATATTGAATTTGCATTTAAATTGGAAAACAAATAATGATTATTAATTAAAACTGTTTTTGATTCTTGGCTTTTCCTTCCTTGAAAAAACGATTTTTGATAATCTTTGAATGATATCTACGAAATCGTCTTCATATATATATATATATATATATATATCATCATCATTTATTTCGTGCACAACGAACTTTGGTAATATACTATTCAAATTTATGAAATGATACTAACAAAAATGAGTAATACATTTATATTTTGTTTTCGAAAGAAAAATAGTATCGTAGACCGGAATATTTTGGATGATTTTTTCGCAACTTTTATCATGTTTCAGATTATTTTGGTCATCAATATCTGTTTTTCAGTAAATGAGTAAAGCATTTAATTAAACTTTGAATGACCATTAATAAAAGATCCATGTTTGTCAAAGCAATCCATGTTTAATGCTACTATGACCCAGCCTTTTTTTTCCTTACAGAAATAACATTCTCCTTCCTATATTGGGATAATATACCTTTACATATTAGGTTAACGAAATAACTGAAATCAAACTGAAGTAATTGAAAAATTGGCTATAGCTAATAAGAAATTAATTTTTTCAAACTAAATATTTAATTTTATCAAAATATTTCCCCTGATAGAAAAGTTACATTGAATATAAATTTCATAATATGGAACCATTACTATAGGAATAATCTGGTGTGTCACTCACACGAATTTCTCTTATCCTAAAATTTAATACTATAAATACATGTTGAATATTAAGAGGTAAGATAATGAGTACTACTACGTAAACCTATGTTAAAACAATTCAAATTAGGCTTCGGAAGAGTTTTATATGATAATTAGTTCTGTGTGTGTGTGGGGGGGGGGGGGGCTACCGCCCCCTCAACCCCTCATTTCATTACTACACCTACATTTATGTAGAATTTAAATTTGTTATTAAAATTAAAAATTCACTTAAAATTATTCAGACAACTTTCACTTTCACTTGCAGACAACTTTCCGACAACTTCCACACAACATTCCTTGAAACGTATGAGTCTTGATCAAACTTTTCCAGCAACAAACTTATATTAACATAAAATACAACTTTTGGATCTCCTGAAATTATGCGTTTTAAAATTACTCTAAGAGACACAGACAAAGATCAAACATTAAAAAACTTGACTTCAGTAATCAGGATGCCTCAAAACATGTAAATATACAAAAAATAATCTGGTGTTTCACTCACACGACTTTCTCTTACCCTGAAATTTAATACTATAAATACAGGTTGGAGGTTAAGAGGTAAGAAAACGAGTACTGTTATGTAAACCTATGTTAAACAATTCAAATTACGCTTCGGAAAAGTTTTATATGATAATTAGTTCTGTGTGAGGGGGCAGCCGCCACCTTCAGCAACCCGTTTCATTACATTTGTATACAATTCAAATCTGTTATTAAATACAAAAGTTCATTTAAAACCATTCAGGCAACTTTCACAACAACATTCTTTGAAACTTATCAATCTTAATCAAACTTTTCTAGTAACAAGCACATTAATTTCAAAATACAATATTTAGATCTCCTGAAATTATTTGTTTTTAATTCACTCTAAACACAAAGATCAAACGTTGAAAACTTGACCTCGGTATTCAGGAAGCCTCAAAACGTCTAAATATACAAAAACCGAGCGAAAATATTTAGCTTAAAAAAAATACATTAATTATTTACCATATGTCTATGAGGAATTAATATCAATTCCTGAGCAGCTTTCCTGGCACACGGTAAAATAGTACAGTAAAGCACTTCCACAAACAATAAAAAAAAATGTTATGTCTTAAATATTAGCAGCCCTGTATATCTTCTAAAAGTTATGTACACATCACATGGTGGACATAAATATAATCCTTAACTAATAACGCGCGGCACAACCTGAAGTACACTTCCATCAATTTACCAGTCAATTTCAATCAAACCTATGCTAAAATAATTCAAATTAGGCTTCAGAACAGCTTTCTTTGACAAGTAATTCTGTGTCAGGGCAGCTGCCACCCCCTCAGCCCCCCCCCCCCGTTTCATTACCGCACCTACATTTATATAGAATACAAATCCGTTATTAAATTCAAAAGTTCATTTAAAATTATTCAGGCAACTTTTCCACCAACATTTCTTTAAAGTTATCAACTTTGATCAAACTTTTCTAGTAACAAACACATTAATTTCAAAATACAACATTACGATCGCTTGAAATTATTTGTTTTTGATTTACTCTAGCAAACACAAACAAAGATCAAACGTTAAAAACTTGACTTCGGTATTCAGGAAACCTCAAAATGTCTAAATATACAAAAAAAAAAAAAAAAAAAGTCGATGAATATTTAGCTTAAAAAAATACATTATTTACCATGTGTATATCAGGAATTAAATTCAATTCCTAAACAGCTTTCCTGCCACATGGTAAAATATTACAGTAAAGCCCTTCCACTAACAGTTACAAAGAACGTCATGGCCTAAATATTGGCAGCCCTGTATATCTTCTAAAAGTTAAGTACATATCACATGGTGGACATAAATATAATCCTATACTAATAACACACGGCACAACCTGAAGTATACTTCCATCAATTTTCAAATATTATCGCACTATAATCTAGTTTTTTTTTTTTTTTTTTTTTTTTTTTTTTTTTTGTGTAGCCCTGTAAACGAACAGCGAATGATTTCTATACCATATTCTACATGAAACATGTTTTTACGTATATAAATTATATATACTATTTTCATTTGGTTTAGTGCTGTCTATAGATATTAAACTCTACTTACCTGCAAATTTCCCCCATAGACGTAATGTATTTGAATTATCTTGGGTGCCCCTGTACACGAACCATTTCCATGATCTTAACGAAAAGTTTAGTGTAGCGTCCCTATATCATACACATTTAGAATACGAAGTTTGGACTTTCTGCTATAATTTGTTTTTTAGATATGCTGATAACAGACAAGCACACACACACAGACCAACCGCTAAAATAATGATTTTTGGATTAAGGGGATCTCAAAACGTGTAAATGTAACAAAAACTCAATTTCGAAAGTTTGACCCCAAAACAATACTTTCTCTACCTTATGGGTAAGAGAAAGTAAAAATGCACATCAAAGACATGGCATGGGCATGGTGTCCTTTTCCTTTGGGATACATAAATATCTTCCGTTATTATGGATTCTGGGAGGCATAGGAGGTTTAATTTTTAATGTTTTAAAAATAATCTTTATATATATATTTCTTTTGTGCGTGTGTATGTCACTGAACTCCTCCTAAACGGCTGGACCGAGCTTAATGAAATTTTTTGTGTGTCTTCAGGTGGATTCAAGAATGGTTTAGATTTACAATTCAGTTCAATCGGATAATTGGATCAAAAGATATTAAATAAAAACTCCATTTTAACTTTAAAATGATTAAAAAGAAAAATATATTTGATGTCAAAATAAACAAAATTTAAGTTTACTTATTTTTTCCGGAAATAAAATATTTTTAATTTCGCGTGATAAACAATAAAAATTAGAAAAAAAAAATCTGGAGTGACTCCACTCGACTTTCCGAACATTGAGTAATTAACAGTTTTGTAGATAAAGTAAAGAAAGAAGAGTTGTTAAACAAACAAAAGAAAGAAAACCATAATAGAGTATTTGAGTATTTTCTCCATATATTACACGATGTTTATTTAACGCTACTGAACTTTGAGCCCATAGATCATAATGATAAAGAATATTTCGTTGCGTCTCTGTAAAAACCTATACATGCTAGATTCACCAAAATACTTATAGTTAGTGCAACAGTGATTTATAATATTCATATAAATTTTCAGCTCAATTGAATAAGGCGTTTAGATGCTATCGCACTTTTAAAAATTTGGTCCTATAGGCCATAATGATAAAGAACTTTTCATTGTATCCCTGTAAAAAACCTGTAAGGGCTAGACTCACCAAAATCTATCTATACAGTTGGTGCAACTGTGACACATAATATGTGTACAAATTTTTTTGCTCAGATTAATAAGGCGTTTAGACGCTATCACACTTTTAAAAATTTGGCCCCATAGGCCATAATGATAAAGAATTTTTTTTTGTGTGTCCCTGTAAAAAACCTATAAGTGCTAGATTCTCCAAAATCTATGCAGATTGAGTATCTGTGATCTATAATATGTGTATAAATGCTTTACTCAATTGAATAAGGCGTTTAGATGCTATCGCACTTTTAAGATTTTGGTCCCATAGGCCATAATGATAAAGAATTTTTCTTTGTATCCCTGCAAAAAAACTATAAGTGCTAGATTCACCAAAATCTATAGGGTCCGTACTATGGTGACTTACAATATACGTACCAACTTTCAGCTTATTCGAACAAGGCGTTTAGACGCTAGCGTGTTCACTCACAGACATACACACACACATACATACATCATCGCAAAAATAGTGAAAACGGACTCATTGGACCTCGAAACGTATAGAAACATCAAAATCTCAAATTCGGATTTTTGACATGATTACAATACTTTCCTTACTATAGTGTTCGGAAAGTAAAAATAATATACTATGAAAATATTCGCGTGTAAATAAATATTTTCATAGAGATACTTGGTATTAGCTTAAAATTTTTATTTAATTTAGTAGTACTTTTCTTTTCTACATTAAAACAAAATTTTCGTTTTAATTGATAATTTATATGTAACTTATAAAGGTTCTTTTATGTTTTCACCTTAATTGTAAATAGTAATAATTTCGAATTTATTATAATTTTTTATTTTTATTTTGTATAAATCATAAAACAGTTTTTTTTTTTTTTTTTTTTTTTGTATGCAACAGCTTTAGTTTGGAAAAATTTGAAATTTGGCACCAAAGTAGTACGGACGTTTCTCACCAAGATCGTCAGTTACGCAATTGAGATAGCCATGTTAATTCATCGCAAAAATGGCCAAAAATATTTAAAGTCGCCAAGGAGAGGGGAGGTCTATACTAAAGGCCTTTGTATTTATCTTTATATATATATTTCTTTTGTGCGTGTGTATATCACTGAACTCCTCCTAAACGGCTGGACCGAGTTTAATGAAATTTTTTGTGTGTCTTCAGGTGGATTCGAGAATGGTTTAGATTTACAATTCAGTCCAATTTAAATTGTTTATTTAATTAATTTATCACTTATAAATTGTTGTTGATTTTGGAATGTTTCACATTGGATCCGGCAGACTGTGCTACGATATCGTAGTATCGAATATTCAATAATACGCAAGCGAAGTGATGACGTCACTGGCCGTCCGTGGATGTAAGAAAAATATTTCCCATGTTAATCGCCATTGGATTTTTTGTAAAAAATTACAAAATATCGAGGAAATTTATTTCCCGATTTTAATCCCCATATTTGGGTTATGTATTACTATACATGTGGGTTGTACTAATACATATATGTATTAGTTATCATGTGCATGCGTTAGATTGAGTTGTTTTTGCTGCAAAATTGATAAAATTTGAATTTTTAATTTCAAAACTCTGTCATCCTTGGCGGAAATATCATCTGGCGAACATATTTAATTTCTTTCAAAAATAATGGTTATTTCAACAACTTATATTAAGAGAGTAATGAATAATATGAAACAATTTCGTACAATACATATTACGAAAATATACATCTGGCATGTATATTTTCGTATTACGTTTTTGATCGCCCAATACAAAAAACGCCAAGGAAGACAGAGTTTTGAAATTTAAAATTAAAATTTTGTCAATTTGAGAGCAAAATAACTCAATCTAACACATGCATACGATAACTAATACATATCCATACCCAAATACGGGGATTAAAATCGAGAAATAATTTTCCTCGATATTTAATATTTTTTTATAAAAAATCCAATGGGAGCTTAACATAGGAAATCTTTTTCTTGCATCCACTGACGGTCAGTGACGTCACACATCGCTTGCGTATATTCTATTGTAATTCCAGTTTGTCCCGACAGTTGGTGCTGCGATCAAATTCAGGAAAATATTTTGTAACTTCGTGTTATTATTGTTATACAAAAAATTGTGTCCTAATTGAAATATTACATCAAGATGTAATTAGTGTTTGAAGAAATTTGAAGTGTGCATAAAAAACTATACATTTTGCAAATTTGGTGCGGAATTGGAGTGAGTATTTTGTATAATTTTCTATCAAATTTACACGCGCGTTGATTAACAACCACCCTAACCTACAAATTTATTTGTGTAGCTAATTTATTATATTTTATTTATTTATTTTTTGTATGTAACACTTTTAGTATCGGATCCCTTTGGCAAAATTTCAAATTTGGCGCCGAATTAGCTCGGACGCTTCTCGCCAAGATCTTTAGTTCCATAATTGAGATAGCCATTTCAATTCATCGCAAAAATAGCTTAAAGTATTTGAAGTCACCAATGGGGTCCCATACTTTTGTGCGTGTGTATGTCACTGATATTTTATTTATTTATTTTTTGTATGGAAAATTTGGCACCGAGGTAGCTCGGACGCTTCTCGCCAAGATCTTTAGTTCCACAATTGAGATAGCCATTTCAATTCATCGCAAAAATGGCTTAAAATATTTAAAGTCACCAAAGGGGTCCTAATTTGTGGCTTAGATTTAGAAAATCCGTGCTTTTCTCACGGCCAATTATATGTTGCGTGTTCCAGGGTTGGAAAACCTTCGAATTTGTTTGTGTATACTCCTCAAGGATTAACCAAAAATATTGTACATCCAATGGCATTACGGTAAATTCAGTTTTTGTAGATTAAAAAAATATACCTGTTATAAAATAAATTGAGTTTCAACTTTTTCACCTTTAATTAAAACGAGTTTAAGTTTTTATTTAATACGAACTCTACATTTCACTTCGCTCATACTATACACATACTCACATGCATCGATTGATTGAATTGTGATAAATGTACATGTAATGATGTAAGATATTGTAATAACTTTTTGATAAAAATTTTCATCAAATCGGTTCAGATTATTACAGATTATTCAAAAAAGACGGAATTTTTATGTGAAATTCGTTGCTATCAGAGATTCTCTCATAAATTGAAATATTTGCCGTATGAAATAAAATTTTGTGCTGTTCGACATTCAGCGGAAGTTTTAAATAACAAGTAGCAGGTAGAAAGTACCAAGTAGCAAGTAGCAAGTAGCAAGAAGCAAGTAGCGAAAATTTCGGCAATTATGTCTTTTACGTTATAATCGGAATTCACAGTCACCGTTCACAGCGCTCCATACCTGTTTCACTTATATACCACATCCTTACATACTTACAAAAAGTTCGTTATTTTTTTCTAGCAAAATATTCTCTAGAAATAATTTAAATGACAAAACAACGTTTGTCGGGTCAGCTAGTTTATGTATATAATTTTGATGCAAGTGGTAGGAGCGATGGAAAGTTATATATTGGAGGTTTGTGCAAAATTTGAAGTATAAGTTGGTTAAATAGGACTTGAGATATCATATCAACATGTTGAAAAAAGTAGTTTTGAGAAAAACGTATTTAATGTTTTGAGCACAAGTTTTAAGCAGCCGCGGTAGTCTAAATTATACGATACGTTATTTTTGAAATTTTGTTAATCAGCGCTTCCTAAAGGTCTAAAATTTGAGGAAAAAAAATTGATTTTTTCAAAATTCTATACCAAAATAGCCTTTAAACATTATTAAAAAATATATAGTCTTAGCTCAGTTTTTCACATGGGTAATAATGAGTTTTAAATTTTATTGTTATATATTTGATAAATAGCGAATAATATTTAAAATAGAATAATTCAAGCGATCATTTTAACACGTACTTAACACATTTGTAGAATCATGTGAATTCTATTTATATATCTAAATTTATTTACTCTTCGTTCTGCTTTAAGTACGTTTGTCATTGAATTAATACCTAGAAAGAATTTGATGAATTCTATTTCGCATTTCAGTGCATATATTTAAATTATCAAAATCTATTCAACAAATTAAGTGTCAGTCTAAAATAAGGAATAAGGATTCAGTTTTAAACTATTGGAAGAACCGAAGAGAAACATGAAGAGTATTGGACCAAATGATTAATGGAGCAGTTTTAATTAGATTTCTACACCATTGTTTGAAATTATGGGAAATCAAAACTTCATTTAAATTAATCATTCTTTTATATAATTAACAAGTGCATTAATTTAATATTAACATAAAAATAAAACCCTAATCAGTAAAACCTAATGCTGATTACATATAGACTAAATAAACGCCTTAATTTAAACCAATTTTTAAATAATGGGGCACCATTTTGACAGCATCTAGCTGTTTAATTTATCACCGGAAATAATTATTTTGAAAAATTTTAAAGACGCCCTAAAAGTAATTTTAGTACTGATATTTCATATATTACGTATTTTGAAGTTGAAAAATCATTTTATTCATAGAATAAATATTATTCTTCGAATACTTTTTGATGGTCTATTATGTTAAAAAGAAAATATTAACACTTTAACGTCTACTATATATCTTTTTTTACTTCCATTACCGGACTGCTGTAGGTAATGGAAGTATTGTATTCACCCCAAAAATTCGATGTCGAGTATTCACTTGATTTACATGTTTTAAAATCTCCTAAGTCCAATAAAAAAAAATAGTAGTTTTTGGCAGTTGGTCAATGTGTGTCTGTATGTGTATATGTGCGGAATCTTTTGACTATTATATCTCCGAAACTAACAAAAATAGAACAGCGAAACTTCAGAATTGAGACCGGTGTTCTGTACAAATGTTTTTTCCAACTTTTGGTAAAAATTGGAAAACCGGAAGTGTGACTGTAAGTCCGTATCTCAAAATCAGCTATGATGATTTTCTTCACAGTTGCTATATAAACATTCTATTAGATGTCCTTTCGTATGAGTTAATTGGTTAGTTCAGGAAAATTGATAGGCATCTTGAATAAATAGGTAAATTTCAGGTCTCGCAAGTGCGTTCCTTTTAAAACGACTGTACGGATTTTTTTTCAAACTTCCCATATTAATCCCCTTTTAGATATCTTTTTCTATGTAATTGTTCTTTTCCGGTTAACGATTGACTGTGCTAAGTTTTGGTAAAAGTCGGTGTCTCAAAAAACGGCTCTAAAGATTTTGTTCAAAATTGTTGCATAAACCAATTTTATACATCCTTTTTGATGCATTACGGAGTTATTACAGGAAGATTAACTGTCATCCTGATTATACAGGTCAGTTTTAGGTTTCGGAAATTGGTGATTAAAAAAATAGCTCTACATTTTTTTTTTTTTCTTCCTTAAACTCTCTATGCAGACTTTGTTTTATATGTATTTACACATGTATCAGCTTTCTCTTACCAGAAAATTTTTAGGTGTCATAATAGAGCTTCATTTTAGGTCAATTTTATATCTTCTGATCACATTATCCCCAAAAAACTGCATATAATGCGTGTAATCGTGTGTAATGGAAATTACGTGGTTGTTTCACACCAGATTTTTTAAACTATCTAAACCAATATTAAAAATGACTATTAGACGCATAGCCAATCATAAATATGTAAAGTGAAAAAAATTGTATTTATAATTTTTGAAAGATTTCTGATGTGAATCATCTTAATGTTAACCTCATTAAATTTGACTGATATTTAACTTAATAAATAAAGAACTTTGTAAGTAAACATTCTAAATTGCAAAACTTCTCAACAGTTGTTTCAGGTCAAAATAATAGCACAGCCCTTCATCAAGTGAAAAAACTAGGTACAAGTGCATCACAAAATCAGCAATATGCACTGGCAAAAAAAAAAACCAATTAAGAAATTTCAAGAGACTTCTGAATTTGGCTTTCTCTGTAACATTATTTGTTAAATATCAGAGTAGTGCCGCTATTTACCGAGCAGAGAAGGAATTAAACTTACAAATCACTTAATACAAGGAAAAATTATTGCAAAATTGTTGCATAAAAAAGTTAAAACAACCCACATCCGCTCTATTCTACTATGACGACCTTCGAAAAGTGAAAGTAATGAAACATAGGGAGAAACATATAACTCTGGACAGTGATATACAGAGACGTTCTAAGAATAACAAATAAGATTCAAAGTTCTATCACGATTAGGTTTTAAGTAATAATTGAAATTTTACGATATCTCCTCATACATGAAGGCGTGCGTTCGTATATCCTGGTATTTCAAAATGAAGAGTTAATAACATACGCAGGTGTGTTTTGGCGTTTAAGGGGTTAAATTTGATTTCTATGGCAAGCACGAATATAGAAAAATGATTAGATGAATACCTTTCTAGTAATTTTGAGAAGCGTTAATTTTAAAATATTAATGTAGTTCTTTATTATATTTAATTTAATTTAAATTATTTTTATCTAAAAGTTTATATGAACATTATCTTATATTCAGATTTTTTTTTTTTTTTTTTTTTTTTTTTTTTTTGTTCTATTTTACATTATAGTCTATAAATCGAAATATTTTGAAATGATGTCAAATGTATAGTTTCAGTGAGAAACCAACGAACCTTTAAGGCTTAAACAATAAGAACATGATCGCAATAATTAGCAATCAGTTCATGTGAATTTACAAAAAAAGCAAAGAGTATCGAAGAGGAGAATCCCATCAAAAATAATTGATCCAGCAGTTTGATTATGGTGGTAGAATATTAAGCGTGATTTTAAAGATCCAAACTCTTCTTTATGATTAATCTTCTTTTAACTTATGTTTTGATAATTATAGCACTATTAAGTCAGCGCAGATCTCAATAGAAAAAATTGAAATGTGCTGTAATTTAATATTAGTATAATTATAAAAACTATATAAATTTTTAAATGCGCAACAATTTAATCATTCAAGTATTTTTAAAAATCCAACTTACGTAGATTTTTTTTTCACATCTCGTTTGAATTATTTTGAAAAATTATTAAATAATTAAAAGAAAGTTTCAGTTTGTTGACGCTTTTTTTTTCCTTCTTAGTTTACATACATACATATGTAAGGAAAGTATTATTATAATTATTTACGAAATGGATTTTGCATCTCGCATAGCTCAAAAATGAATAGTCACAAGAATGTTGCAAATTTATATTTGTAACTGTCATGATGTCTAGTTGTACACATTCAATTGTTGTCTTGACATGAGCTCTCCTTTTAGTGATATCTACACAATTTTTCGAGATGTATATGTGTATAAGTGAATACGATAGCGTCCGAATGCTTTTTTCGAATGAGCTGGAAGTTAGTACGTATGTTTTAGGTCACCGTAGCACATATCCTATTGATTTTGGTAAATATATCACTTATAGTTAAAATAAAAGGGGGGGGGGAGGACGCAATGAAAAAAACCTTATCATTATGGCCTATGAGCTGAAATTATTTAAAGTGCGATAGCGTCTAAATGCTTTATCCGATTTATCAGAAAATTTATATATATGTTATAGGTCATCGTCACACGAACTGTATAGATTTTGATAAAACTAGCACTTATAGATTTTTATTGGGACACAACGAAAAATTCTTTGTCATTATGATTTATGGGCTCAAATTATTAAGTGCAACCGTTAATTACTTAACGTTCGGAAAGTTGAGTCGGGTCATTCAAGATTAAAAAAAAAACCTTTAAGACATTTTTAATAACTTTTAAAATATCGAAGTATTTAGTTATGATACAGACTGGGAATTAAACAAAACTTTATTACCACTAATTTTTTCAAGTCTCCTAGAAAATGTCAACTTTTATAAATATCACAGTTAATAACAGCGGTGAAATGCATTTGATAAAAGAAAAGGAATGATTTTGTAATTTTAAAACGAGAACTAGCGTCAGTAAAATTCAAATTCAATTATGTCAACTTTTCTATTAAAAACCTGTCACTAAAGTATATATTGTTTTTCATATTTATTTATTTATTTTTGAAATATTTGCATTTAAAAGAAAAATAAAACACTTTTAATAATTTTAACGTTATTTATCTATAATAGCTATTAAATATAGTTCATAAACACCTATCACAAAAACATCTGTAGTATTAATAAAATCCGAATTTTTTCTGTAAGTTTCATAAGATAGATTTTTTTTTTTTTTTTTAGATATTTTTACGTTGTAAACATGATGAAAGACGAAAAGACCTCTAGAATGCTTTCCGTGTGTATATGTGTTTAAGTGTAAGTATGTCTGTAACGATTTTTTTTTTCTACCGGGTATTTAAGGGGGGGGGTAACAACGTAAGAACGGTTGGACGGAATAGAATGACGCTGGGAGGGGTGTTAGCCTGTGGCCAACTTAAAACTGTATCTATATAACATTTAAAAATTTTAATTAGAATTAGAGACATGTGTAAAAAAGTTTGTAAATTCGTGATAAGACTTTTACAAGCAAATTCTGCAGAATCGGAAAATTTTTGGGATATCGTTACTTTTCAAGCATCAAAATGTTAAATATACTTTCAAAATATAAAACAAATTCCTTTTTCTTATTGCTGTCATTTTATAAAATGTCAATGTCTCTTTGAGTCTTTTTTTTTTATTCGCATAATCTGTTGTGACCATTGATATATATATATTTTTTTTTTTTCAATTTGTTTTGAGAACAGTAAAATATACTTGATTGGTTTTAAAATTCCTTTTGCCCACTGTCGACGGTTTAATTAAACTCATTATTGAAAAAAAATCTGGTTTGCAAGTGTTTTAATGTTTAAGCAGCAAATTTTGAATAACTTTCTGTTTGATGAATTGCGCAGTTAATTTTGAATTCAAAGCTTATTTTAGAGAAATTTTATTTTTCAATAGCTGTAGCTTATCATACCAAATAAATACACAGAAGCATCTCAAAATGCATTAGAGAAAAGCTGATAAGATTCATTAAAAAGCTCTCTAGACACTTTTCGGAGAACTGAAGATGATTTTATCAGACAATGAACTACTGGAAATGCACACTGGCCTTAATTAGATAAATTTTAATATCCGTCTCACTTCTATAGCTTTTAATTCAATAATTTGCTCACCCTTTGGACTCATGTAAACAATTCCATACAACAGTGACTTACACATTTGGGGGCAACTATAAAAATCACATGAAATACATGAAGGTAATGTAAAAAAGAAATTCCACGGAAAGCAATGATGCAGTATATATAAAAATACAAAAAGGATTTTTTTCTTTCTTTCTTTTCTTTTTCTTTTTTTTTGGAACCAAAAAAACAAATAAAAAAATCCAGATAATACAACGCGGTTGCCGGAAGACGTAACAAATTTCTTCTATTTTCTTCTCTTTCTTTCTTTCAATTTTTTAAATAGAATACTGTCTTTCTATCCACGACAAAATTCTACATACAAAACACGAATACAGTCAAATGATGTACAACGAGAAAGAAGCAATCGGCACAAGTTGCTTATTATATCTGAATGCTTATAAAATATGGGTGTGTCAAATAATAACAATAATAAGGTGATTTTCCAGAAATCTGACAATATGATGTCCGAGCAAAATACCACAAAAGTGATTTGACATAGAAAATTGTTATTCTTTTAATTTTAAGACATTTTTCAATTATATCCCTTTGTATATAAAAAAAAACTATTCAATTACTACATCCTATTAAAAAAAAACAAAACCGGAAGAGTCACTCTCTTGGCCTGTTCAAATCTTCCTCTGAAGCTTTAGTTATTTATTTCAACATTTCACAAATTAAATTAGTAGTAAATTAACTACATACTTTTAAATGTGTAAAATAACATTATTTCATTCTTTTTAATTTTTTTTTTTTTTTTTTAACTTATCAGGGTTTAAATTTTGTTCCAAGATTTTCATGTCATTCTCCTGGTTCAGGAATTTTTTTTCAATAATTTTAGAGAAAAAGGGAGAAATTTTAACTTTGTGCCTAACGCATTTATTCCCACCATTTTGTTGGATTCATAGCGTGATATGTAATCTAATTCACTAAGTGATCTTATCATAATTTTAAAGTTTAAACTGAGGTATGTAACATTTTATGCTGTCCTTCTCCTGCACAACATTTCTATTATATATAAGAGAATTTTTGAAAAATAATACCTGTTATTACATGTAATTAAGCTGGGATAATAATAGATAAGCCTTCTTAAATGTAAATTTAGCTTTAGCTCAGAGTAGTAGGCTTAATATAAGAAAAAAAAATCGTACTCCTGGCAGGCAAAAATGTCCTACTACTAGCATAGTTAGCGTAGTTAGACACAGCCAGATACTTAACATAGTTAAGGTGAGTTCCTTTTATTTTCCTTTTGTTTGAGGGTCTTATAAAGAGTCAATCTTATTTATTATTATTATTATTTTTTTTAAGATTTTTTTAAAGCATTTTTGTTTTTAAAATTTGAAATATTAAGTTTTTGGAGAATTATCATAAAAGAATAAAAAATAAATTAGAAATGACATTTTGTGTGTATACATATAACTCGTAAGTTTTATTTCAGACGCTGTCTAACATGCCTAACGATAAGTTAGAAAAGTTTTTCAATCCTCATATTCATCTAGTTGTTAGCTGTGCTTTGGGGAATAAGATTCATTCTATCATCTTTTTTCTTATTTATCTCTCTATATATATATATAAAAAAAAAGTTTCTGTCGCTGGCGTCAAATTTTTTTTGTCTGCGACAGCAATTTCTCGCGAAAGGCAGGGTTCTCCGCATCATAAGAGGTATCAATATCTTCCGAACAACCCAAGGAAGGCATTTCAGCTGCTTAGAAATTTCTATCACTTTAATTAACGAAATTATTAACTAAAAACGTCGGGTTTATGAAGGTACTCTATTTGCCACCTTGAAAAAAGTATCTCCCAGTGACGTCATTCTTCTGTTATGAAGTCACTTTAAACGGAAAGTTAAAATATGATTTATGGTGTAAAAAATAAAATAAATGTCGATGTTTTTATCAAGAAAAATATCTCTATTACTTAAAATTTCTTATGTTGTTTATCATTTTTTTGTTTTCAAATATTTTCTCTCGCGAATAATTGTCATAATTTTGCATTTTCCATTATAAGTAAGCACTTAATTTGGTGATATTTTTTATGTCTACATTTGTGTTATAAGAAGTTTTAAAAAAGTAACTGAAATTAGGCTTGAAAAATTGATTTCCAAAAGATCATTGTTTCATGTCGGATCATTTATTCTATTTTAAAATTATCATCATTTGCCATTTAATCACCATGTCTTTATGTCTGTAAAGTGAATTTATTTTTTTCTCACTTAAAAAAAAAAAGAACATTTTAAAAATACTTTAAAATATATAGGATACATTTTGGCATAAAATATATTTTAGATCAAATTGAAATCATTTATAAATAACAAAATCTTATAATTTCGCAATAATAAGTTTTTAACATTTTGACAAGAAAAAAATATTCTTATACAGCGCTTTTTAACTTACGTTGTTTAATATATATATATATATATTAATTTATATGTTAGAAATATCAGGCAGGTTCAAAAATCTATTTAGCAATCTTTTTTTTGGCGCTGTTTTAAAAGATAATATGTCGTTTTGGATTATTTGCAAAATAATATGTCAACGTGTTTGCTGTATATTTTTTTTTATAAAATTAAACATTTCTATGATAAATTTAATATACATAATTATGGCAAGAAAAAAAATTCATCACATAAATCTCTTAGAGAGTGCATTTTAATCTTAATCGTTTAAAATATATGTACTATATTTTTGTATGCATATATATTATATATATGGTAGAAATTTCAGGCTGGTCCATAACCCTATTTGGCGAGTTTTCTTTTGGCTGCGTTTTGAACGATAACGATGTCATTCTGACATCTTTGCAAAATAATATGTCAACCTCGTTGCTGATTATTTTTATGATCATGGCAACCTGTATTCCAAATTTTTATGATACACTTGATCGACATTTAAATATTCAGTATTCTATTCCATTTTTGCTAAAATATTTAACGAAATGTAGGCCTTTTAAAAATATTTAAAAACATATAGGATATATTTTGGCATAATATATATTTTAGATCAAAATTAAATCACTTAAAAATGACAGCATATTATAATTTCTGAATGATAAATCTTTTAAATTACCGAATTAAATATTTCTACGATACATTTTATATACCTAATTATGGAAAAAAAAAATCATCACATAAATCTCCTATAGAGCGCATTTAACTTATGTGTTTAATATATATATATATTAAAATTATATGTTAGAACTTTCAGTCTGGTCTACAAATCTATTTGGCATTGTTTAATTTGCGCTCTTTTGAACGATAACGATGTCGTTCTGGATTATTTACAAAATAATATGTCAACCTCTTTGCTGTTTATTTTTATGACTGCACCAACCTGTATTCTAATTTTTTATGAAGATAACTTGATCGACATTTAAATATTCAGTTTTTTATTCTATTTTTGCTATTATATTTAACAAAATTTAGGCCTTTCAAACATATTTTAAAATATATAGGATATATTTTTGAAATATATATACATATATATATATATATATTAGATCAAATTCAAAACAATCAAAAATGACAGCATATTATAATTTCGCAATGATAATTTTTTTTATATTACGGAATTAAATATTTCTTATGATATATTTCATATACCTAATTATGGCAAGAAAAAGAATCATCACATAAAGCTCTTATAGAGCGCATTTTAATCATCGTTGTTTAAAAAATATATAGTCATGTATATGGTAGAAATTTCGGGCAGCACCCTATTTGGCGATTTTCCTTTTGGTGCCGTTTTGAACGATAACGATATCATTTTGGATTATCAACAAAATGATATTTCAATCATTTTGCTATTTATTTTTACAACCATTGCAGCCTGTATTTCGAAGTTTTTATGCAGATAACTTGATCTATATTTAAATATTCAGTATTCCATTCTATTTTTGATAAAATATTTAACGAAATGTAGGCCTTTTAAAATATTTTAAAATATATAGGATATATATCGGCATAAAATATATTTTAGATCAAAATCAAATCTTATAATTTCGCAATGATTAATTTTTTATATTACGGAATAAAATATTTCTGATACATTTCATATACTTAATTATGGCAAAAAAAAAAAAAAAAAAAAAAAAAAATAAGTAAAATATTTAAAGGGGACTAATGTGCAAGTTGTACCTGACGGGACTAAAGTGAAAGTTGTACCTCAAGTGGCTAATGTGAAAGTTGTACCTCACGGGACTAATGTGAAAGTTGCACCGAACGAACAAACTATTTCTTTCAAAGAAAATGCCTACTAACCCTGGACGATAGGTCTAATATATCGTATCATATTATATATCGTATTTATCGTAATATAACTCAATACTTATTTCGCTTCCTTCTTCGACTCGTTTTAATACGCATATTTTATATGCATGAGCAGCCCCCGAAAAACAAAAACATTAAATCATTAAATTCATTTATTTACTTATTTTTATTTCATATTATTTCACGCGCACTTTTTATTTCCTAATTCAAAATTATTAAAAAAAAACTTTTTCGATATCGCTTGTAACGATACTGATTATTATTAATTTTCTTTTCTTTTTCTTTCAATAATAATAATAATAATAAAAAAAGATTTTGATGAAATTCTGACAAAAGCAGAATTTAGTTTAGGACGGAGGACTATTAGGTTTTTTTTTTTTTTTTCTTTTTCTTTTTTCAAATTATAACATCGTTTTCAAATTATTCAATTATATTTTTGATAAATTTTAGATTTCGACAAATGTCCAACTATCGAAATCGACAACGCAAAAATCCCAGATTGAGACTAATAGGCCCTCAGTCCTAAAAAAAAATCATCACATAATATTCCTATAGACCACATTTTAACTTATGTTGTTTAAAATATATATATATTGATTTATATGTTAGAAACAGGCTGATCTGCAATTATATTTGTCAATTTTTCTTTTGGCGACCTTTTGAACGATAACGATGTCGTTCTGGATTATTTGCAAAATAATATGTCAACCTGTTTGCTGCTTGTTTTTATGTCCGTGGCAACCTGTATTCTAATTTTTTATGAATATAAATTGATTGGCATTTAAATATTCAGTATTGTGTTCTATTTTTGCTATTATATTTAACGGAATGTAGGCCTTTTAAACATATTTTAAAATATACGAGACGTATCTCTATATATTAAAAAAAGTTACTGTCACTGACGTCAATTTTTTTTTTCTGCGACAGCATCTTCTAACGGACGGCAGGGTCCTTTACGTCATGAGAGGTATCAATATGTTCCGAGTACTCCAAGGAGGACATTTCAGCTGCTTAGAAATTTCTATCATATTAATTAAAGAAGTTATTAATTAAAAACGACAAGTTCATGAAAGTACTCTATTTGCCATTTTGAAAAAAGTTTCTCCCAGTGACGTTGTTCTTCTGTCATGAAGTCCTTTTACACGAAAAAATTAAAATATGATCCATGGTTGTACGTAGGTAGGTAGGTCGGTTAAATTTAACGTCGCACCAATACTGCGCTATGGGTAATTGGCGACGGTCTGGGACGCACCCCTAGAGATGTTCCGGAGACATATCATCACAATTTTGCACCTTCACGGAGAGGATCGCTCTCCTCTTTGGTGATCCCCAGAGGTATAGTGGGGATGGGAACATGGAGGATATTGTGGCCACGATGTATTTTACGTGCTCCAGCCACCATTAGTGTGCACGACGGTCTTTGATCGGCTCGAGAACCGAACCCACAATCTTCCAATTACGAGCTCGGCGCTCTACCGACTTGGGTACTGTGGTCCGGATTTAAGGTTGTAAAAAAGAAATAAGAAGGGTCATATACTAAAGCTGTGATGCAAAAGGGTCTAGATATTATGATTTTCTTTCTATTAAAAAAACATATATAAATATTATATATTTTAATTTGACATTGAATATGAGGATTTCCATAATAATTTTCTGCTTTTGTCTTGTAATATGCACTATTAATATTCCTTTTCAGTGAAAGAAAGCAGCGAATAGGCGGGCAGAGTTCTGCATGTGGGAGAAGGCGAAGCCTCCTTCGGGGGTTGGTGAGCGGAGCGAGCAGGGGCAGAGCCCCCTGGTCCTATTAAAAAAAAAAAAAAAAAAAAAAAAAAAAAAAAAAACAATCGGTCGTTTTAAAATATGTAGAGGCAAGATATTACTGCAAATTTTGTTTCTGGAAAAAGAAAATATATAGTTTTAAAAATTTTTTAAAAACTTTTCGTGGAGCAATAACAGGATATGAAAATTAGCCTTTTAATATTAAACCGACTATTAAAAAGAAATTTCTCGCCAAATCCGATTTTTCGTGAGACAGTTCATAATATTTTTTATTTGGTAAATTGTTCCAGTACAGTATATTTTAATCTTATGATAATTACATAATAATAATTAGAATCAAAATCTACAATGAATTCAAGCGCATTATGTCAGGTTACAAGAGTGTTTACGAGGTTTCATGAAGTATAATTATCTTTTAACTTTTCAACTACTAACTTTCTTATTACAGCTCTATACAACTTTAAACTTAATTTGAAATTCTTTAAGTTCACATTTTGTTAAATATGACTTAAAACGTTTTCAGGCCTTTTTTTTCTAGACAAGTAATTTTTTTTTTTTTTTTTCTGTTGAACATATCATTTTAGAATATCCAAGGACATTTTTCATGTTATTTAGAAGCTCATACCACATTTCTTTGAAAATTTAATCAGAATGTTTGCCAAAGAATATTGATTAAACTTATTCCTCTCATTAGAACATTATATATACAGTCGGTAACAAAAGTGTCCGAACACTAGCAAAAATTTCTATGTAAAAAAATACACTTCGTACGGTTTTATTAAATAAATCCTTGTCGAATCCTATTCTTAGTCAGTGTAAGAACATGATTCGATAAGGATTTATTTAACAAAACCGTATGAAGTGTACTTTTTTTGCATAGGAATTTTTGCTAGTGTTCGGACACTTTTGTTACCGACTGTATATATGTATATATAAAGTAAGCTACACCATTCAACCGATCGCTACAAAGATTGATCCACTTATTAATCATTTCAAAATCTAGCTAACACCGTATTTTTTAATTCAATCGGATAATTGATTCAAAAGGTGTTTAATAAAAACCCTGTTTTAACTTTAAAATTATTTAAAAGGAAAAAAATTATATAAAAAATCAAAAATAAAATAGACATTCATCTTTTTTTTTTTTTTTTTTTTTTTTTTTTCAGACATAAAAGAAAATATATTTATTTATTATGCGTGCAAAAAAAAAAAAAAAAAAGAAAACGAAAAAGTAAAAAAATATATTATTTAAGTGTAAATAAATAGATTTCTTTCTATGTCAAAAAAAAAAAAAAAAAAAAAAGAAAAAAAAAAAAAGAATGTGAAACATTTTTATAAATTTTAAATCGATTGTTTATTTGTTGTTTCATTCTTTTCAGTTCTCACAGTGAGTTGAAATTTTTATAATTAGGATTCTATTGAGATATATCAATGAAATCCTAATTATAACAATTTGAACTCATTGTAACAATATGTAGTGATTCATTTTACTGCTTTTTTTTATTACATAAAAATTTTCTCTCAATTTTTAACATTAACATAATTTTAATACTAAATCACAATGGTCATATAAATAGCCAACTAATGTTTATTCTTATGTTTAGTATCTATACATAAATTAAAAAAAAAAAATGTAATGCCTGGAAAAATGCGTCCTTCTTATATAAAGTCTTATTGTTTACACAGAAATCCTATAGATCCATCAATATATTTTATCAACCTTCTGGGTTAGGTTTGAATCTGTTTATTCAAAACGCTCATTCGCAATATTATAAAGCTGGAAGATTTAAATTTAAATTTAATTCCATCTCATATTTTCCTTTCTTTGCGTTTTTTTTAGTTCAAAAATTTTATAAGCAATATCTCAACCTTCTGCATTCACTCTCTTAAAATGAAAAAAAAAAAAAAAAAAAAATGAAAATAACTCAACTTGAGTGAATTTTCACTCATTTGCCTAGAAGAAACGCGCCCACTCATCTTGAGTTAAATTCCGTAAATTGATCAAGTTAACATAATGCACTCACACTTGAGTTATTTATTGTACTTGAGTAGTTTATTTATTTTATTACTGATTTTAATACAAATGATTTTAATAAACTGGATCACTTTACGATGGCGTTGCCAGTTACACTTACGTGCTACTGAAGAAGTGCGTTGCAGCAAGAGCGATGTTGCCACTTACGAGAGGTTGAATGAGCAAAAATAACTCAAGCATCGATAAATATCGACAACTCAAGTTCGTTTAAATGAAAAGCTACTAATTAGCTCAAATATTTGCATTTTTAACTCGAGACGATTTTAAAAAAATAACTCCTACTACCCATGCTGAATTAACTCATTTACTTTAATCAGAGCAGCACCGGCCAGACCTGCTAGTTTTTGCATAAAGTAAAGCACTCTCAAAATAGTTCCTTTATGTACTAAAATTTCAAAATATAACTGAACAGTTTTCAAGATTTCAGAATAATTGATATCATAATTGCCTAATTTAAGATACGTTATCTATTACAATACATTACAAATGTAAAGAAACAATCTTGACGTGTTTCAATATTTTTAGATTTCGTGAAATTTTATTAGAAACAATTAATTATGTATTCCTTTTTTTTTTTTGAGAACTAGATAGGGTAAATGCGCCAGTGATTGACACTTTTAGAGCAATCTCTGATGTTTTTAATGTTCTACTCATCAGAAAATATTTTTAGAGATCTTGGGGAATTTTTATTTGACACTCACTCAATGTTCCAGTAATTGAAACTGCCAGTTTTTCATTTTATCAGTAACTGGCACCCTATGTTCCAGTGTTTGACACTGCTAGTTATTCATTTTACTAGTTATTAGCACCCTATGCTCCAGTGTTTGACATAAAATGTTAAATTTTTTGTATGTAAAATATATGGTTTTATTAGTTTTCTTATTTATTAATTATTTCGGGATAAATATCAATTACTGGAGCATGTCAATCACTGGAGCACCTACCCTACCATTGTTTTCTTCCAAATAGATATCAAACGTTTGAATATAATTAAATAAATACAAATTAAAAGAGAGAGAAAGAGAATGAAAAACTAGGGTATAAAAAAAAAAAAAAAAAAAAAAAAAAAAAATGAGCCATTTAGCTTGAAAAGTAAAATGACGTTTTCTGTTAGAACATCAATATTGATTATCTAATTCTATTGCTCGAAAAACTACCTGTTGATCAATAAGAGAACTAGCGCATGTTTTTTTCTGGAAAAGCTTTCATTCTATTTTCAATGGGTTGCAAATTATCGAATTTTCTGTTTATTTCTGACTTTTGAATAAGCCATTAGATTGCATCACTTTATTTATAAAGAGTATATTTTAAAATATTTTGTAAATAAAATAAAAAATAGTTTTATTTATTTATTTATTTATTTATTCCGTAAGCGAATACAAATATTATGAAAATAAACTATTTTAATGAGAAGGACCGGGAAAAAATTCCAGCGGTATATTTTACTTTATCATGACCCACCTCTTTTTTTTTTTTTTTTTTTTTTTTTTTTTTCGCTCTAAAGGCACAGAATTTTGGGACTTTTAGTTATACCAGTTTGTGCTTATGAGTGGTAGCTGATGGATAGGATGGTTTCAATTCTGCTTGGATTCAAATCCTGCCAGGGACCTAGATACTACGAAAAACACAAGATATTTTGCTTAGAAAGATTGTATCAATTTTCAAAAGCTATATTAGCAATTATATAACAATATTAACAATCGTTTTAAAACCTTTCTTATAAGTAAAATGTCCTACATGAAACTTACATATGACGTCATCGATGAGTCATCACGAGAAATCAGCCACATTGACTACGTATTCCTATTTGAATCATCAAATTAAGTCAATGATCACTATGTTTGTTATAGCTTTATGTTTTATAAAACTATTTTTACACATTCTCGCATGAAACTAAACGCATTGATAGTTGTATTATATTTTTTAAAACTAAATATACCTTCACAATAATCACATTTTCATCTAGAGCGTGACTACAACAACTATGATTGTTTGGAATGAATCATGTCGACAGGCTGTGCTACAAGAATTCATGTTGTATCTTTTATACGTATCTAAAATTTTCTTCTGCAAAAATTCGTACCCTTAGAAAAAAAAAAAAAATACTAAATCACCCCTTCTTTATAATTTTTCTGTTCTTTTAATGAGCCAATCCTTTATCATGAACAAAATAAAAAAAAAGTATAATAAAAAACAAATTGTAGCTCCATCAACGTCATTGCATGGAAAACGATGATGTAAGCCACTAATTCAGTAACGTGAAGTCACTTTTAAATTTTCGCCGTAGATGAAACGAAGATGTTAAGTTTAGCTGTTAGTCGCATGCTTCCTAATATGGCAGAAGAAATGTAGACATTTGGTGGCATATGTTATAAAATAAAGAGAAACTTAGTGACAGATGTACTGTATTACTTACAGATTCCTCTACGACTATGATAGTTTAATATTGAAAATTATCAGATTCGAAGTAAAGTAAGTCACGTTTTATAAAAGTTTACTTATCAGTTATCCAGAATTATACCATAGGGTGAAGGTTGGTTTAGGTTTGTCGGTCTGCGGTCATTTTTTGATCATTAGGATTGATTAGACTAGGACCTACGGTTAAAGCGGGTTCCAAGCTACTGCAAACACCCATGTTTGACTCAGAATTCGAACCCAGCATCTAGCAACTGAAGACCAGATATAGGAATACAATTTTAGTCCATTGTAATTCATTGTAATGAATGTTTCTGGTGAATCCTTTGTTAATGAATATTTTAAAAATATGACTCAAACGAATACGTTTTAACATCCACGATTATCGACTTAACGCCTTACCCGTGCATTGGGAATATACTTACAGCTTACTATATGGCTCTAGCTTCAAAAAACTCATCCCGGAAATTTTTTAAGGAAAATTTTCGTTTATAAGCTAGCAGAAAAGGCCGTTTTTTTAAACTAAAAATTAAAAATTTCTTTTAGTTTAATTCTGTTTGCGAATTCCGGTGGCAATGTAATTTAAATGATCCGAATTACCTTGCACCGTTAAGGGTTAAGGGGCTATCACAAGTGACAAGTCTGGTTTTTTTTATTTATTTATTTATTTATTTTTTAATTATTATTATTAAAAAATCATTGAAATATAGTTGATAAAAAAGGAAATTATCGCGGATATGTAGAAGGTCTTTTTTTTTTTTTTTTTAATTGCTTCAAGTTGTTGTTTTAATATAGATTGGTAAAATCTCAAACATATCAGACAGCTTTTGAAAATTCTTGTCATATAATTTATTAATGACTTTGAAGGTATTTTAAAACATCATTTTATTTATTGATTAATTTGTTTTCTGAAAAGAGTGGAGTGATTCAACATTCAACAATTCTGAAATTTAGCAACGATATATGAAAAAAGCTATAGCGACGTAGTTTTTAATGGTTTAAAATTTAATTATTCTTTTGAACTCTGTATATTTCAGGAAGTAAAGATGCATATAATGAGGAAGAACAACTGGAATTTGGAAAATATTTGTTATCAAGGTTAAAAAATATACAGAACATAAAAGTTATATTTATGATTATCGAAAATGTCATCAATAATATGAAAATTCTACGACGATTCAACGAACTAAAAAAAACAAAAACAACAAAAAAAAAAACTAACATAAGATAAAGATTGTCGTCATAATAGAAGATAAAAGCTTAAGTCGTGAAATTCAAAAGATAAAATACATAATGAAATTATTTGATCGAAAAAGAAGAAATTAAATTTCATTCATTTAAAAGTTAAAATTTATAAGAGTACACATTCTCAAGCGTTATTTTCGTTTTGCAAAGCGAGTATTTAATATTCTGGCATAAATGCACACACACACACGCACACAAGCATATATATATATATATATATTATTAAATATATGAATGAAAAGTAATTAAAGAAAAATGAACAAACTATTTTTGATCATGTGTGGAATCTTTTGGAAGCAAAGGTGGTTTTATTTGGATTATATAAATTTGAATTTTGAGTCTAAGAAATTCTTCGTGTATGTTTTTTCAGTATTTGTTTTCAGAGAGATTAACAAGTGAAATTTAATTATTGTGAAAGAGAGAATTTTCTTTCCATAGTATTGCCAAATTTATTTTTAAAATCTGCGCACATATGTTTTTTATATTTTGTTTTTCCGTTAAATTGCTTATTATATTATTAAAATTTACAAGTGAAATTTAATTACTGTGAAAGAGAGAATTTTCTTTCCATAGTATTGCCAAATTTATTTTTAAAATCTGCGCACATATGTTTTTTATATTTTGTTTTTCCGTTAAATTGCTTATTATATTATTAAAATTTAAGTAAATATTAGCCTAAATAACCCGTTCTGTCTTTTGCTATAGGAAATTTTTAGAGTAGTTTTCAGATTAACCCTTTTTTTTTTATTGCACCCACTATTTACCCCTTTCACTTCCAAAAGTGATCTTTTCATATTCATAAAACATCAATGTCCTAAGATCCGAAATGCAGGTATGTTGCCCATTTGGTATGATTGTTGTTTAGATAGATAGCATTTCTCTAATGATTCTCTAAGGCAAACTATTTTCAAACTGTAATGACGCAAGCTTAATAGTGCATAATGACTGCGGTTTCTCTCCTTTTCATTCAGACTATGCTGATTCTAATCGAGGATTATTTTCCGCATATCAACCCGGTTCATGGGTAACTGTAATCATAATTTTCTCATTCTTCACGTACGTTCGTGGATTAGATATATGAAAAATAATATTACTGGGTGAAATATCTTAACCAAGGTTTCCCTAAACCATTTTAACTTTCTTTTTTCTTGGCTAGTTTCGCACGTTTTATATTTTTTCTCCTGTGTTGGTAATTATCGTTACTATATTATTATTATTATCATCATCATTAATACCATCACTGTTTTTATTAAAATCGTAAAACAAGTTTATTTATCCCAACTTATGTATTTATTTTAGCTTAGGTAAAAAGTAATAAAAAATATTGAACTACGTGTACTTCTTATATAGTACTTAAATATTAAATTTTAAAATACTGTCTTCCTATATTTCTTCGATATCTAGAATATATATCACGTTGTTTTCTTTTTATGTGTTTTCTTCATATTTCGTTTTCTTTTATCATTGACATTTGATAATATGAATTTGATTGAAGATTTCCATGATATTTAATTTATTGTTCACGAATTTTTACTGAGAAATTGATTGAAAAATAATAATAAGTGTTGAATAAAAATAATAATTGTGAGTCATTGAATAAAAATAATAATTGTAAGTCATTCAGCTTTTGAAGTAGGGGAGACCGGGGCAAGATGAAGAGCGGGGCAAGATAACGAATGTCTTAATTTTTCCGTTTTCCACTAGGTGGCAGCCTCAATCGGGCACTACTAGGGACCCTATATAGAGAGAGACTGGACATTGACCGAAAGTCGGCCATCTTAGTGCCAATTCGGAGCGATCCCCGTAGAACGTAATGCTTTTTTCTTCGCGATTGACGCTTTACTATACAACATAAATGAAAGGAAATTGCGCTAAATTTGTGCAGAAGGTAATGCAGAATATAAATATGTAATTTTTTTCGTCTTAGAGAAAAAGAATTTGAAGAAAAACGACTTTTGTTTTAACCTTTGACATGATTACTTTTTCAATTCCTATCGGAAAACAGAGGAATTTTTTGTTGTATATTTCTATATTAAGCAAAATACGTTGATTGTGAAAGCAATTCTACCTTATTTTTTCTGAGGACATACATTCTATATATAAAAAGTTAGAAAAATTTTAACAAAAATATGGTAATCTTAGTTTTTGTGAAGTAACTCATGAATAAATGTAAAACTACGGCAGAAGAACAGAAATTATTTTTTATTATTTTATAAAAATATTTACGTAATATTTTTACAAGCTAAAAATACATATTTTATTTATTTCAATTGCGCATTATTAATAATAATGACTTAGTTAAATATTAAAGATAAAAATTTTATTATAATAATTTGTAAAAGTCTTAACTAATATCCTTAGAAATTAAAAAATGTTTTTATTTATTTTATTTACATTTGCTTATTTCATTGATTTTTTTTTTTTTTCAGTTCTTTAAAATATTATGTAAATAAAAATAATTACTTATTTAAATATTATTTATAAAATTTATCATGGCAATTATTATTTAAAAGAAATTTATATTTCATATGTTAGCAAATAATATGCACCTTATTTTCTTTATTTTTAATAATTTATTTTAAGAAATCTGTTACATTTTGCGTGCTAGTAAAAAAACAAAAAAATTTTATATAGTTATTTTAAATATGTAATTTAAAATATATCAGAAAAATACATTGAGATCTAACATATTAAATATATTGCACAACAGAACTTAAAAACTAATAGCTAGCAAATAAATAATGTAATTATCTCATATGTTAGGAAATAAATACGTAAAACAGAATGCAATAAGATGATTCAAAGTATTTAAGCATGATATAAAATAAATAATTATGCATTTTTATCTTTTAAAAGTATTCCAAAATTAAAGCAATTTATCTCCCAACAAAGTAAAAATGTAATAAATAAGTTCTTTTTCGATTATGACGTAAAATAATCAAAATTTCTTCTCAGCGTAATGGTAAGCAATGGAGCAACTGGCACTAAAATGGAGAATTTCGTCAAAAAGCCGGCGCGCCAATGTCCAGTCTCTCTCTATATAGGGTCCCTAGGCACTACTGGCTCTTCTATCGGCCGTTCGTTAAACAATAGTATAGAAACGCTGAAATCGCCATTTTTGTGTTAGTTGTGAAGCTTTGATTGTTTACCGCTGTCACGTTATAACTTTTATGCATGTGTAAATAAGCTCTGCTTCAGCTACTGGTAAGATATATAGTTTCTCTTTAATATTTATGAGTAACGTAGTTTAAATACTACCTATTACCATGAATAAATGTCAATTAATCGCCTTCCTTCATGGCAATGAAAACGAATATTTTTAAACAGGCAGTGCGGGGCAAGATGACGAGCTCGTCATCTTGCCCCGAAACGAATACTTTCTGAACTTGTAGAAAGAGTCCCACCAGAAACTGTAGGCCACTGTAGTGATAACGGCTGGAGCAATGAGGGCACCTTTTTTCTCTTTTTTGAAGCACTTTTATCTTCACGTGAAACCAAGCAATGAATCTCCTGCTCTGTTGATTATTGACAATCACAAAACTCACATATAACTTTGCAGGCTATCTTATATTGCAGAGAGAAAAATATCATCATGGTTGGGTTGCTGCCCCACACATCACATCGTCTCCAGCCCCTTGATGTGTCAATTTTCAGCCCATTAAAAACCTACTATAGCCAAGCATGTGACAACTTTATGGTCACTCATCCAGGACAAACTATCACAGACAAAAATATTGGTGAGCTTTTGAGCACCGCTTAATTCAAAGCAGCTACAGTTGGAAATGCCGTTAAAGGGTTTAAAGAATGTGGGATCGAGCCTCATAATCTTCTTGTGTTTAGCGAACATGAATTTGCTGCTTCAAAAACTACTGACCATGATGTTGTTGGCGATGAAACTGAGAATAATAGTGCTAATTCTCAGACCCTGGCAGTAGAAAACCAACATATAAACCCTCCAGAAGAACCAGAACTTATGGCAAATGGTGATTCCAATGCACCAAAGAAGCCTGTTAACGTTTTTGATTTCAAACCATTGCCTAAAGCAACACAGTGTGAGAAAAAAAAAAAAAGCAAAAAACTAAGGTCAAGCATTCTTACAAGCACACTCATCAAAGAAATGTTAGAACAAAGGGAAAAGCAGAAGGAAGAACAGGAAGGTTTAAAAAAACAGAGAAAAGAAGCTCGGGAAGCTTAAAAGGGAGTAAAAAAACTCAAACTAAGTTCCTGTAGGCCTAAGTCTATAAAATTCAGGCCAAACAGTCCAGTTGCATCAACTTCAAAGGATGTCCTGCTTGTGAAGAGGAATATTGTGACCCTCCAACAGAAGAATGGATCCAGTGCTGTAAATGCCAAGAATGGTGGCATGAGGAATGTTCCAATTATGAAAATGGCATTTTTATTTGTGACTATTGTTAGCTACACAACTAAACACTTCAACATTACGTTACAATGCATTACGCTTAGTTCGATACTTTGTAAGATGTAAAAGCACAGTTATCATTTGTTAAACCGTGTAACATATTCAAAAGATAAAATATGTTCAACCTTTTTCAGTGTTGTCATCTTGCCCCAAGGCCAAAGTCATCTTGCCCCAGTACTGGGGCAAGATGACGATTTGTTAAGGTTATGAAAAAATAAAATAATCCTTTAATATTTTTATTTGAAAAATTAAATGGAAATATATTTAATACTACAAAGGACTACTCTAACAGTTCATGTAAAATTAATTTTGCTATCCTTAAAAATAAATTAATAAACAACAAAAATTGTTAGCATAGTCATCTTGCCCCGGTCTCCCCTACTTCGTTGGGCTCAAATCCTATCTTCCACTATAAGGTGATATCCCGTCGTTTAGGAAAAAGAATTAGTTCTTAATTGTTCCTAGATCAAAAATACGCATATTAAGCAGAGAATGATTTGGCTTTTTCTTCGACTTGTTCAATTGTTCAATATGCCATCCAGAGTTTTCACTCACGAGTTTGAAGCTTAAATACGGTCGGCAGCAAAAGTATCCGAGCACTAGCCAATAATTCTGATGTCAAAAATGTACACTTAATACTGTTTTGTTAAATAAATCCTTGTCGAATCATGTTCTTAGATTGGCTAAGAACATGACTCGACAAGGATTTATTTAACAAAGCCATATTAATTGCACTTTTTTTAGACAGGGATTATTGCTAGTGCTCGGATACTTTTGCTGCTGACTGTATCGCAAAAACTCCGAATCTTTTAATGATAATGTTGTGAATGTGGTTCATATTATATAGCTTAAATTTTGCTATATTCACAATAATAATGACGGATATTAAAAATCGTAGTATAAATATTGTATTGTACCATTTTGCACTAATACAACGGCTAATGCTTCTCAAAAGTTATTCTTTAGCGTTTCACGGGATCCTATTAAACGAAAACATTGGACAACCGCCATGAAAAGAAAACGATTGAAAATAATGATAATGGAAAATGGTGATAATGATATTAAATGATTATAGGATGTAAAAGAAATGCTCATAAATCACATAAACAATTGATAATTATGAAAGTTAAAACGAATTGCTGATTACTTACCAGGCTAACAAAATGCAAACATTGAAGCATCATAAAGTGTGACGTCAGGCAGCGTTTTGAAGTCACGTGATTTTTGGTTAATTTTAAAGTTATTTTTTTAAATTAAAGAGAACTTTTTTTGCATTTTTAATAAACTTTTTGATATTTATGGGCCTAAAACTACCAGAAAAATAGGATTTTGTTCAAATCCCCCATGTGTGCAAATTCCTTATTAAACTTCTGTCCACAAAAGTTTTCGGGCATTTCAAAAACTGAAAGTCGCAAGGATTTTGGTCAGTTAATCTTGGAGGCGAAGATGTTGGAAAATTAGGGCTGATAATTCTGTAATTTCCAAAATTGTTAGCCAACAGCTGATTCACTCGTCTTGAAATATTGGAGTTGCATCCTCTTACATAAAAAATTACACGGGCCTGCGAAATTAAAGTTTTTGAAAAATACAAGAAAAGTTTTTTCTGGTTTTTATGTTATTTGGTGTGCTGATTTCAAAAATGACTTCGATATTTTCCCATCAAGTCAGGATTTTTTGTAAAATCAATCTAGATATTTTTTTTTTTTTCTCGAACAATTTTGCATGTACTATCTGGCAACCAGGTGCGTATCGTGAATGATGGTTTGAGTATGCTCTACTCGGGTGGTTAGAAACAGTACATTAAAAAAGATATTTAATAATCTTATTGGTTAATTCGCTTATTTTGAGAAACAATGTAGGTATGACGACATTTCAACAGTCAATCATAAGAATGAGCTTTTCATGAATCGAGCTGTTTCTAATCACCCGAATGGAGCATACACAAAATGTCCTTCACGATACGTCACTGCTGTCAACAGTGGTTCTTATCCATTTAAATCTAGGTAAAATGATCGATTCTTGGTGTAGAAAACTGATTTTTCAGCAATCGATTTTTTATAAGTTTAAATGGATATAAACCAATATTACTAGATCACACAGGACGCCTCTGGTCGAGAGAAAAACGAAAAGTTCCAGTGGGTACTTTTTTCCATCAAATTATTGTGCTGTTTCTAAAATAAAATCACCTACGTACTTTTTTATTTATTTATTTTTTAGGTATTTTTACATAAAATCGACGACTGACCAAGAGGAGAAAATAAATGTGTTAAAATTCGTAGTAAAATTGAATTTTTTAAGAAAACGTCACGTGATAGAAATTTATTATATTTTTTGAAATCAGCACCAAAAAAATACATTAAGTTCAGCTATCGATACCATGTTTTTTTTTTTTTTTTTTTTTTTTTTCCATCGAAGGCCTGTGTTAATATTCCACATGTGGGCTTCTTAAGGGCTCGCTTCACTCACCGTTGCTAGAAGCCGAAGCTAATGTTATTCTATGGGAATTTTTCTTTACTTTCATTATGTAATACATATTTTTAAATTTTGTTTTCACATTTAGAAAATTCTCAACTGTTAAATGGACGCACCTTTTCTAAAATTTTTATTATTTTATTTTGAAATTTTCAATATGTAAAATTTTTCATTTTGAAATTTCAAAATAAAAATACGTTTATCAAAGTAAAAATTGGGAAAAAAAATACATTTTTAAAAAAGGTGCGTCAATTTAACAATTGGGAATTTTCTGAATGTGAAAACAGAATTAAAAAAAATGTATTAGTTAATGAGTTATAAGTAAAGAAAATTTCCCATAGAATAACATTGGCTCGGGCTTCCGGCGACGGTAAGGGAAGAGGGCCGTTAAGTATTGGAATGATCTGGCTGTACCAAAGAGATTTATATATTTTACATTTGCAACCCCAGGTAACAGATCCGTCTGACTATCTCCTTGAAAGGGAATAGCACAATGAACGCATAAAAATGAGTAATGGCACATGCTTCTCTAAACCCGCACCCCATAATGACTTTTGCAGACTTAGTTTAAGGTTTAAATGTTGTCCATATTCAGAAATTTTGTGAATTGACAAAACTTGAGCGATAAAAATGTGTTTAATCTGTTCACAAAAAGTTTCATAACTTTATACTGCCGATAAAGCTTTGAGAATAAAACATGGAAAAGGAAAAGGAACAAAATGTTTTATACAGTTTCTCTATATTCAGCTTTGGTTGAATGAAGGAATGTTTACAAACAGATAAAACAATATTTTTCTTTATAATCTTATTTAGAAACTTACTTAAATGTATATATATATATATATATAAATAATAGATAACGTAATAAAATTTAATCTTAAAATTTAGCAATTAATAGAACTAAAACAATAACAGCACACTAAAATATAGAACTGAATTTAACATAGAGGAAAGAATGACACAAAAAGTTGCGATATAGATAAGGAACCAATGAGTTACCATATTAACTAAAAATATTTACGCCGACCTGAAGGATAATAAAAAGGACCATTAAACTTGTGAAAGAGAAAAAAGATAATAAACCACATAATCAATTGGATATAAATGCTTAAAATTAGAAGTATACTTATCAAGGGGCGCATACTTCATAAAGCAGAGAAAGCTGCAATGATTTCGTAAAACGATATTGCTAATCATAGCAATTTATATCATCTCACGCCCCGATCAATGCAGCAAAAAAACCATAAAGAATGAGAAAAAAGTGAAAAATTAAATTAAAACAAAGGATAAATAAATATTAATTAAAATCTTAAAGGAAACCAAATTAATAACATGAAATAAGCAGAGTAACCACATGGAAAACAGTTAACACAAACTGGAAAAATGGTTGATGCCAAAACCTAAATTGAAGTTAAAATAATAGCTCGACAGATATCGATTAATCGAAAATACTTCAGAACAATTACATTAAAGATAAAATACACAGAGTAAATATTAAATGATAATGTTAAAATTAATACTAGTAGAGTTAAATTAAATCGTACCAAAAATATTAATAATTAAATCGTTTAAGATAAGGACTGAAGAATGAAGGTTAAAGACTACTAAGTACAAGCGCCATCTTTCGGTTAGCTATAATAACATTAAGTCAGTTATATAAGATGTATTGACTGAAAGATTAAGATAATTTAGAAGTATTAACAGCAAGATTAAGATAATTTTTAAGATTTTTATTTAAGATGTATTGACTGAAAGATTAAGATAATTTAGAAGTATTAACAGCAAGATTAAGATAATTTTTAAGATTTTTATTTTGAAGTCAAATTATTAAGTGTTAAGTTTTAAGAAGACATAATTACAAGCAATAATGCCAAAGAGCACAACTATAAGGATAAGCATTATAATCGGTCATCATAAATTAAAATTAAAATTTAAAATTTAAAAGATTTTTTTTTTTAATTAATATTTATAAGATTTTATTTTTGTTATGAAAATAGATGGATTGTTCAAACGTAACAAGGGAAGCCTCAAGTAGACAGAAGCACATTGTAAAATTTAATGATAAAAGAGTTCAAAATACATAGTATCAACCAGAAAAAATAAAAGAGTTCAAAATACATAGAATCAACTAGAAAAAATACGAATGTAACTTACAGCAATCCCCCCACTTTTTTTTTTTTTTCTAATAAATTTTATTCAGCATCAAACCCTCCCAGCCAACCAGCCAAACAACACCACCCTTCCTCCTTAATCAAACTTCTGCCCACCCATCCACCTGATTTTTTTTTTTTTTTTTTTTTTAAATTTTTAATTAAACCTTAGTTTTTTTTTTTTTTTTTTTTTTTTTTTTTGTGTGTGTGTGTGTGTTAGACAGAGACCCTTTTTGATAAACAAGTGAATAAATAAATTTTTTAGGATAACCCATTTTTGTAGCAACATTAATTATGTGAGAGATATTTTTGTTTTTAAACCTATCTGAACAAAGATTATGTATACGAAAGAGGTGATTGAGAATAATATTTCTGTAGACAGAGATATGAAGACAAGAGGTAAATTGTGTAAATAAATTTACTTTGAAACTAAAATCTTGTCTTTTGTCATACATATCGGTATAAATTTTACTACCATCAAGTTTAAGTTTTAAATCTAAGAAACTAATACAGTTATTGTTGAGATGATTATAAGTTAAGGTAAGGTGAGAAGGATATTCAAATTTAAATAAATTAGGCGAAAAATTATTCACATAAAAAATTATAATGTCATCAATGTATCGGTAAAAATAGACATTTTCAATACATAATCCCTGTTCATAATGGTAAAGGCATAAGTCAGCTAACATACTCGAGCTACATCCTCCTTGTGGAATACCGACCTTTTGAATATAGATCTTATTACAGTGTAGAATGTAATTGTTATGAATAATAAAATTTAAAAGTGTCTTAAATGAAGTTGCCGAAAAGCATTTTGGTAAAGAGATTTGACTTTTAAATTTTTCAAAAAGGTTAAAGATGATACGATGAAGATCTGTTAAATTAATATTATTAAATAGGTCAGCAAAATCATAAGTCATGATATCAGTCACATTATTCATAGATAAGACATTGGCTTTAAGTTGATAACTATTTTTAAGGCAAAAGAAATTTTTTGATTTACTAATTAAGTCATAGATTTGTTTGAGAATATCAAGGAGAATTTTGTTAGCATTGTTGTTGTAAGTATTACACCCTACAGTGACAGTTCTGAATTTAATAGGATTTTTGTGAAATTTAGGGATAAGTACAATATAAGGATATTTAAAATTATTAAATGGAAGCTTTAGCAATTTATAAAAGCAGTGAATTTTGCGGTTATTGATTTTAAGATCATTATTGGTAGTAGGAAAGTTAGTACTATTAGATATAGATGAACTGAGTAAAGAAAGATAATAATGTTTACAGATTATTGCATAATTATTAGGAGATTTATCGACATAAGTAATAACAAAGTTTTGTTGCAATTCTTTGATAGATTTAAAGAGATTTGATTTATTGTAATGTGTGAGATTTGATCTATGTTGAATTAATTCAGCTTTAAGTTTTGAAATTACTAAAAATTTCCATTGATTGAAATATTCAATAGGTTTATTATAAGAGATGGAGAGTTTATAAATAAACAAATCAATATCATAAGAAAACTGTTGTATAATCTTTGAAATATTAGTTTTTGAAGGGAGTCGATATTTAGTACCATATTCCATAAATTACTTTAAATTTGAGTCATTAATAATATTAAGATCACCAGTGATAATATGTGCATGATCTCTGTCAACATATTTTACATTTGAGGGATGAGCACAACTACAAGTTACATGAGAAGATAAATTAGACTTAGAGACTGAATTATAGTTAAAAAGCAGGCGACCAAGTGTAATAGGATATTTAAAGGTACGAGAAATATGAATGTCTTTAATAGGAAACATGCATGATTTATCATTAAGAATAGATGAAATATTAATGCTATTAAATATTTGATTAGAATAATTTAGAATAAGCTGTGAATTTGATTGGATTTTGTGAGGTTTTTTAGAGATATTTAAATTGAAGAGTTTAAGTCTGTATAATATTAAATCATAGAAAATATCAGAAAAATGTTGATTATAGGATTGGTTTTTAAATACACTTAAGTAAGTGGACAAATACTTTTTTTTGATAGCAAATATAAACTTTCTAATGTAAATCCAATCATAATGGTTAAGATAATTTGACTGTAAGGCAAGAATATTTTTGATAATGAGATTTTTTGATATTAAACCATTAGTAGATTTATTGGATTTGTTACCTCTTTTTGAACGAGAAGTTTTCTGGTTGATACTATGATTTAGTACAGAGTAAACAGGGGAGTAATCATGAAGGGGATTAATGTTAGTATAAACCTTAACAACCCTATTAAAATATTCATGATTCAAGCCATATGGATAAATTGTATTAAAATATTTCATGTAGTTAGATTCAAAGAAAAGGCGCTCACTTTTATTTTTTTTGAATCCTAAGAATTTCAATAGTACATGAGCAGAAATTGTGTAAATTAAAATGTCTTAACTCAATAGTTGATTTACTGTTAAGAACAGGTGATGATAACTTTTTTGAGTCTGAGCGATGTTGATTAATTCTAATATGTAAAGGGGTGGAAGTTTCACCAATATACTGCATTTTACAGATACCACAACTTAATTTGTATATAACATTATAAACCTGACAGAAAGGAACCAATTTTGAATCATTATAAATTTGGGACTGTAAAGCATTAGGGCATGTTTTGCAACGAGAAGAATCACACTTTCTAAATTTAAGATTGGAAGGAGGAGAGTATAGGTAGCTTGATGTCGATCCAGGAATATCCCTATAAATATTCCTGTACCGGGCACAATACTGAGGGAAACCAAAGCATTTCTTGCCAGGCACTACTAATTTACTGAGAACATTCATAATAAAAGAGTGATTTTGTATAAAATAAGTAAATCAATTTTAATTTGCAAGTATTATATATTAAAACTATCATTGAGAAAATAAATAAATAAAATTCTTGAATAAGTAGAGAGATAATAAAATTGAAAAATCATGAATAATAAAGCTTGAAACATAGACTTCAACCTATACATATCCACCAACATATTGAAAATCACAAATTTAATATTAAACATTCTTGATTAAAGTAGGCATACATAAATAAAAATTAATCATTTAATCTGGGATAATTACATAATAAACTATACAAAATATTTACAAAAGTTCCAATCCAAAGTAAAATTCAACCCGAAGCAATATGATTATAAACCAAACAATCAAAATTAAATGACTAAAATTGAATAAATTAACTATTGAAAAACTATAATGGAATAAGTGAATAATAAATGCTCATGATGTCAAAATTTAACCACATGAAACTTAAGAAAATTATGTATAAGTTAACCATTGAAAAACTATAATGGAATAAGTGAATAATAAATGATCATTATGTCAATTTTCAACCACATGAAACTTTAAAAAATTATGCATAAATACTTTTAAATTTAATAATAATTGTCAAAACTCATTTATGCACAAACAAAATACTTTTAAATTTAATAATAATTGTCAAAACTCATTTATGCACAAACAAATTACTAAAGGAATATCCCAATTTTGAACTTAGATAAAACAGTTCTACATCAAAGAGCCATTAAATGCATAGATCCACAAAAAGCCAAACATTGTATATGATTAACAATTGAAATAATACACATCAGAAAAAGCGCCATTGCAGCTGTAATCAAAGTGCATGTAAACTTTTAGAATATTGATGGTAAGCCAAATTGGCAAACAAACGTATATATATATATATAATAATATATACATTAATATATAAACAAGATTTTAAATAAATGAAAAAACTGTTTATATTAAACAAAATACATTTAAATTTAATGCGCATAAGCAGCAGATAGAATTTAAATGCAAATATAAATAATAGATAACGTAATAAAATTTAATCTTAAAATTTAGCAATTAATAGAACTAAAACAATAACAGCACACTAAAATATAGAACTGAATTTAACATAGAGGAAAGAATGACACAAAAAGTTGCGATATAGATAAGGAACCAATGAGTTACCATATTAACTAAAAATATTTACGCCGACCTGAAGGATAATAAAAAGGACCATTAAACTTGTGAAAGAGAAAAAAGATAATAAACCACATAATCAATTGGATATAAATGCTTAAAATTAGAAGTATACTTATCAAGGGGCGCATACTTCATAAAGCAGAGAAAGCTGCAATGATTTCGTAAAACGATATTGCTAATCATAGCAATTTATATCATCTCACGCCCCGATCAATGCAGCAAAAAAACCATAAAGAATGAGAAAAAAGTGAAAAATTAAATTAAAACAAAGGATAAATAAATATTAATTAAAATCTTAAAGGAAACCAAATTAATAACATGAAATAAGCAGAGTAACCACATGGAAAACTGTTAACACAAACTGGAAAAATGGTTGATGCCAAAACCTAAATTGAAGTTAAAATAATAGCTCGACAGATATCGATTAATCGAAAATACTTCAGAACAATTACATTAAAGATAAAATACACAGAGTAAATATTAAATGATAATGTTAAAATTAATACTAGTAGAGTTAAATCAAATCGTACCAAAAATATTAATAATTAAATCGTTTAAGATAAGGACTGAAGAATGAAGGTTAAAGACTACTAAGTACAAGCGCCATCTTTCGGTTAGCTATAATAACATTAAGTCAGTTATATAAGATGTATTGACTGAAAGATTAAGATAATTTAGAAGTATTAACAGCAAGATTAAGATAATTTTTAAGATTTTTATTTAAGATGTATTGACTGAAAGATTAAGATAATTTAGAAGTATTAACAGCAAGATTAAGATAATTTTTAACCGACTTCAAAAAAAGAAGGAAGGTTCTCAATTCAAACCGTATGTTTTTTTTATGTTTGTTAGCTCATAACTTCTGAACGGATGCTCCAATTTTGATACTTTTTGTTTTGTTGAAAAGGTCTTGGTCTGCAATAGGTCCCATTGTAATATCTTTATGATCTAAAGAAAATACAGGGTGCCCAAAAAAATCAGTCCCAACTCTTTTAACTGCTAAACGGCTGCAGCTATAGTGATAAAAATGGTATGTAAGTATAGTAAAGTGGCCCTGCAGTACAAGGTTAAATCGCTTGCTGCGCCACCTGGTGGAAAATAGTGGAGTTACTGTTCCTATCTCGAAAACGGTTCTAGAGAAAAAAAGTGAATTAGAAAGTTGAAGATTATAATCGATTTAGTACAAAAAGATAGTTTAGACATTCATGCTAGCGTTTCTATCTCGGAAACGGTTCAAGACAGGGGAAAAAAGTGAATTATAAAATTGCAGAGCATCATCGATTTAGTACGAAAAGATAGTTTTGACATTGATGCTAAAAGTACAAGGCTAAAAACGTGCCTTTTTTTTGTTTGCAATTTCGTACACTATACACACTTAAGCTACATTGCTCACGTTGTAGCGTAGCTGGTGAGATATACGCTATATAGTTCAAAATACGGTTACTTGATACTTTTTGCTTTGTTGTAGAGATCTTGGTCTGAAGTAGGTCCCATTATAACATCTTTACAATCTAAAGAAAATAAAGTGCCATCTGGTGAAAAACAGCGGCATTAGCGCATCTCAATTCAAAGCGTATGGTCTTTGTTTTTGTTTGTTAGCTCATAACTTCTGAATGGATGATCCGATTTTGATACTTTTTGTTTTATTGTAAAGGTCGTGGTCTGAAATAGGTCCCATTGTAAGATCTTTACGATCAAAAGAAAATACAGGGTGCCCAAAAAAGTCAGTCCCGACACTTTTAACTGCTGAACAGCTGCAGTTATAGTCATAAAAGTGGTATGTAGGTACAGTAAAGTGGACATGTGCTACGCGATTCAACCGTCTAAAGCGCTACCTGGTGGAAAAGAGTGGAGTTAGCGATCCTATTTCGGAAACGTTTCAACGCAGGGGAAAAAAGTGAATTATAAAATTGCAGAGCATCATCGATGTAGTACGCAAAGATAGTTTAGACATTAATGCTAAAAACAGAACGCTTAAAACGTGTATTTGTTTGTTCACAATTTCCTATTTTGTGCACACTTGAAAAACATTGCATATGTTGTAGCGTAGCGGGTGACATTTATGCTATGTAAAATTCAAAGTATGGTTATTGTAAGCGATCACATCGATTAACGCATAGGCGTTTTAAGCCGACTTCCTAAAGGAAGAGGTTCTCAATACAAACTATGTTTCTCGTTGTTATTGTTGAAATTTTTTAGCTTATAACTTCGTAAGAGATGATTTAATTTTAATACTTTTTTTGTTGTCGTAATGATCTTGGCCTGAAATAAGTTTCATTAGGATTTCATTAAGATATAAACAAATTACAGGATACTCACAAAAGTCTGTTTTCACTCTAACTGCTGGACGTAAGCAGCTACACAGGTAAAAGCAGTGTGTAAGTATCGATGTTGAAACTTCTGTCCGTCAGCTGCAATGCATATTTTGCTCTTTGTTTAAACTTTACGCTGCGCAATTTCCAGCGCAGCGGGTGACACGTATTTACTGTAAAGTTCAATATATATGCCTAACAGAATTATCGGTTACGAATACAGCGTATCCTTTCTTTACATTTCTAAAGACTTTTTAATTTAACTTATGTTCGTTCAATAGATAGTTTTTTGGTCATATCCGATAAAGGCAAGAAAAGTGACACAATTTAAAAATGCAGCATTTGAGAAATATCAACTTAAAAATAACCTGACTAGAATAAAACTGGCACAACTGTCTCTCGAGTGGATAACTTTCTAGATGGAGATGTACCTTTTTTGTTCACAATGGGTGCATTTAATGTATTTTTCAGTGACATAAATTATTTTTTGGGTAATGTCCCTTTTCTTGGAAGTTGTGATTTGTGAAACTTCCGTAGAACGTCTTCTGATGCTCTGCTATATAAATAAGTTTTCACTGAAAAGAGAAAAATAAAATCTTTTTGTAAAAAAATAGAACCGACTCCAAAAAGGAACTACTATTCAAACAACTGAAAATGAAAGAAAATTGGCAGAAAATGGAACTGTAGATTGCGCCTAAAAGTATAAAATAATTTCCTTCGCCAAACAACCTATAACACTACAATTAATCATAACTTTTGAAGTCGGCGCAAAATTAAATAAAAATTGATAACTTTATTCAATACAAAAATCAAATCCTATTCAAAATACACGTCTCACTTTGTTACCTGCAAAACGCAGCCGAAAACTACTTTGATTCAAGAAAACAAATAAGATTTCGTAAGCAGCAAAGTTGGCGAAGATGCTGGTATCTGACGTCCTTGGTGAACGAAAAATCGCAAAATTATCTGGCAAACATATTTAGTTTCTTTGGGATATCATGATTATTTTAATAAGGTATATCAAGAGAGTAATCAAGAATATGAAACAACACATCGTACAATATATATTATGAAAATATACATCTTGCGTGTATATTTTTGCCTTACGTTTTTATCGCCAAATTCAAAAGCCATCAAGGATGATCTAACTTCGTAGAAACATAATACCGCATTGTGAAGAATGTTCACTGTTCTATGTAGATGCTACTAATGGTCCAATTGTATACAGTGATAAAATAATAAAGGAAACATGAAAATGGATCATTCGAGACAACAGCATTTGTTGCTACCGATCTAAAGACAAACCTTTAAAAACTAGTTAAATTTTATTTAATTTTGCGCCGACTTCAAAAGTTATGATTAATTGTAGTGTTATAGGTTGTTTGGCGAAGGAAATTATTTTATACTTTTAGGCGCAATCTACAGTTCCATTTTCTGCCAATTTTCTTTCATTTTTAGTTGTTTGAATAGTAGTTCCTTTTTGGAGTCGGTTCTATTTTTTTACAAAAAGATTTTATTAAGATTTTTATTTTGAAGTCAAATTATTATATATATATATATATATATATATATATATATATATAATGTATATATAAATCTCAAAACTGATCACTCGTAATAACACAAGAAGTGAAGAAATTCCGATCTTGATGATACACTTTAGCGGAATGTAATAGTCTGTTTCTTTCTTTCTTTCTTTTTCTTTTCTTTTCTTTTTTTTTCTCTAAATATTCATTCGAATGTTCTGATTATAATAGAAATAATGGTACACTTTGATTTACATGAGAGATAAATCTGACGAAATGCTCCTATTGTTTTTGAAAAAAAAAAAAAAAATGTTATTAAACAAATATACTTCTTATAAGAGTTCTGTTTTTTTGCAGGCTTATTTTGCAATCGTCTGTGAAAGTTAAAAAGGCCACTCCTTACTTTTTCTCCGTTAATGTCCTTCCTTCGTTATTTAGCAAGAAGCATTAAAAACAGTTTTATGTAAAGCTTTTCTTGTTTAAAATTATCATGACTTAATTGGTATTTAAAAAATAAATGTTTGTTATGTAATTATTTTCTTTTTGTTTATAATTAATTAGATTAAAACTATCTCCATAAACTACTTTGGTTCTCATTTTTTAAAAAGTTTTCAAGGGTGTAAATCGGACTTAGAATGTTCATAACTAACAAGTGAGAGAGTATTTTTCAAGTATTTGGAACAGTATTTTATGCAAATAGTATATTCCTGGATTGGTATTGGTACATCCTAATTGGGAAATACTAATTTTTGTAATCACGTTTTCGTATTGGAATATGATACATTACTAGTTTTCCGAGATACTGTTAAATTAATTATAAAATTACAGGGAATTAGAGAAATAATATTTAATTTTATGGGTACGTTTTAAATTTGCGGTTAGTTTGATTAAAAAAAAAAAAAAAAAAAAAAAAAAGTTAGATATTTGTTTTATACTTTAACCCATTACCCGCTGGTGTTGCGTTCACGCAACACCTGAAATAATCGCGTTTAACAGTTAACTAAAAAAGGTTTTTTTATATTAAGTATTGTTTTTAAGTAAAAAAAAAAAGGATAGATGATTATTTTATTACAAAACAATTTGATCTGAAAAAAAAAGTTTTAAGTTTAAAAAAGTTTTTTTAAAAAGTTTTAAGTTTAATGGATTTCAAACTTGAAAGTGAAAAGTTTCGAAAATCTTCATATTTGAATGAGTTTACATAACTTGTAAAAAAAAATGATTTCGTAATAAAATAATTACTTTTGTATTTATCTGTAGTTTATTCTGTTTTATGCTCTCTCAAGAAAATTTTCGTAAACATTTATTTGTATTAATTCTATACTCTTATTCCACTGAAGCTGTATAAATACAACACCCTGTATTTAGTAAGGCAAGACTAATTTTAATAAATTTATTTTAAATTATTGTTATATATGATCAAAATAATAAGTATTGTATTTAGAAAAAAAAAAAAAAAAATCACTGTTTCGAGTTTTGGCGGTTAATGGGTTAAAGCATCCATTTTCTTTCAACAATGCAGGAGGAGTTAAAAAGAAAACTAGAAACTAGTTTCTTTTTTTTTTTTTTTTAAGGAAGGAAAAATATAAATATATGGAAAAATAGTACTTAATTTTCCTTCTTTTTCTTATTTCCGTAGTTTTTATTATTATTATTACTATTTAATTTACATTTAATAAAATTAAAGCTATCGAAATTTCTGTTTTATAAGTTAGATTTTTAACAAACTTATTTAAATATATATATAATATTTAGATGTGTGTATGATAAAATTATTTATCTAATTCTTTCATTTATTCCAGCAAAAACAATCCCTCGTAATGACTCCTGAAAAGAACAAATTCTGCTTTCGATGATACCTTTTAACGGGATTTAATAGACTCTTTTTACTTTCTTCTATATATACAGGTATAAGAAGAAAGTATTGTATTCGTGAAAATTTTCCAACTCCGTATCTCAACGGATTTACACGTTTTGAGATATCTCGAACACGATTTGACTATTTTTAGAAAATGTGTCTGTGTGTGTGTTTCAAAAAAATTTTGGACGTTGTATCTCCCGGATCAATGAACGAAATTTTATAAACTTGACATTTAATTGGACCTCGGCTTAAACTTGGGCTGATTACATTGAGGATCAGTCGCTCAACAGGTGGTGCTGCCTTTCCAATTTTCCGTAATTTTTAATATGTTAGCATAGGACAACATTTCATATAAATATGCATAATGAGAGTTATTTCTAGCGAATTATTACAAAATTAAGGGGAATCTCTACTTATCGTCTCCGAAAGCCGAAGTCAATGTTATTCTACGGGGAATTTTGCCCCATTATAATTCATGAACTAATATATATTTTAAAATTCCGTTCTAACTTTCCGAAAATTCACAACTACTAAAAAATTTATCGCTTGCTAAAAGTTGATTTTTTTTTTTTTTTTTTTAAGATTTCATTTTTAAGCTCAAAAATGAAAAATTTCACACTGTGAAAATTTGCATTTTACAATCTCAAAATAAAACTAGTATGTTGTGGCCACCACATGACTTTCTTCTATATTTTCCTATACAAATTCACTCAGTAAAAATAATTTATTAAAATTATTATTTAAAAAAATTTTCTTCCATGATAATGCAAACGATTTCCATATTAGAGAAGTAGTATAACACTAAATATATATATAAAAAAGTGAAATTCATTCTCAATATTGCATTTAAAAAAAAAAAAAAAAAAAAAAAAAAAACTTACTAATGAAAAAAGTCGATAACTTTATTTTAAGTTATCGCAGATCGATGGTTAAACCATTCGTTTTAAAGTTATTGGCGAGCTCTTTTGAAATATACCCATCATGAAAATTTACTTCCCTCGAGGGGGGACTTCCCCCCACGGGGGTGGCGAGGCTCCTACACATACAAAAAAATTTTTCCCAGTGGACTATCTCTATTAAAAATAAATATTGTAAATTTCATAATGATTACTAAAAAATAATTCTCTTCATGCACATTTGTAAAAATTTTGTCCTCTACCACCATGTTAAAAATTTAGAAAAAGCGGGATGGCAACGCAACCTGTAAGACAATTTTTACCAAAAGTTGATTGGCACTAACTTATGTCAAGGTGCAACTACATACCAATTTGTATGAAATTCTGTGCAGTAGTTCCTGAGATACAGTTGCCACAAAATTTTGTCACACACACACACACAGACTGACAGACAGACAGACATTTTCTACGGCCAAATCGTGTTCTACAGCTCTCAAAACGTGTAAATCCATCAAAAACCTGAGGTCGAAATATTTTACGAATCCAATACTTTCTTCTATTGAATATAGAAGAAAGATATTAATATATAGATAATTTATATATTAAGAATTTAAAAAAAATATTTTTTTAGAGAACGATAAATTGTTTAATAGTTGTGAAGTTTCTAAATGTGAAAACGGAATTTAAAAATACATATTAGTTAATAAGTTATAATGTGGCGAAATTCTCCATAGAATAACATTGGCTGTGGCTCCTGGGGACGATAACTGGAGAGGCCTCTTAATATGAATTATTGATAATAGAGTAGTAGTAAACTAGGAAAAAGATGTCTGCATGTAGGACACACGCTCATCAAATATTTTTCAAATGTCGTTTTTTTTTTTTTTTTTTTTTTTGGTAAGTATTCCTTTGCAATCGTTTGTGAAAGTTTAAAACGCCAATTCACACTTTTTTCCCTTAATATTATTCATCCGTTATTTAAGTAGAAGTTTGAAAGACATTAAATAAAATTTTTGAATTCAAAAAAAGACATTGAATAAAATAACATTTGAATTAACTTGTGTTTTGAAATAAATGTTTATTGCATAATCATTTCACTTTTATTTACAATTAATAAGATTAAAACTGTTTCTGTGAATTACGTCTGTTAAGAATATTAAACATTGAAAAGAGGATTAAAAATTTTTTTTACTTGAAAATTAGAGAGGATTTTATAAATAGATCAAACACGGTTTTATGCAAATAGATTCTTCGAATGATACTTTTGATCGAATGATAATGTTTGTTTCATATTCTAACATAATTAAGTAACTAATTGTCCAAGATAGTGTTAAAGTTAGACACGAGTTATGTTTATTTAGAGACATATTATTTAATTTGTGAATACTTAAAATCTATAGTAATTTCAATTAAAATAATATATAGGTTGTATATTTTTCCTGCACTTAAAATAATCCAACCTTTTTAAGCAAATCAAAAGAAGATTTGTATACTAAAAACTAGTTCTCAGTGGGTGATAAATTAGTTATGATATATTTTTTTTACATATTTCTCGATTTTCTAAAATAATACTGTAGGAAATCACGCTGAACTGCGGATATGAAAAAACATTCATAAAAATCGAACTTCCCAGATCCGTTTAGCCACAAGAGCAGTTAAGCGCCCAACCACAAACTGTAGAAAAGCTCAAATATCCAGTACAATAAAACTTACAAATGACTTGCAACTTTAACACTGATTTCATTTACTATTTACAGTATTTGTACACTTTTTTGTAGGAATCAATAGACTATTTCCATATACATATTTTTTTCTAAAATCATTAAATTTTTGGCAAGTGTTTTGCTTATAACAAGAATGGATTTCAACAAAACTTTACAAAACTTACAGAAAAGTTGTAAAACACTAGAGAAACGCTATTTTGAAACATAAAACGCACGCGTTTAATTTTCGATGTATTTGTAAATAATTTTTTTTTAAATTGCGCATGCGCGAAAGATATATATATATATATATATATATTTACATAGGTTGAAAGATAGATTATTGGGCAATTAATGTGATAAGTTTATTTTAATACAGTAAATCTTAAGAATTAGCAAAATATTTCCTCTTTTCCAGAGGTAATATTTTATAGGAGATTTTCCATATGACACGTATTTAATTTGTAAATCCAATTATTTCAGTCTCATTGCAAAGAATCTTTTTTTTTTTTTTTTTTTTTTTTTTTTTTTTTAATTCTATAAATCCACAATCTTATTAAATAAGTAAAATTATGTTACAGTTACAATCACATAAAATGTTTTTCACAAAAGAAGAATTTTTGCAATGTGCTTGAAATACGTGGATCCTTAAATTAAATACGGATCATGTAGAAAATCCCTTATGAATTTTCAGAGAAGAAAAATACCTAAAAATTAGCTCATTCTTTTGCCGATAATTTGCTTAATTTTCATTGTATTCAAATGAACTTTTGATATCAGTTGCCCACTATATCTAGCTTTCATCATATGTATTAAAAAAAGAGCTATCTTTTGCGCATGTGTAGTGAAAAGAATATTTATTACAAATATTCATATCTCAAAGAAAACTAAACGTGTACATTTTATGTTTCAGAATAATGTTTCTCTAACGTTTTGTCAATTTTTCAACAAGTTTTGTAAATTTTTATTAAAGTCCATTTTCGTTAAAAAAAAGAAAAAAAAAATGAGGTATAAAAAAAAATTCAGAATTTTAGAAATACATAAATATATATATAAAGTGCAGAATTTAATAACGTTATAAAATTTAGCAAATAACAGATACATGATAATACCAATAACACTCAAATAAAAATTATTGTAATTCATTTTAAATGTTAAAACCTATTTTTTCCATGATTCATTTACAGTATATCAAGTAATAGATAAATTCATTTTAAATTACTTACGCTAATGTTATATATAAATGTATGTATATATATATAGTATATATATATAATCGCGGTATTAAAAAAATATATATATTCTACATAGTAACTGAAATCAGGTTTAAAGTTACAAGTCGTTTGCTGCTTTTGTATAATTCAGGGAAATCCAAAAAAATTGTGGATTTTTCAATTTTTAGTTAATTTTTTAATTGCACTCGTGAATAAATCGATGCTGGAAAGTGTGAGTTGATAAATGTTCTTTGCAGGTCAAAGCCATTTGATCCAGTATCTTTCTATAAAATATAGAAAAAAAAATGTTTAAAATATTTCTAATAATTTGACAACTTAATATCTTTAATTAGTATCAACAAATTAAGATATTTATAAATATATTTAAAAAATAGTACTCAACTTTACATTTCTGTCCTTTTTTTTTTTTTTTTTTTTTTTTTTTTAAATCTAGAATTAATAAAACCATCAAAATTTCTGTTTCGTAAGTCAACTTTTTTACAAACTTACTTATATACACACACACACACATATATATATATAGAGAGAGAGATCCGTATACGATAAAATTATTTCAGTTTTCTTTATTTTCCTGTAAATGATTCTTTCTGAAAAAGTCTTTATAAATCAAAACCATCCTTAAACTATATTCACATAAAATTCTACCGGAGATTTATTATTCCACCAAAAATAATCTTTCGTAATAACACATGAAGTGAACTAATTCCGGTCTTGATGATACTTTTTAGCGGGATGTAAATAATCATTCAAGAACTTTTCTTATAATCGAAGTCGTGGTACACGTTCATTTATACGAGAGATTAACCCGAAGAAATGCCCCTATTGTTTTTGGAAACAAATACATAGTTATTAAACAAGCATTCCTTTTTTCCACTGATTTTTGTAAGAAATCTTAGTATGTAAGTTGTTTTGCAATCGTCTCTGAAAGTGAAGAAGATCAAACCTTATTTTTTCTCAGTCAATGCCATTCCTTCGTAATTTAGCAAGATATTTTAATAACAGTTATATCCCTTTAAGACCGGGAACATTTTTACCTTAAAACATTGCATTCTTCTGTTTTTGCAAACTGATAGAATAATATGGACTATAACCAACATTTGTTGATTGAAAATTGTACTTTACACTTTCTGCTAATTAGCTCTAACGTTTTTTCCCCTGATTTTATTACATACGACTGTTCGAGATGCAAAAATGTGAGTGGATGTCTAACCCGTACAATTGTACGCTTTCGGTCGGAAAGGGTTATGTAATTTTCTGAATTAAAATGTCTTTGACTGAATTGGTATTTAAAAATAAATATTTGTTACATAATTATTTTAGCTTTATGCACAATTAAAAATATTAAAATGGATTTTTTTAAATTATTTCTGTTACCTTTTAAGAATTTTAAACGGTATAAAATGGACTTGGAAAGTTCATAACTAACTAACCAATTAGGGAGGATTTTTCAAATATTTTAAACGCAATTTTATGCAGATTGGCTCCTATATTGATACTTTTGTGAATGATAATGTTTGTAATAATGTAATGATTGTAATATATACTGGGGCATATTTAAACAATTGGCTTCACGAGATAGTGTTAAAATTCTTCTCGACTTAGAGCGATTTAGAGACAAAATATTTAGTTTTATTGGTATGCTTGAAAACTTCAGTTAGTTCAGATTGTCTCTCCGTGACTGAGGTAGTTAGAACGCCATGTTAGTTAGTTCAAATAAGTTTAGGTCATAAATTTGTTCTGCATTCAAAAACTCTCAAACTTTTTTACGGTGTAATGAGAGTTAAAAAAAAAAAAAATTAGTAAAGAGTGCGTATGATTCTAAAACCTTTTAAAAATAATATACTATCTTAATTAGAATTAATAATTAAATTTATGTATAAATCTACATTTTCAAATCATATAATTCTCATCATATAATTTTCATATAATCATGATCATACATATAATTTTCAATTTATAAATCAAATATACCTTTTATAGAAGTTTTGTTCTTTAGTAGGCTTATTTTGTGTTCGTCACTGAAAATTAAGAAGGCCAAACGTTATTTTTCCTGTGTTAATGTCATTCCTTCGGTAGTTAGCAAGAAGTTTTAAATGTAGTGTTTATGTAAAATATCTTCTGTATTATTATTATTATTATTATTATTATTTTGACTTATTGATATTTACAAATAAATATTTGTTGATTTTGTTAAGTTATTTCTGTTAACCTTTAAAAGTTTTAAACTCTGTAAAATGGATTTATAAAGTTTCTAACTAATTAGGCATTTCGAGGGGATTTTTCAAATTATTTTAAACCCAGTTTTATGCAACTGGACTCCTTGATTGATTCTTTTATGAATGGTAATGTTTGTAATACGTACTGGGGCATAGTAAAACAACTGACTAATCAGACAGTGTTAAAATACTTCTAGAATTAGAACGGTTTGGAGACAAAATATTTAGTTATGTGGGTATGTTTTAAAACTTCAGTTAGTTTAATTAAAATTAGTCAGGTTATATATTTTTTCTATATTGAAAAACTCTTAGTCCTTTTTTGAGTGTAAGGGGAGTTAAAAGAAAAAAAAAACTAAACGATGTTAAGTAATTAGTTAAATAAAATTTTTAATAATTAATTTTTTTTAATACAAATACTTTTTTAAGCATTTATGAAGTGCAAGACAGACATTTAAATAGTAAAACATGTAATTTTGAAAATAATATTTAATTTTAAATTATTAAACATATTCTCGTTTAATTAAAAAAAATAATTGCTAATATTAATATTAAAATTAAGTTACAAAACGCACAAATTCATAGTATAAGAATTACATTTATAACAGACAAATAAACTACTAACTCCGGTATATAAACATTTTTTTTTTTTTTTTTTTTTTTTAAGAATTTATTTATGTGCTTCAACTATGAACTCAACTCTGTATAAAATACTGAATAGTTGAAATATTACTTTTGGCGTTCCATTTGTTTAACTCACATCGCTATATTTTTGCAATTTATATGTAACTTCCTCTTTTTTTTTTCTCATGAAATATTGCGAACGGGTGGACTTTAACTTATACGGTTAAAATAGGTCGAAATCTTGTTAGTGAGTGAGTGGGATTTTACGTCGCATTAGGGCTACGTTACGGGCAATTGGCGACAGTCTAGGGTACACACACACCTAAGGGAGGTCAGGTGAAATCTTATGTATTTTACCTTTCTGAAGAATTTTCGCCTCTAAAGAGATTTTTTTTTTTTTTTTCACATTTTTAGCGCCTTTACTTTCTTCAACAATGATCTTATCATTGATTCTTATTCGTTAAATAGTCTCCTCTGGATATTTATTTTAAATTTCTTACCAAATGAATATTCAGAATTATTGTAACAGTAATATCTATCGCTGTTAATAAATCTCTTTATCTGAATCTAGTGATGTACGCTTGATTACTGCTTTCTTACTGTTTTCTTAAATTCAACTATATTTGTCTCATTATATATATATATATATATAGATACATGTATATATATTTATATATATACATGTAGGACATTTAAGTGAAACACGTATGTTCATAATTAAATTGACACATACGCATTTATGAGTTTAACCCTTTCCGGCGCAAGGTAATTCGGATCATTTAAATTACACTGCCACCGGAATTCACGAACAAAATTAAAATAAAAGAAATTGACGACCTTTTCCGCTATGATATAAAAGTAAAATTTTGCTAAAAAATTTCTGGGATGAGTTTTTGCAGTTGAAAGTTAAAATTAAGTGATGCTGTAGTGGCATCACCGCCCCTGAAAGGGTTAAACAAGGTTATCATAGAAATTTTACTATCTTTAAAAATAAAAGAAGTTTGCAGTGTAACTTTTGAATTTTTTTTCATTTTATCTCAGATCATTTAAAACAAATTATAGTAAGTTTATCATTTTTTTAAGACAATGTAACTTGATAATTCATATATTACAAACAAAAATATTTACAATTACGTTATAATCCTAATGAAATATTTCATACTTTGTTTAAATATATCATTTCTTATATGCCATTTTTTATGATAAGTAGTAAAACAATCGAGCCATTAAAATTATTCGATAATTTTTTTCGAACAAGTTAAAAAATATTTTTATAAAACTAAAGAATAATATTAATTTTCATAGCTGCCAACGTTCTAAATAATATTCCGTAGTATTATTAATACCCGCCTTTTTATTCAAGCAAGTCTTTTGTAAGAGTATTTTTCTTCTTATTTCATCGTAATTACATTTGGAGAACAACACTCTAGAAATAAAGTGGCGTAGAAAATGGACGGGTACTAATAGTACTACGGAATATTAATTAGGATGTTGGCAGGTATGGATTTTTGGTCATTTTAACTTTTAAACTGAGATCCAACCCTAACAGCACAAGATGTTCCAGAAATGCATACCCTCCAACATACTAATTAATATTCCGTAGTATTGTTAGCCACGCCTTCTTTTTCACACCAGTTTTTTTTTTTTTTTTTTAGAGAATTTTTCTTCTTATTTAATCGCGATTGCATTTGGTTGGTTGGTTGGTTGTAGGATTTAAGGCCGATTGACTCCTGATGTGTCCTAGGCCTAGAGGGGGAATGCCCTCCGTGGGGGTCTTTCTAAGGGGTCCTAGCCCGTATTTACGCAAGTTTCGGAGGAAACCACGGAAAACTCCGAACGGCTAGGTCGATGAGCGCGACCTGGGATCGAACCCGGCACCTCCCATCTACCAGCTTTGAGCGCAGAACCGCTCGGCCGCTGGTGGGCCGCGATTGCATTTGGAGAATATTACTCTAAAAATTTATTGGTGGGAGAAAAAGGGCGGGACTAACAATACTACGTAATATTAATTAGGATGTTGGAGGGTATGGAAATGAAACAATCATATAACATCGAAACATTGGAAATATTTCAGAAACGCTTCGAAACGTTCAGTTTGCTTTCCGATTAGTTTTAAAAATGTAGAAATGTCCGTGATCGTAACAAAAAATCGGATACGTAACAGAAACGTTTCAGTTACTTAACAGATATAATAATATTGAAAAGTGCGAATGTTTCAGAAAGGTATCAGAGAGCACACTTAATTGTGTTACGTTTTTGAAAGATTGTAAGCTTTTTGCAACATATCTGAAGCGTTCGTGCTGTATGGAAAATAATAATGTAGAATGACGTTTCATCTTAGTGATAAAATGACTATGTCCTATAGTGACTCCTGATAACATAGATGTTTTGGAATTAAAGATCTTGTATGAGGCAGGGATTTTATGGTACGTCTAAAGTAATTATAGGAATCTAAATTAATAATGGTAAATTGCTGTCGATATGATTTTCCTCATTTCTCATATTCCACGTCTTCTACCTAAGACATCTAAGGGTAACTTTTGGTGTCCTTTCCTCCCGAGATTACCCTGAATATGTTCTATGCAAAAAAATTGATTTAGACATGCAAAGTTTCTACGCTTAGTCAATTTTAATTGATAAATAAACTGGTCAGATATTCAAAGTAGAAATTTTTTTTGACTCAGACCGTACAATTTGAAGTCCTTTATATAGTGAAAATGAGATAAAGGATTTCAAATTATACGGTACTATGGAAAAACAGATTGCCCATCTTGGATTATATCTATTTGCAAAATAAGATATAAGTATCTTATTTGTATCTTATAAGTATCTAATATGCTGAAAATACTTCAAATAAAATGGGTATAAACTATTTAATTAAAAGTATAACAATTTTGTAAAAACAAGCATTTTCATTTCAAGAAAAACAAATGAAAAGTAAATGAATAAATGAAAAGTTAGTTTTCAGCTGTTTTATTATTTTTTAATCTATTTTTCTTTTCTCACAAGATTAGAACAAGTTGTAAAACTTCATTCATAACTTCGGTGGCATTGAACCGTCACATGTGTGTAAGCCGGCTCATTCAAATTTTAGCCTACAAATCGTTGTTTTCAAGGAGAGCTGCTTCTGCCCAACCAATCAGAAATAGCCCAAATAATAAAACACTCGTTTTAGGATTCAAAAAAGTGAAAACCTGATTAGTACAGTGAACACGTTTTATGTTCTTTTGGATAAAGTGTCACTCTATTGGCAGGTAATTGATTGAGCCAGCGATTGTAATTGAGAGAATAAAAATTTTTCTCTTGTTGACATGCGCTATTGATTGCGCTGAATTTATAAAATTATTTTACTCTTTTCGCCTTGTCTAAAGTTATCTGTCACTGGGCATGCAATTTGCAATCTGGAATTATAAATCATCTCTCACGCTGTGCAAATTTTGCGTATCAATCGTCAAAAAGAAAGAGCAACCTTTTAGAATATTCAAACACGCCCTTAATTTACATGCACCATGTTAATAATAATTAATAAACACACTTTCATCATCTGAAGGGCAAAGGAGGCTGCTGCTACGGTTATTAACTTATATTATATAAAAATATAATTATATGTTATAACGAACTGTTTTGATCTGCTTTCAATGCTTAAATAAATAGTGATAATAATAAAGACAAACAAACTATTTCTGATATTTAATTGAAAAATTTTGTAATTTTGCCCTTATCTTCATAGTTTTAGATGTAGTAGTATATCTTATAATGGTGTTTCAGAACTACGACAAAGCTTGAAAAAGAACTACTACGTTTATTTTATTTTATTTCACTGTTTTAATTGTTGGAACACACATCAACAAAAACAGGATAAATAAAAACTTTAAAGTCAAATGTTTTTAAATATGTTAGATAAAAACAGAGAAAATAATCTGGTGTGTCACTCACACGACTTTCTCTTACTCTGAAATTTAATACTATAAATACAGGTTGGAGATTAAGAGGTAAGACAACGATGTTATGTAAACCAATGTTAAACAATTCAAATTAGGCTTCGGAAGAGTTTTATATGATAATTAATTCTGTGTGATAATGCAGACGATTTCCATATTAGAGAAGTAGTATAACACCAAATATAAAAAAAAGTCCATTTATTATCAATATTAAAAAAAAAAAAAAAAAAAAAAAAGATTTTTTTTTTCCAAGTTTTTTTTTTGTTAAAAGTAAAAAAATCGATAACTTTGTTTTAAATTATCGCAGATCGATGGATCAACCATTCGTTTTAAAGGTATTGGCGAGCTCTTTTGAAAGATACCCATCATGAAAATTCAGAGGCGAGGCTCCTACATACACAATTTTTTTTTCCCAGTTGACTATCTCTATTACAAAAAATATATATTCGTTTCATTTGGTTTAGTGCAGTCTATAGACGTTAAACTCTACTTTTCGTGTTCAGGGGACCTCAGAACATGTAAATATAACAAAAACTCGCGTTCGAAAATTTGACCCAAAAACAATACTTTCTCTACCTTATGGGTAAGAGAAAGTAAATAATCTGGTGTGTCACTCGCACGACTTTCTCTTACTCTGAAATTTAATACTATAAATACAGGTTGGAGATTAAGAGGTAAGACAACGATGTTATGTAAACCTATGTTAAACAATTCAAATTAAGCTTCGGAAGAGTTTTATATGATAATTAATTCTGTGTGAGGGGGGCTACCGCCCCCCTGAACCCCCCCGTTTCATTAATGCACCTAGATTTATATAAAATTTATTTCGGTTATTAAAAAATAATTCTGTTTTTAAAAAATAATTTATTAAAATTATTATTTAAAAAAAATTATCTTTTATGATAATGCTGACGATTTCCATATTAGAGAAGTAGTATAACACTAAATATCCAAAAAGAGTCCATTTTATTCTCAATATTGAAAAAAAAAAAAAAAAAAAAAAAAAAAAGATTTTTTTTCCAAGGTTTTTTTTTTTTGTTAAAAGTAAAAAAAATCTATAACTTTGTTTTAAATTATCGCAGATCGATGGTTCAACCATTCGTTTTATAGGTATTGGCGAGCTCTTTTGAAAGATACCCATCATGAAAATTTTCTCCCCTCGAGGGGGACTTCCCCCCCAGGGGGGGAGGCGAGGCTCCTACATACACAATTTTTTTTCCCAGTTCACTATCTCTATTACAAAATATATACGTATATTCGTTTCATTTGGTTTAGTGTAGACAAAAGACGTTAAACTCTACTTACCTGCAATTTCCCCCATAGACGTAATGTATTAGAATTCTCTTCATTGTCCCTGTACACGAACCATTTGCTTGATCTTAACGAAAAGCTTACTGTAGCATCTATATATGATACATACTAGCAGACCCGGCCACGCGTTGCTGTGGCTATGTTATACGTTGAATTATAATGTAGTAAAATATTCAATATATTAAAATTATTATTTACGAATAAAGACCATCCTTGATAACATCCTTGATCTTAGCAGACTTAGCCCGCTTCGCTGGTCCCTATTTTTAAATGATTCACTATAATTAAAGAATTCTCAAAATTGCATTAATTTTTAACATGTGAAAAAAAAAGAGAAAAAAAAAATCTGATCGGGAAAAATGTTCGACACTCATAATGAATCCATATATTATCGAAAGGAAAATGATATAAAATACAAAAAAATCTTCTCTCATTGGTGGAATAATCTGTTCGGACCCCCACTGCCTGCGGCAGTGTATACCTGCGCAAACCATGCGCACCGTTTCTTCATCCACCGTTCCCGCCCTTCTTAATAACTCTATACTTTCGAAAATATCCGCAATCGATTTATCGGGCCTTAAAACTTAATAATACTAATTTTCAAAGTTCTAACTCTTATTTCTATTATTTTGCCCCTTTGCCCTCCCCCCTCCCACTATTCTAAATAATTTTACAAATTCGAAAATATCTACAGTTTATTTGTAGGTGTCAAAAACCTGTATGCACCAATTTGAACGATCTAACTATATTTTTATTTTTTGCCCCTCTGCCCCCCTTCCCGCCCCTCCTAATAAATTTACAAATTCGAAAATATCCGCAATCGATTTGTTGGTATCAAAAATTCTATGCACCAATTTTGAATGATCTAACTCCATTTTTATATTTTGCTCCTCTGCCCCCCCCCCCTTTCCCGCTCCTCTTAATAATTTTACAAATTCGAAAATATCTGCAATCGATTTGTACGTATCAAAAACTTCTATGTACCAATTTTTAGCGATGTAACTCTATTTTTATTTTTTTGCCCCTCCGCCCCCTTACCCGCCCCTCCTAATAACTTTACACTTTCGAAAATATCCTCATTCGATTTGCAGGCCTCTAAAACCTCTCTATACCAATTTTGAACAGTCTATCTGCATTTCTTTTTTTTTTTTTTTTTTTTTTTTGGTTGTTGTTGTTTGTTTGTTTGTTTGTGAAATCACGTTTTGGCCCCTCCCCCCCCCCCTTTTGGGAGGCGAATTTTGCAATAAAAACTATCCTATCTCTCAAGTTGGACCAAATTGCACACAGTGTCCAAATTTCATTAAAATCGGCTCATTAGTTTAGGAGTTCATCGCGGACAAACATAATAAATTTTATATATAAAGATATATATATATATATATTATATTATATTAAATTATAAAGTTTTGATCAATGAAGCACAAATAAGTAAAAAACAGGATTAATTTCACTGTATTATCTTCATTATAATATGAATTCAATTTACACTTCAGTCTAAGTAACACGTGGCCGGCTATGCTAACACCAAAAATTTAAAAAGTGGAAATAATTGAATTATACGAAATTTATTAATAGGTTAAAAAGTTGAAGATTCTTTGTGTAGATGGCAGCACCAAATATATTTCAGCTTTCATTTCAACCCAGTCGAAAGGTATCGACATCTGTTAAGTGGAAATAATTGAATTATACGAAATTTATTAATAGGTTAAAAAGTTGAAGATTCTTTGTGTAGATGGCAGCACCAAATATATTTCAGCTTTCATTTCAACCCAGTCGAAAGGTATCGACATCTGTTAGAATCATTTGGAGTTAACAGATAATTGTGACTGTCAAATAATAACAGACAAATAATTAGCAATAAATTAAAATTGCGACTATAATTTGAGATTTAAACTATCCTATCTCTCAAGTTGGATCGAACTGCACATGGTGTGCGAATTTTATTATAATCGGTTAAGTGGTTTAGGAGTCCATTGAGGACAAACATTGTGACACGAGATTTATATATATTAAGATTTAAAATACCAAGTTTGGAATGTCTACTACTATTTGTTCTTGAGATATGCTGATAACAGACAGACACACCCACAGACACCCAGACATACACACAGACCATTCGCTAAAACCATGATTTTCGTATTCATGAGACCTCAAAACGTGTAAATATAACAAAATCTCGCGTTCGAAAATTTGACCCCAAAACAATACTTCCTCTACCTTATGGTAAGAGAAAGTAAAAAGGGATAGCACAGTTTAAGGGGAAAAAACTTTACGAAATAAAACTAAAAGAGAAAAAAATCGTGATTAATCTTTTTTTTTTTTTTTTTTTCCAAAAGGTGCTCAATACAATCTCTAAATGATCAATTTATTTAAATAAAAGATAGTAACTTTCAAGTAACGAAATTTTGTTAGTAACGAAATTTTGTGTATTGTTAGCCCCACCCTTTTTTTCACACCAGTAAATGTTTAGAGTAATGTTCTCCAAATACAATGACGATTAAATAAGAAGGAAAATACTCTAAAAAGATACTGGCGTGGAAAAAAAAAAAAAAAAAAAAGGCGAGACTTACAGTACTACGGAATATTAATCAGTATGTTGGCAAGTATGAATATCACATCGTGTATTTTAAAAATGGAATATAACTTTTTAATGTCGACTAGAGAAATAAATACATGTCATCCGGGGAAATAAAAGAGGGGGGTGGGAGGTTCAAACGAATTCCTTCCTAAAATATGCTTTACCCTTACAAATATATGAAATAGTTTAATTTAAGCTTTTTTTTTATATATAAAAGGAAACTAAACATACATTTTAACTTCAAGAACTCTTAATTTTACCATAGAATAAATTTAAAATACCTCATTAAAGTTCAGCTGAGTATTTTCAGCTAGAAATCCAATTTTCTTCTACACCGTAAAATAAATATCGATTTCAAAAATGTAAAAAATCTCACACGATATAATAACAACTGCGCAATGAAACTTAAAACAGTGGAAGGAAGAAATAAGATTGTCACAGCCACACAAAGAGAAACCCTCAAGAAAGTTGGGAACCAAGCTGAAAACGCTTAGTTGAACTTTTAAAAGGTTTTATAAATTTATTGCAGTAAATTAAACATTAGAAATTTTCTGCAGTATTCCAAATTTTTTTAATTTTTTAAAACATTTATATTTTATAGAAATTGACTTTTTCTTGTAAGTGATCATTATTTTGAATTTCCCACAAAATCATGTGAAATTTCTCGATTACTAAAAACAAAATTATACTTTCTATAAATTTGAAACATTGAGTTTTTACTATTAATTTTAAAAAGCTCCTCTATTTATTTATTTGTTTAATTTAATTTATTTATTTATTTATTTATTTATTTATTTATTTTTTGCTTCAGTGTTTCATATAATATCAATTAGAATATATTAAACAAATTTAAGGATTGAATTTTGTTTAATGTTTGTAGTTTTCCTGAAACAAAAATAAAATAAAGAAAAACTAAAATCTTAAGTGAAAATAGAAATAAAAATGATCACGTGTAGGAATTTTTTAAAAGTTTTTTAAATAATCCAAATTTGATTGAAATTCAAGCAATTTCAAGCATATTTCACAAAGCTCAAGCTCATTTCACACATAAAAATATCAAAAATCTACAAAAAAAAAAAAAAAAAAAAAAAAAAAACTGAAATAAATGATTTTAAAAAATTGATTTAAAGGGTAGAATAGACTGTAGTTGCTTGTTAAAACAACTGTAATAAACAGGCTTTATAAGACGAATATGTTTCCGAAAATTGGCCAGAATACATTTTGAGACGAGAGGATGATTTATATATATATAAAAAAAAATCTCAAAGTTGGTATCTTCGTCCCATTTTAATTTTTCAGAGGTTCTTAAATCATTATCCAAAAGCAATCCCGTACATTTTTTAGAACTTCGTACGTTATTTTTAAAATATATTTAAAATATTTCTAAGCAAACAAATACTGTACTGTCCGTTTACAAATGAGAGTTGTACCACTTAGGGATGAGTCTATGGACGATATTTTATCTTTTTCTCTCCTCTTACTTCTATTTTAATGAAAACGACAGCAGACATGACGAGTGCGTAATAACACATAAATGGACGAAACAATAGTAATAATAAGAATAAGAATTATAGTAATTTTCAACATTAAAAAAAAAAAAAAAAGAATTTGATCAATTTAAATTCGTTACCGTTTTCCAAGATGCACTCAAAGTTGTTGCTAATAATGACATTCATAATGAAAGTACACCTTTAACTTTATCTTGATAACTGTGATCTTCAAAGCAAAAAAATAAATAGTTATTAATAAGAGCATATATAATATAAGGGTAACATGCTTCATTCCTCAATAAACAAACAAATAAATAATAATAATAATTTTCTGAAATAATGTGTAAAACAGGAAGAAAAAACATTTAAGGTACCTAGAAAGATTTTCTGAAATCGTTTATCTACGTATGTCGCAAAATAACGTCTTATTATAACATTGTGGTTTTGACTGTAAAATTATGAATTAACTTGTTTATAAATTTCAGTTGATGTAAACGTAATTGGCATTTCTGTAAGAAAAAGTTAAGAACCATTTTCTTTTCTATGAAAGTCAGGCACGTGTTTCTTATGAAAAATTAATTCATCACACTTTTATTATCATTTTATTTTTTTCTTTTGTTATCTTAGTCATTAGAAGCCAAGAAAGTTAAAATTCATCATTTTCTCCGCACGAGTTTTCATAGTCGGGGGAGTAAAAAAGTGGATCCTCTCAAATTGATGAAGTCTTAATTTGAACCTTGCTTTAATTATTTTTTTCTTCCTCCCGGCCCGATATCATAACTACTAATTAAGTTTGGGGTTCAAGAAATTATGAAAAACTCGTGGGGTTAAAAGGTGGAAATTAAGACTGTAATAACGCTGAGTAAGAAATTCTGGTATGATTTTTATTTTATTGCTTCCGTCGATTGGAGGGTGGAGTTCGGGGATAGTTATATATATATATATATATGTGACCTTGGCCTTCCACGCCTTTAATGATTGGGGTGTCGTCCGTAATAAAAAAGAAAAAAAAATGTAAAATTGGGATCTATCGATATTTATCACTTGATAATTCATAACCAGTTGGGATGTGCTATGTTAGGTATGAGAAACGATTAAATAATATTTGCCACTATAATTCTAACATATTTATGAATAATATCGTCTCCTTCACAGGGTTGATTATGTATGAGACACTTTTAATGACATGTTTGTGTTTCTTAGTCAGTGACACTTCCCTTGTAACTTATAAAAATTTAAATAGGTGAAGAAATACAAGAGGCGTATTTCTAAATTACCTGTTAAGACATTTAAGCTGAAACACCCTAATTTGTGTGAAACTATCAATTAGAAGATGTGTGGAATTTCATGTGAATGTGTTAACAAACTCCACTTTTCTAGCGAAGAAATGAAACTAGACGTTTATCATTTAGTCCACAGGTGCCATCATTCAGCTGTATATCAGAGATACCAGTTGGTAGGAACAATTTATTTAATAATTGCAGAGCTGCCAACCTAATCCGGCAAATTGTTAACGCCTATTAAAAAACGCCCCTTTTTCTACACCACTTAATTTTTAGAGCAATTCTCTTCAAATGTATCCATGATGAATTAAGTAGAAAAATACTCTAAAAATTAAATGGTGTAGAAAAAGGGGCGGTACTAACAATTTGCCGGATTAGGTTGGCAGCTCTGTAATTGGTACTAATTTAATTTTTAATAATGTTTAATATACATGAGAATCGATTAGACAAACATATAATTGGGCAAATATTACGATTAAAAATTAGTTATGTATATTGAATAAAATTTTTTTCATACATTAAAATTTAGCAATACTGCTGTGTATAAGGCATATATGTAATAATTATTTCTTTTTCTAACGATTTTTTTTTTTTTTTTTTTTTTAAGGACTGAGGACTATTAGTCTCAATCTACGGATTTTTACGATACCAGTTTTTCGATAGTTGGACATTTATCGAAATCGAAAATTTATCGAAAATATAACTGAATAATTTGAAAGCGATGTTATAATTAAAAAAAAAAAAAAAACTTATAGTCCTCCGTACTAAATTAAATTCTGCTTCTGCCAAAATTTCATCAAAATCTTTTTTTTTTTTTTTTTTTTTTGAAAGAAAATTAATTATAATCAGTTTCGAAACGGACAGTATCGAAAAAGTTTTTTTTTTTTTAAATAATTTTGAATTGGGAAATAAGAAGCGCGCGATGAAATAAAAAATAAAATAAGATTTATAAATGGACAATATTTAAGCTCATGGACTCAGTTCAATGATATAATAAGAAAAAATGACGACATTAGTCTAATGAGATTATCTTATACATACATATATATATGTATTACATCGCAGTATAGGACAAAATTTCGCCTAAATTCTCTCTTTTTTAAAGAATATTTGTAACTAATTATTGCGAAACTTAACACTTTTGTTTAGAACGTCAATAATTAACTCACCATAATTTCTTTTATACATATAAGGAAATTTGATATTTTAATTTAATTATTTTTTTATACATAAAAATAAATATTCTGTTAAATTTACTTATTTATTTTTTTGTTACATCAAAGCGTTTGATTTTCAAAAAGATTTCGATTCTACGATAAGCAATATTTTAAAATAACAGATATAGAAGAATAAATACTTAGTAGAATTCATTATTCATTTGAAAATCAACTGATTTGTCCAATTTCTTCGATCATTATCGCGGGTTTGAATTAAAGAGAAATAAGATGTTGAAAAAATAATAATAATAATAAACGATTTCTTACTAAAATTTAAATAAAAACAAATTTCATTATTACTATGATTTAAAAAAAAAAAAAAAAAAAAAAAAAAAAAAAAAAATCCATGGAATTTAATGTCAGTATTATAAAGTTCTATTTTTTTTTTTTTTTTTTTTTTTTCTGAGTTATGGAAATATACATTTATCATTTTTTCTCCCAGTGTCAGTTAAGCTGTAAAAACAACTTTTAGAATAATGAATACAAATGAGTAAAGTCGTTAACTCAGGTAGAATTCAATACTCAAATGAAAATAAATTTAATTTTTCAATTTTTTTTCAATCACTATCGCGCATTTAAAAGGAAATGTCATGAAAGCTAAATATTAAAATATATGAACTGTTTCTGAAATTTAAATAATTTTTATTATTGTTGTTGTTATGAGATGAAGAGAAAGAACTTGTTATTTTTTATTGGAGTCAAGGTCATACCCAAATTAATTAAAAATTTTCACATTTGGGATTTTAAAATGTATTATAACTTTCCATGTTCTAATTCATAAGAAAATATTTTTTCTTTTTATAAATCAAATACCAATAAAATAATCAGTTTAGTAAAATCCTATGACATAAATAAATTAAATCAATATGATTATGTAAACTTATTAGAAAAAATATATTATTATTTATTTTGTGAAAGGAGATAGTTTAAAAGATCTTTAATTTACAGTAGGATAAATTAAAAAACAAATAACCTTTTTGGCTGTTTAAATTTCCTGATTGACTATCTTTTAAACTTTGATATTTATATTCATTTCTTATACCTATTATAACAAAATATCAAATTCTTCTTTTGATTATTCTACAATAAAAATGGGTATTTCAACTCCTTCGTACTCTCATTGTTTAGTGGAGACAAAGTATGAAACACACTGCAATACAAAATAATTCAGTGATATAGTAATTAGTTGCCTATCAGAAATTTAATAAAAGAAATGAGAAATTTATTTCCCGAAAAAAAAAATTGTTATATTATATATTTATAAATATAGTGTTAAAATGAACGCAACTGCATATTTGATTAAAATCAATGCAATTACAAATATCCAGATAATGAACTTTATCCGCGTTACCGTATTAAACCCTTGATACGTGACTACTGTAGGGAAAAATACAGAATCATGATGTTTACATTTGTGTTTTGTGGGAAAATGTTTGCATTTTATAGGGAAATATAGAATAGAGAATTATAGAATAGGGAAATATAGAACAGGGAATTATAGAATAGGGAAATATTTGTATCCTAGAGGAAAATTCATAGGGAAATGGAGAATCAGAAGTCACATGTTGGGTATGATTTAGCCTCGAACACAAGAAAACGGATATTGTCCATTATTACAGAATATAATATGTTATGTAATACTTTTAAAATAATAGCATTCTAAAGTTCCTCAAACGTTATTTAATAAAACTGTTAAATAACGTTTGAGGAACTTTAGAATGAGGAACTTTATTTAACAGCTATTTAACAGGAAACGTTATTTAACAGTTTGTAGAATGTAATACTTTTAAAATAATAGCATTCTAAAGTTCGTTCCTCAAACTTTATTTAACAGTTTGTTTTACAAAATTTTAAGCTTTATTTTTCTATGATTCCAAATTTCGGGAATAATCAGTTACTAATAATGCTTCATACGAATTTATTTTTATCCAATCCTTTTAAAAATTTGCCAAAAATGTTAAACAGAATGATTTTCGCCAAACTTATCATTCATTTTGAAATCAAGAAAGTATTGCATTTATTACGAACTCTCACATTCAGTCGCACGACAAAAATTTATGATGATTCCAAGTTTTAAACATTTCTTTTGTCTGTTACTGATGCTGTAATTAAGATATAATAAACTGAATGCCCAGATGTACAAAGCACAGCGAAAGACAGCACTCCCAGCGACGTACAAAAAAAAACGTACAGTAAAAAAAAAATAGGTATTTAACTCTTAAACGCACAGCGATGTAGATCTGAATCGTATGTTTAAAATATCATATATCTTTATGTAGCAACCGGTGCATAATGTTTTTATTTTCTTATTTTATTTTCTTATTATTTAATTTTAATTTTAATTTTACCAAAACTATTTTATCGTTTCCGAACACCTAACTAGAATCTTTGACAGTTTATTTCTATATCTGTGACAGTTTTCATTGTTGGCGCGCGCTATCTGAGTACAATTTCACTTCGGTGCGGGTGTTACGAATTACGATTATTTAAATAAAAAGCAATAAAAATACACAGGAAAAATATTTTGTAGAAAATAATATATATACTTTTGAATTTTCTCATAAATTTAGGCAAGAAAATTGTAGCTTTTTTTGTGATGTAAAAATACATTAATATGATGTATTTTTACATCATAGTATTTTTACATCATAGTAATGACCTATTTTTACATCACATGATGATGTATTTTTTTATGTATTTTTAAAAATACATCAAAATCTGATGTAAAACTATATCAATAAAATGCATCATCCTACATTAGTTCACTAATCCTAAAATTAATTTTACGTTTTATTATTATTATTTTTTCCCATTAACTACACCCATTTCCCGGTTGATTTCAAATTTTATTTATTAAAAAATAAAAATTCATGCATTAAAGGATTAAAATAGTTTAAGATTCGCATGGAGCATTTTGAAACTGGGAATTATTTTGTATTATTTTCCCCGTGAAAGTGTCATTTCCTCCTCTAAAATTACATTTGATCCTTTGAAACAGGATACATCTATTAAAAAAAAAAAAAAAAAAGATAGCTTTCATGGCGCTACATGATTGAAAAAGCGATAGAATGTAAAACAAAAATAATAAATTTCATCGTCGCTTTCCCCTATTAGGTTATTTAAACAGAAGAATCATTTTCATGAATAATTATTCTACAGCCATTTTCCCTTTGTTTTCTTTACAAGGGGAAAATAATCTTTCAAAAATTATTTTGTGTATTAGATAAAACTTATAGATACCTAGATTTCATTTTAAAAACTTTTAAGTAAAAAAAAAATTATATTTTTCTGAAGTATATGGTTTTAAAATGTGCTATTATATAACCTTTTCTGATTTGTATGAAAAAACATTTTCTTTCCATAAAATAAATATCTATTAGATAAAAAGTGAATTTTACTATTATCTTATAGATTTTTTAAAATTTTAATTAATTATTCGCATCGTTAAAAGAATAATCATCATTCTATACTTATTTTTCACCTTTATGTTACATTGCAACATTTTAATTATGCATGAAAATAACAGAAAAAGCAATTTCCGTTCATGCAATCGTTTTCTGTCAAAGTAATGTGTTAAAGTATTGTATTACTAACTGAAAAACGTGTAATTTCATCACAATTTGCACCCTGTCCACATCTGTCACACATATGTGCGATCATCTCGTAATTTTTTGCACTTTAAAATACGTTATAGAATACAGCAAACAGTCAGCAAATAAAGCGAATCAGGAATCTTCAGTTATTTTAATTCTGAAAGCTAAATGTTTAAAATTTTTAGATTTAAACACATTGATTAGAATTTTTAGCATGATAACAAAGAAAGTTAAACAACAAATTTCACCACACTGGTTGTTACCTAACTCTGGAATGATATCATGACCCACATGTAAGTCCCACGCAAGGCCACTTTCATTCAGAAGTCGAAAGAAAGAAAAAGAAAAATACGAGATTTTCATTCATGAAAAAAAAAGGTGACACCTTCTGTATTTTACTACGTTAAGTTCATTCATACGTTGCAAATGGACGTTAATCGCGTGGTTGGATGATCCGATGAAAAGTTTAACATCTGGCTATCATATTGTTGTCAAATTGTGATGAAAGAGCAGAGAAAACATAAAGAAATCCGAAGGAATGCCGTAAAAATAAAAGGGATTTAAAGTACATGTATTTAATTACACTGCTCGGCATGTAAATTGCCCCAACACCATTTTTGCAAATTCTTATGTAAAATGACCTCCTGATTCCGAAAATGACGGCCATTTTGCCCTATCACCCACCATTTTTTTGGGGAAGCTCCCCATTTGCACCACTTTTCGGTAATGTTTTGGCTAGTAGAGACAAGAAATATTTTAACTCTTAACTATCTCCTGAGGTCCTAAAGAGGTGAAAAGTTTTATAACATGAACATTTGCAGCAAGGGGATAATTTAGGGGAGGGGGGGGGAGGATTTGCCACTGAATTATATGTTACATTTATTATGTTTCATTAATCAATTATTATTATCACTTATTCTACATGAAAACCTTTTCAAACATTAAACAGATGAAAACAAGAAACATTGAAAAAGATGAAACAGAAAAAATTCAAAAAAAGATTGCGACTATCAAACATCCATAAATTGAAACATGCAAATTCATTACGTTTTCAAGGGTATAGAATGAATGTTGCAGGTAAAATAGGTCCTATTTCTGTCTTGTTGTATGCAAATTGCTAAACATTTACAACAAGCTATACCCTATAACACCCCAAAAAAAGAGAAAATTTAAACTGAAAAGATATGTGAAAATCCAAATGAGAATCAAACATATTTAAATTCATGCAGCATATTCAATATTATTAATTTAAATTCTAATAATAATAGTTAAATGAAATACTAGTAATAATTAATAAAACTAAAGTATAACATACATTACACATGAAAAACTTGTATAAGTAGCTTGCACGGAAAGTCAGATCACTAAACATACATGTGGCTGTATACAGTTAGATTCACAGTTAATTTTAGAATCGTATTAAATAACTGAACGGTTAATTTATTTTTGAATTTGTATTTGTCAACTGAACGATAAAGATGAGTGAACTATTTGATTTTAATAATTAACCTAATAGTGATAATTTAAAATTAAATTTTGATTAAAAATTGAGATTAACTTAATTTACGAAAATTCATAAACTTAAAAGTGTCATTTTATTGAAACACACACACATATATATATATATACATATATTATGTATATATATATATATACACACACACACACATATATATATATATAAGAGTTAAATTAATTATTTTCTATTCTCCAAACTCCAAACCAAATTCATGGGCATAAAATTACCGAAGAGTGATATAAATTGGAGGAGGAGGTGACGTTCCGAGAAAACGGTGGGTGATGGGTCAAAATGGTGGTTATATTCGGATTCAGGAGATCATTTTACTTAAGAATCAGAAGAAATAGTATCAGGGCTCGATTTTTTTTTTTTTTTTTTTTTTCCTTTAAGCGTAGCCGTTATTTATAATGAAAATATTATGAATATCTTATGTATAGTGTGATGTAAAACTGCCCAGTACTGTAGTAACTGTGCAAAAAACCTTAACTATTATAATCTCTTATTATTTATGAAGCTTTTAAAAGTAAAGTGAATAATTGAGTATCCAAAATAGGTTGGCATTTCCTTTTATGAAGTACTAGTTATTTCTTAACTATACAGGACAGGGGATAGGTCGCAAAGTCTGATCCTGGTACAATATATATATATATATATATATATATATACATATATATATATATTCTACTTTCTCATATGATTGTTCGTATATATTATAAAGAGGCTTATAAGGTTTTTCGGTGTCAGCACCTTTATAGCGAAGGTTGTATTCCAATTCTTGTCGGTGGTATTCCAATTAAAAAGCATTAAAATTTATTTTTCATAACTGCCGAAATTTCGAATTTTTAAATAAGATTCATCCCTAGTATTTTATATATATATATAAATGTCATATTAATTTTATACGAGTAAATGATTCCAATGTAGGAATTAAAAAATAAATAAAATCTCAAAATATATATATTATAAATAAATTTTAAATTACTGTGGCAGTTTTTAAAATATTATTAACTTAACTCTATGTTCAGTAAAAAAAAAAAAAAAAAAAAAATAGATGTTCAACTTTTGTAATTTCGGTAATTGTTAGATTTCAATACGTTTTATGACGGAAAATTGAAGAAAATGGTACATTTTACAGAAATATATATATATATATATATATATATATATATATATGTACATTTGAATATAATTTTTGCTTGGATAATTTTGTTTCTAATTTATGTTTGCAATAAAACACACATGAGAAAAAGTGAAACCAGTTTCCTAAGTTACTTTATGGTGTTTGAAGAGAAAAATAAATTGCTAAATAAAATAAAAACTGAGAAATTAATTTGCTGCCATTTTGTAGTTATATAAATAAAAATGATGAATCCCTTATAACCGCATCCTACGCAAATGAAAGCAATTTTAACAGACATGTTTTCAAGCAACGTTTATTGCAACAATGAAATTACGGATTATTATGGAGATAAAACATGGAATGTTTTACTGTAACTGATACTGGTTACATCTGTTACCAGCATTTAGCGTGAACGCTGATCATGGAATATGAATCACAAAAATTATAAAAGGCGACATTGTTTTTTCATATGCAAGCATTTTACACAAATCGTTTTACAGACATTCGTATTTTTTATTTATTTATCTATAATCGATTATTTATCTATAATAGATTTATCTATAATATTCGTTTATAATTCATCGCATGTTGTAATTATATTATGTTGCATTCTGAATATATTTCAAGTGTTTTTATGAGATATTTTAGGTATATCAAATACTATGGCATACATTGTTGTTTGTTGATCAATTCAAGCGTTCTTGTCTGGCGTTTGATCATTGTAATGAACTATTATTTATTATTATTATTATTATTATTATTATTATGTAATATCGTATTCATTGTATCGTGTTCTTATGATTTCTGTGTTACAAACTGTGATTTGTTTTGAATATTTTGCTTTTTTATTCAACGCATTAATAGATAAATATTTCAAAAAAATATGAACACGTGGCATTATTATAAATTGTATGCCAATCTAAAAATTAAATTTAGAACAAAAATTTTAGCATAAAAATATATAAGATGTGATAACATTATTTCATGCAATAAAAAATATTATTATTATTATTATTATTATTATTTACAATTAAATGAAAAAAAAATGCTGATGTATAAAAAATTGAAATAAGTTATAATTATCTACATAAATAAAATAAATGATCACAGCAATTAATGAAATTTGTCTTGCTTTGTCATAAATTATTAGATGAAATGCATAGTACTTTGAAGGCTCGTCTGAAAAAAAAAAAAATATATATATATATATTTATATATATATGCAATAACGTTAAAAAAGTAAAAAAAAAAAAAAAATAATAATAATAATAATAATAATAATTAAATTTTCAAATTGTATAGTAAATCCCTTCTTTCTCCACCATTTCCCCTTTTTAAGCAGTTTGAGACAAATTTATCACAGCCTAATAAACATGAACATGAATAAAGAATTTTCATATGAAAGTATCCAGTTTCTAGCTCAAGTGGTTCTTTTATTTCACAGCACACCCTCCCATTATTCACTAGTAACTTTTTAATAGCGTAGTAACTCCTTCCACATGGTAAAGAGTATAAATGACTACGTGTTTCATATCCGCTGAAAGGTGTTAATGTTTATAGCAGATATAATAAACAGATTATAATCTTTAGAATAATTTGTTGTAGCACTTGTAATACTCAAAAGTGTACTATGTTTAAAAAAGGTTTTACATAATCCGAAAACTTATTAGTATGTAATTTCGTAATTCAGTATCGTCAATTAGTTTTATCGATGAAATTTAAATTTTTATGGAACCATAGCTTTAAAGACTAAAGCTATTTAGAAGTCCGTTTTCAAACATTACTACACACAAAAGATACTGTCCTTTTAATAAAACTTTTAGTTTTAAAAGCATAGTGAACGTTAAAAATGTTGTTTAAAGTAATTTATTTAGAGTTATGAAAGCTTGCATACATATAAATTTAAATGTATAAATATAAAACATATTAAAGTTTCTCAAAAAACTATTGAAATTAAAAAAAAAAATTAATTAATTAATTAAAATCTTAATTTAATTTTTAATTTAAAATTTAAAATGCTCTACACGACTGAAATTTTAAATTTTCTCCTCTATTTTACCTAGTATAAATATAATCTAAAGATATTTAGTTATTACTTTGTGAATTGATTAAAAAGTTAATTTCCTAAAAATATTATTATGTATAATTGTGAAAAAATTGCATGAAATTTCTGCATTCAAACATAAAGATATTTTTACGCCACTTTTTTCAAAATATTCACTTACCTAACCCTCAATAAATATTCTATGAAAAACCTTCTATTTATTCATTATTTCTCTATTTATGACTAATCAGTGCACTATCTACGTGAGAAACATTAAGGTGGATATATAAAAATATTCACAATCTTAAACATAGGTCATTCTGATCAAAAGTCGATGTCACCGTCAAGCTGGATTAAAATATTATCTGGTAGAGATTTGAAACATGTCCGCCGCTTATCTAAAATTCACCTGCTATCTAAAATTCACCATTCATTCTTGATATCAATTTGATGTGTTTTCGTTTTTTAACTGCATTATTTAAAAAAAAAAAATGTGTATTAATGTAGTAGGCTTTTTTATATACATATATATATATATATATATATATATATATATATATACAGCTATAACTTTTATAAATCTCAAGAGATTTGATTTTTACTTTCGAAAAATATATATGAGATTTCTTGTTCTAACCTAACAAAAGTTTTACAAAAAAAGTTTAAAAGTTTTTTAACATAACTTTTTTTTTTCTTTTTCTTAGTGTAAAGATAGAAAGAAAGAAAGAGGTAGAGACAGAGATTTAATCTCATATAAAAATTGAGTATTGTAGAAAAAGACTAAAAAGAAATGTATTATAAATATTTTTAAAAATAAACAGTTGAATCTTAAATACTAATATTTTTTACTTCGTTTCTTTCTATTTCTCTTTTCTTTTCCTTTTCTTCTTCATTGAAAAAAATTCCAACTTCTCCGACTTGAAATATTCAGTTTTAAATTTTCTGCTAAAACAACGATGTAATTATTTAAATTAATTAACTATTTTACACTTGCTGGATGTCTAAATATATTCCAGTTTTATTTTACATTGAAAATTTTTTTTAATGAAGATTCAAATTTACCTAAACGTGGAGTTATATCATATCGAATGCATTATAATAACATCCCTATAAATTTCATTTATACCAGGGGTGTCGCCAACCCGCGGCCTCCGTGCCACATGCGACCGAAGTGTTGTATGTTGCAGCCCGCCAGGAAATTAAAGATATTTAAAGTCTGAGAACTTTGGTCAACCATTAATAAATCTATTCTGAATTTTTGAAGTGAAAATACCTTTAAACGGTTAGTAAATAAACGAAAAACCAACTTTTGTAAATAATAATAGTAATAATAATAATAAAATAAAATAAAAAATAATAAAAAAATAAAATAAATCGAGTATTCAATCTTTTTATTATAGCTATTGTGTATAGCCATACATTTTTATTGTTAATTTATAAATGAAAATAATTTAATATTGATGCATTTATTGCTCTAAATTCTCACCCTCTTTTCTCCCGAAAAAAATATATACATAAATGATTCACACACCAACAAACATATCTAAGCACACACATAAATACGTACATACACAACGGCCCACCTGGATAAAATAGGTTTCCAATGTGGCCCGCCAAGTATTTCGGGTTGTACAAGCCTGATTTATACTATAGTAATAATGTAATTTTACTATACTAAACAATTTTCTTCTTAATTTTTTTTTTTTTTTTAAACTGTAATATTGCAGTGATAAAACATTCTGTTAGAAGATATTTTTAGTGTTATAATTTATACAGATGTGAGTATATGTAGAAAAATACAAAATAAAAATATTTCTTTTTCATCCGGTTAAAATATTTAGTTCTAGGAAAAATTGTATTTTCAAAAACGTGTGAAATAAGTTCAATATTTTGAACAGATTCATAAATACAAAAAGAGAAACCAAGTTCAAAATAAATAAAAATATATGTACTCTAGAACTTTTTACTTTTGAATATGACATTGAAGCTAAAAACGTTTTAAGCAATTTTTTTTTTTTTTTTTCATTGAACCTCATCTCTTCCTCAAAATAAAATAAAATAAAACAAAAGAGATTGGTTCCGATTTTGAATTGCTGAATTCTTTCATTTTTTAACATCATTCTCCTATTTTAGTTTATAGTTAATTAGAAAGGTTTTCTTTTAAAATAAAATCAAGTCATCACTTCTCACATTCAACCACTCCTTACTTTAGTTACCTTCTTTTTATATAAATGCTTTTTTACATAGAATTTAAATGAAACTAAAATTATCAATATATTTTTTAAAAACTTTCACTAAAACTATTACAAAAAATTTTCGCTTCCTTATTTTATGTATTACATTATTTTATCCTTAATCGCATTAAAAATATATCAGTTTGATCAGTTTCTTATTCTGAATCCTTGATTATATAAGATTATATTTAAAAATTTCCGGCTGTTAAATAGTAAAAATCAAAATTTTATTTTATAAAAATATGAAAAAAAAATTTTAATAGTATTTTTTTTTCTTTTTTTGTAAAAAAAGTTACTATCTATTGTATTCTTTGAATCTTCAATGACATACTTCTTATTTCCTACCAGATAATTAGAAAAATGTGTCTGTTTTTAGTGTCAGAAAAGTTTTTTTTTTTTTTTTTTAGCATTTAGATAATTTCATTGTCAAGTTACGTAAAACTCCATGCATTCAAAACAAAAAAGTTGTCAATCAATACAAACATAAAAAATAATTAGATGAGAAATAATGAGATTTATTTTTTACTCTCATTTTTCTGTATTCTGAAATGTGTTGTTTACAACACGTCAAAAAAAGGTGTCGAACACTCATTACAACTGTGTTTCGACACAACACGTTTCCATTCACAAAAGTCTCTCTCTATATTTTTTTTTAAATACTTTTTTTATACTCTGAATAAATACAATCGGCGCCAGACATACAGTCATTGTGAAACCCCGCAAGTTCTTTCTCGTCTGCATTCTCGCGATCGATTTTCCGTGATAAATGGAAAATGTTAGAGGGTATGTTGAAACAAGAATACGGGATTTAAAAGATTTGTTTTCTCAGAAATTAACACGTATAGGTCAAATGTAATAGGTGATTCATTCGACATTATCGCACATTCTAGAAGCCCATTAAAAATGTATTCCCGTTCATTTATTTGTTCATAAAAAAAAAAAAAAAAAGGTATTTTTCATATTATTTTTTCTTATTAATAAGCATATAAGTTCTTTATTATTTCATGTACTTATTTAACATTTTAAATAAAAAAAGAACAGTCACTTCTATGGATAAGATATCAAAGTAGTATTTTAAATATTAATGAAATGGTTTTATTGTGGTTACTTCAAATACGACATTTAAAAGTTTTGCTTTAGACGTACGTTTATCAAACAAAATAAAAAGTAAGAGTGAGAAAAAAGATAATACTGAAAAAAGATATTCATATCTATGTGCTACTCAACTTTTGAATAAGTTCCTATTAAAGCTAATAAATAGGTTTGCCCGAAAAATTCCTCCTCCACGCCATCATTAGGTAAAAGTTCAACTACTTTTATCAATTAAATATAATTGATGATTCAAAACAGGGTAAGTGGAATAAGGATTTGTAGGATAAGGTCAATACTCAAAAACAACTATATTTTGATACATTTTAATTTTTCAGATTAAAAAAAATATTAAAACATACATTAGTTATTTTAAAGTGTCTATTTTCAAAATTCACTTTTCCGTTAATTATTTTAAAATAAGAGAGAGAAATATTGACATTTCTATTAGATGTTGAACCTTTATTTTGAGGCAGATTTATTTTACAGCAGAGACAGAGATTTTAAGATATTTTTCGCAGAAATTAATGTATATAACTTAAACCTAAAGAGAGTTTTATTCCATAATATCACACCTTTAAACTAAATTAAAATTTTATTCAATACTGATTAATTTTTATCATAATATAATTTAGTATATAAAGCATTGTATAATATATATATATATATATATATATATATATATATATATATATATATATATATATATATATAAATTTATGTATATACTGGGTGATCCAAAAGTCACCGGAAAATATATATATATATATATTATTCAAAAAGTACTAACCGGTAGCTCTTTGCGATTTTCACTGAATTTTACAGAGAGGCGTGGTATTTTTTATGAATCTATAATAATAAATCTATAATAAAAACTATTAGTTATATTTTTCGCCAAGATATTGCGCTGTATTTACAGTATCCTCTCACATTTTAAACAAATTCGCCTGATCAAATGCGGCTATATTTCGAATACTGAAGCTTTTTTAAAGAGAAATTTTAATGCGCAACGTTTGATGGTCATTCTCATAAATGATGGCTGTCACATTGTTCATTTATAGTCCTAGTTATGACGTTGAATGTACTGTGCCACTGCAAAAAAAAAAAAAAAAAAAAAAAAGTAATCTTACACCTCTTGATAAAAGGCAATTTAAACTAATTTGCTAATAAATATTTTGCTATACCTAAAAAAATCCCATGTCTTTATGTGCATTTCAGTGAAAATCGCACAGTGCTACGGTCAGTAATTTAAAAAAAAAAAATAAATAAATAAATAAATATATATATATATATATATTAATATAAAGAGAAGTCAAATTGGCGAGAAAAGGGCTAATATAGTTTATAAACAGCAAATTAATTTTTTGGGGTATACCTTGGGAATGAGACGAAAAAGATTATGCATTCAAAGAGATTTTGGAACTATATGGGCGCTTTCTGGATATTAAGGCTCATTCGAAATGAATTACTTCATAATAACCGCACCATATATATGTATATTTTAAATAAATATTTAGTTCAATTATTTCCAATTATTTATTTTTAAACAGTTAATGAGGTATTCCTGAATATGGATTTGCCCATTTTTTTATATTTCAATTTATACAAAGAGAAAAAATATTCATATAGAAAAATATAATTATTTTTTAATATTGTAAGAAATTGTTTTCAGGCACAGACTCCAAATGCGAATTTTTTTTTTTCTCTTTTCTTTCTTTTTTCTTCTACATGTATATTGGATATATATTCGGCTTTATCACGCATTTCAGTCATATTAGATCAGAACTTTATTTTTTACTCATTTACTGTAAAATACAGTTTATTATTAAAAATTTCATTAATTAAAATAAAATATTTTTAAATACATTTTAAATTAATTACTATTTTTGTTTTACTACTACTACTAATAATAATGGCAATAATAATAATAAACTCAGATATGGTGTTTAAAAAGATTTTTTCTTAAAAAATTATTGCCCAAATAAATGGAACATATGCTTAATTTAACAATATTAAATATTCTATTACAATTACATCGGAATTCAAGACAATGTTTATTTTATCGAAATCATTTCTAAGTTTTTACCCTTAAAAAAAAAAAAAAAAAAAAATAAAAGATATATATATATATTATTTAATTTTCTTTTGACATTTATAAATTTTATAGAAACAGCATTTAAAAGATTAACAGTTAACGTAATTAAAACTGTCAGGGTAGCTTACTGAGAGATACGACAGGCATGCTTTTTTAAAAATATTTTTAAAAAATATTTCAAGATATTCTTTAAAATTTCAAGTTATTTATTTATGCATTTTATTTTATTTATTTATTTGCAGCTATTTTATCGATTTAAAGTACTTTCATCCTTATTTTACAAAAATCTCAAATGTGTAATATTTTTTTTTAGTACTGAATATATTCTGTAAAATTACTTAAATACATTTTTTTTCTTTTGTACGACAGGACTGTTGCTTTCAGTCAGATATTTTGAGTTATCATATTTGCCGTTCATCCATCATGAATATGCCAGGTTTTAATTCGCTATACAAAGCTACACCGTTAAACCTATCACTACGAAAACTTATTAATCAGGGCAAAATCTCGCTAACGTCGTATTTTTTAGTTCAATCGGATAATTGATTCAAAGATATTGAATAAAAACCCCATTTTATTTTTAAAATCATATATACTTATATATAAGTAACGTGCAATTTTTTTTTTCTTTTGTATGTGTGTGTGTGTGTGCTTTTTAAATTTTTAGACAGATTTAAAAAAAAAAAAAATCCCTTTCAAGTTGAAAAATATATTTGAAATAAAATTGAGAAAAAAAAAAAAAAAAAAAAGCGTAAATGAAATCGAACACCTTTAATGGCGAAATCTGAAATTTGGCACCGAAGTAGCTCGGACATTTCTCGCCAAGGTCTATTGTCTATGTCAACTGCGATAGCCATTTCAATTTATCATCAAACTAACAACAAAAATTCAAAAGCTGCGATGTTTCTACACTAAAGCTCTAGTGAAAGAGATTAAAAAAAAAAAAAAAAATGGATACAGTAACCGTTTCTAAGGAACGTAACACAGTTACCACATGTCTTTATATGGAAGAATAGACTAAAAACAGTTCTGTCCTACTAAATTAATTTCTGTTTTCTCCAGAATCTTTTACCTATCACTTAGGGTGGGCGGGGGGGGGGGGAGATTTCGTCTTTTATTTTTATATTTCTTCTTCTTTTTTATTAATGTTCGATTAATATGATATCACTTAACGTAAAATCTTCCTTCCAGACAAAATCATTTATGCTCATTTTATGTTCTCTCCGAGTTTATGTTCTCTAAACGAAACTTATATGTTCACTTTAATCATATTCAAATAATTTTTTTTACTAAAGTGTCCTTCCCTTAACATGTAAATTACATTTTAGTTATGGGATTCAAAATGAATGATCAAAATAATAAAAGGACTAATGTGTCAGAGACTTGGAAGATGCTTTTATATTTTCATTATACATTCAAATCCAAACTTATGCATTGGAAGAAATTACATTGATAAACAAACAAACTGATAAGACAAAAGTACTTCGTTTTTACCTTTTTCTGTAACATCCCGATTACAACTCTTGTAAATAATTTAAATGGAAACTAATATTACAAATATTTATTTTAAATGCCTCGGAATAGTCTTGTTAATAAATTTACTGTATTTTCATGTACATTATTTATTATTAAAGAAGTGGTGTTTTTGCCCTAATATAAATGTATAATACCTATTTTGAATGCATGTCGAGATAAAAGACGCTCATTTAGTCACACAAATATGAATAATCTTATTGGTTATGAGAAAGGTTATGAGAAAATTGTGAAGGAGCCTTTTTGGTAAAGAAACATATAGTTTCTTGTTCTTTAAATAGATAAAAATAAATAAATTCTTACAATTGAAAATAGCATTTTACTGACAGAAGTTACGGTTAAAAGTAATATTTAGAGCCATGTGTGTTTTTAAATGTTTTCATCGTTCCTTCACATGAGAAGTTCCTTTTTGTACATATCCATATCCATTCGTTATCGAAAGTTATTTTCTTTCATCATTTCTTGGATAAACCAAGTTTAGGAGAATTTACTTGGGATAAATACATAGCAGAAAACTGTAATTCTAAAATCTTGTCATATTTTAGGAACTTTAATCAGAATTGTATAATATTTCAGAGTTATTATATTCCGAAGGGTACCTAATAATGAAAATCAACTGGGTAGAAAATGATTGATGGGAATGCGAACAAGATACCTCAATATTAAGCTGGATATTGCTCTGAGAAGGAAATTAGTCAACGAGCCCTGCCCTTTATTAAAAAAATAGCTCTGGTCTTAATACCGGAATGCGGCGTGTTCAAATTAACCTCGAGAATCAGAGCTTGACACGCCTGGTTTTAAATATTTTCACCTGCTTCGACATATGTGCCCCATCCCCCCTCCCCTATTTTTTTCATTCTGAACACCTCTCATCGTCTGATTTCAGAATTGCAATTTCATTCTCCTCCCCCCCCCCTTTCCCTTAGTTGTCGAAGAACCTGAACCCTTTCTCGTAAATAAAATACTAAAACGTTAAATTATATATACTCACCAACTTCCGGCCCCGAGGCTATCTTCGGACCTAAGCATAAAAATTGCCTCTAAACTCCCAAAAATTCCGCAATACCTTCACTGGACTCTTGCATAGAGATCATTTACAAAAAGGGCTTCTCAATGAGCCCTTTCACGAGATTCTAGGGCTTCGTGGTCACCCGCTGTGCCCTAAAATATTCACAGATGCCGACTTTTGTCAAGGCGCGTGCCTAGACTGGCCTACGCCTCGATTTTCCTTCTTGTTATGTTCCCTCAGGGGTCGACGTTCGAAATAGGGGCGGAGACCGCCTAACCTATGAACTTGCGATTTTGCTCTTTTTTTCTCAGTTTCTGGTGTTCGAAGAACTCGCGAGGTTCCGAAGCTTGTATGCTGATCACGTAACCAGAAGCATTTTTCTTTTTCTTTTTCATTTTTGATCAAAGTGGTTGTTTTATTGAGGGTAGCCTTCGAACGTCATTTGCGAGGCTCGTCGAATTCAAAAATAAGTGTGTACTGTGATATCTAAAGATGTGTGACAGTTGTTAGTAATCGAATTAATAAAGGTAGACTGGAAATAGCAGATGACAAATTAGGAAGTTCTGAAACTGCATGCTGCATAAAAAATTAGCAGGGTAAATTTAAAATTGAAGAAAACCTTATTTGTTTTAGTAAACAGTTCTTAAGTACACATACAAATATGAAACGCAAAAGTTTAGGATTACATGACTACTATACTATATATTTCGAGGATTTCTGAATCCGATTTGCATATCCGTATGTGTACATATCAAGGTATCAGGAAAAAAAGTCCCCCACAAAACGTCCCCTGTAAAAAAATGTGAAATGTCCCTAGGAAAGAACGTTTCCTGAAAAAAAGAAAAAAAGAAAAAGGCCCTTGGAAAGAATTTCCCGTGGTATAAACGTACCCCGGAAAAAAAAAAAAAAAAAAACTTTCCCAGAAAACACGTTCTCTCGTAAAACACGTCCCCACACGTAAAACACGTGAAAAAAAAAAAAAAAAAAAAAAGTCCTCAAAAGTGATCTTATAGGCCAAATTATTGTCGAAGTTTATTTATCATTCAAAATTAAAAATGAAATCAAGTATATATACATATATGAAACATAGTATGTGCTTTGGTCATCACAAAACTTTCTTCTACATCATTTTTTTTTCTATCGGTTAATATGGACAATTACAGGCGCTGACTTTTAAAAATTTCAAGGGAGGAGGACTTTCATGCCAGCATCATAACGTATATTTTAAACCTGGACTGACATCTTTATTCTGACATCTAAATTAACTCTAAATTATTGTAACATCTAAATATCATCTTTATTCTGACATCAAAAAAATTCGTTCGAATGCTCGTTTGAAAGAAATTTTTGCCCATTCTTTCATGTTAGGAAAATCGTAAATTTCGAATAACTTATGAAGTTTTCAAATTAGAATATCGTAAATCAAAAGGACTCTTGCCAGTATCCTAAGTGATATTTTAAAACTGATCCGACCTAAAAACGCTGATTTGTTCTTGAGATGTCGTTAAAGGGGCAAACATACTAAAAAACTGACTAACCTAAGGACAGACACCATACTGATTTTGTGATTTTTTCGGATTCCCCATATGCCTCAAAACATGTAAAATAATGAGAAACGAAGTCAAAAACTTTCACGAATACCTTAGTTCCCCGCAATTTTAGTATGATGCGGAAATAAAAAACAAAATTTGAGAAAATTAAACTTGAAGATAATGATAAAACATTTACAGTCGGCAGCAAAATTATTCGAGTACTAGCAATAATTCCTATGTAAAAAAAGTACGCTTAATACTATTTTGTTTAATAAATCCTTGTCGAATCATGTTCTTCACGTTCAGTACTGTTTTGTTAAATTAATATTTGTTGAATCATGTTCTTTACACTCAGTACTGTTTTGTTAAATAAATATTTGTCGAATCATGTTCTTAACCAAACCAGTCTAATAATTTCATTTTAAATTATCGCAGATCTATGGTTCAACCATTCGTTTTAAAGTTACTGGCGAGCTCTTTTAAAAGATACCCATCATGAAAATTTACTCCCCTCGAGGGGGGGACTTCCCCCCGGGGGGGGGAGTCGAGGCTCCTACACATACAAATTTTTTATATCTCTATTATATATAATCTCTCTATTATAAATAATTCTGGTAAATTTTATAATGACTATTAGAAAATAATTCTCTTTATGCACATTTATACAAAGTTTTGTACTATACCACTATGTTAAAAATTTAGAAAAAGCGGGATGGCAACGCAACCTGTAAGACAATTTTTACCAAAAGTTGATAGGCACTAATTTATGTTAAGGTGCAATTAAATACCAATTTGTATGAAATTCTGTGAAGTAGTTTTTGAGATACAGTTGCCACAAAATTTTGTCACACACACAAAGAGACTGACAGACAAACAGACAGACATTTTCTAAAAATGATCAAATCGTGTTCTACAGCTCTCAAAACGTGTAAATCCATCAAAAACCCGAGGTCGAAAATTTTTACGAATCCAATAATTTCTTCTTTTGGATATAGAAGAAAGTAAAAATTTGGTCCCACAGGTCATAATGATAAAGAATTTTTCTTTGTGTCCCTGTAAAAACACTAAGTGCTAAATTCACCGACATTTATACAGTTCGTGCAACTGTGACCTATAATATGTGTACAAATTTTTTGTTCAGATTAAATAAGCGTTTAGACGCTATCGCACTTTTAAAAATTTGGCCCCATAGGCCATAATGATAAAGAATTTTTCTTTGTGCCCCTGTAAAAAAACTGTAAGTGCTAAATTCACCAAAATCTATACAGTTCGTGCAACTGTGACCTATAACATGTATACAAATTTTTTGGTCAGATTAATAAAGTGTTTACACGCTATCGCACTTTTAAAAATTTGGCTCCACAGGCCATAATGATAAAGAATTTTTCCTGGTGTCCCTGTAAAAATACTATAAGTGCTAGATTCACCAAAATCTATAGGGTTCGTACTATGGTTACTTACAATATACGTACCAACTTTCAGATTATTCGAACAAAGTATTCGAACTAAAATGTTCAATCACAGACATACACACACACATACACACACACACATACAAACACACATACACACACACATACATACATCATCGTAAAAATTGTCAAAACGGACTCAGGGGACCTGGAAACGTAAAGAAACATGGAAATTTCAAATTCGGATTTTTGACATGATTACAATACTTTCTTCCCTATAGTGTTCGGAAAGTAAATATATATAACTGCCAATTTTGATTATCCCTTCTCTATATATATGTAAAAAAAAAAAAAAAAAAAAAAAAAAAGGTGTTGGTTTTGAATCAAATTTTGGAAATTGCATTTTGCTTATGTGCACATTTTGAGATTCCGAAAATTACATTTTTAGTAGGTAGTCTGTGTGTCTGTTTTGAACATAACTCTAAAACAAATATTATGGGGAATTCCAAATTCCAACTTCGTGTGTAGGACATGCAAAAGTGTAAAATATTTAAATGCACTGCGTCTATGTGTAAAGTTTTCTCGTTGACACACTTTAACATCATCAGACTGGTTAAAATAAAATAAAATTGACACTTTATTTTATTTTCATTTACTTATTATTTCTTTTTATGCATGAAACTTTATTTCACATTGAATATGATAAGAAAGCAATTCATTTTCGATTACAATGGCTGCACAAAAGAATTCTGATATATTAGGGCTATAGTTGGAATTGGCTCTAAATGCATATCATATTCTGTTATGAATTGTTTAGCTGTGTTAAATTTAAGTATAAATTTAACACATATTAAACTGAATTAAATAGTTGGTGTGTATTTAATTTAAGCAGTACAAGGCTACTGAAAACTATTCGAATATTTTTCAATGAGTGGTGTTGGTAGAAGTTCTTTGAATAATTTTAATATGTTTCATTTTAAATTCAACTATAGGTTTAAATGTTTTATGTATGTTGCTAAAATATTTAAATATGAGGTTCATTGGAATAAATCTCTCCTCTCATGCATAAGTATGTGTTAACCCGTTAGTAGTCGCTATAGACAGCGCCACCTATTACAGATTGCGTACTTTTTATTTAACTGTCACCAATAATTTTAAGAAGTGATGTGATCGACTTTTCTTTGATTTTATTCGCGTTTTATGTATATCAAATGCCACTTCTAAAAATTTTTGGTGGCTATTGAATAAAAAAATCTGGAAAAACTGAAGGATGGGCGGCAAATCGACCAACTAGCGACTACTAACGGTTAAATAAAACTGTTTCTAAAACTGATTTTAACTGATTTGGCATTTTACAAAGATGTTTTAGTATACCTATCTTCCACTTTAAATCCTAATAATCCTAATAATACGTCTGTATTAATGAAAAGTAAGAGAAAGCGAGGTGAGTGTCACATAAGATTATTGTATTCTTAAATTATCCCGTAAATACGTTCACAGTTTCATTAACTAGAAACCACATCAATTCTTTATTTATTATTATTATTTTTTTTTTTATCGTCATAGACAATTTTTTTGTGTGCCCCCTCATTTCTTTCCCCATAACAGTGGTTGTGTTTAACTTGATTTATCATTTCAACTGTTTTAGTATAAAAGGACATGGATGACATTTAGACGAAGCAGTTTTTCCCTTGGTACCACTTAATGTTCCATCTCAGTAACAAGAACAAGTCCACAGCTCTTGATAATAAGTAAAAGACTGTAGGAAGAGACTACAACACTCATTCAACAAGTGAAACACGAATCTGCTATCCGAAAAGAGTTTCTCCTTTAAAAGAACAGGGGAATGGGGCATCTGGAATATTTTCAGCCTTACAGAAAATGAGTGCTCACGTTACAGTTTATCTCAATATTCTGCCAGAAGAACGTCTAAATTTTATCTTCCTTTTTCCCCGAATGAAGAGGAAAAATGTCTCAAATGCTTGTCTGTGTTCCTATTATAAGCAATAACAAACAACAAAGTTAAGAAACTGTGTAACAGGCGCAAATCTAACATACATTTTAACACAGATGACATATTTCCAAATCACATTTTTTTTTCTCACTTTCCATAAAATATACATAAAAAAAGAAGAAAAGAAAAGAAAAATATCTTTAAATAGTAAGATTGAAATTTACAAAACTACAAAAACGCTTACGCTATAAAAATGTAGACGTTAAATACAAGCGTAAAAATATAACCTAAAAATTAGCTGTTCAATTTCAAGAGCAGTGAGGTAAAATATTGTGAAACCTCTTTAAAAGTCCACCTTTGTTGAAGGAACCTTAGTATCACACTATTACTTAGCTAATAATTTTAATTGCAATGGCTACTAAAGGAGTAACATTGACTTTAAAGGTCAAAATTAAAGTCGCACTAGTAACTATTCAGCAGTAGTTTTCATTTCTGGTTGCTTTTAAAAACTAGTATGATGGATGCAATTCCTGAAGGATTAATCTTTAACGTCTTTCCATGCTGATTTGCAGAAGTGCAAAGTTTGAGGAAACTTTGTAATCTTTACCTTTGTCAAGAGCAGAGGCAATTCTTCTCAACTACAATTTCCTATAATTATGTTTGAAGCTCATAATGAACCCCCTTGATCTAGAGGCTGAAAATAGAAGTAATAGGAAAATATTCCACGTAAATTGACTTTAAACCTTTTATTTCGGGATGTGATGTACAATTATCAATTACGAAGACAATTTTTCTGAGCTTAATTCTCATTTGTTAGTCCAAGCAATGTAACGGGACGTTTTATTCGGAAGTTATATTGGGACTAGACAATACTGACCAGTCGCTATACTAGAATTAAAATAACACAAAGTGCATATTGGAAGAATTGGGGATTTTATCACTGTTCGTTATAATGGAATGGCCTTTATAATGTGTGATTGTTATAACGAGCGTTGACTGTTATAGATATCTTAGCACAAAAACTTTAAAATTTTGAATTTTTAAAAATGTAATGACATTTATTCGATAAAAAGTGAAAAAAATTTTTTTTTTTTTTCGCATAATTATAATTGTAAATAATGTCAACTAATCATCGTTAAAATCGTCTAAAATTACCTGTAAAAGAACTTTTGGAAATCTAAGTCAAAAATTAATACACAAGGGACATTTCCAAATTTAATAATTAATTAATGACTTTAATTAATACCGTAATTAGTTATTACGTGAATGTTAATTTTAATATGGCACTTCTCATCTACATATAACACTTTATGTAATCACAACTTTATATATATATATATATATATATTAAATTATTTAATTCCTTTACAATACTCAGCAAATGAGAGAAAGATGAAAATACCAACAATGAATTTAATAATTAGATGTATTACGTATAAATTTATTGTCACAATTACCATTTAAGTAAATTTCACTGAATAGTAAAAACATGTTAAAGTACTTACGCAGAAGAGAAATGACGTATATCACTTAAACCTAAACTATGAGTTAGTTGTCTTAATCCATTAGTCCAGTAAATTCATGCAACACAAGATAAGAATTGAAAGAAATTAACCAAAATGACTATTGAAATAAAAAGGAATGCATGAAGGAAAAATAGAGTTAAAAATGCTGAAATCCAGTACCGATCTCATCAGGAAACTAGCAGTACTGTCAACAATTAATGCAAGATTTCGAATATTGTATAGCTTTTCAGCAATATACAATACTAGTTTCAATCTTGCATAAAAAAAAAAAAAAAAAAAAAGAAAAGAAAAAAAGATAAAAGGAAATTGGCTGAAAAAATAACTTAACCATAATGAAAATTGGAATTCGTGAAAGGTGCTGGCCACATGTAAATCAAATCCAAATCGAATAAAAGTCCGGTATATATATATATGTATGTATGTATAGTGTCGGGCTGTCGCCTTAAATGGAAATTTACAGATTAATTCAGATTATACATATCGTAATCTGAATAATTTGTTAGAACAATTTTTGAATAACAAAATTATTGGTAATAAAGCTTTCAAAAATTTTTAAAGGTAATATTACGAGTTTATAGAAATCTATATAAACAAATAATTAAGTTTGAATAATTAAAACAATTTTTATCAATAAATAATTGTTCTTAAATAGAATTTTATGAACAACTTTTAATAAATGACCACTTGTCTGAAATGGCAGTTTTGTAAGACAGAGTGTGTGGCCCTTTTAGGGGAGTTGCTAATGTGATTCAACACATAATTTTTATGTTATTGGTTCATTTATGTACCTAATACTATTTAATTATTATTATTAAATATTATTATCATTGTGTATGTGCTTGTATAAATTTACTTTTACATTATTGCAGATTTCTATTTTTTTTTCTATTATCTTTAATAAATTTTAATTTTTAAAATTAATTAACTAATTACTTAATTAAATGATAACTAGATTTTTGCCCCTATGTAAATCATAATATAAAAAAGATATGAGATAAACTTTTTGCAAGAATTTCAAGTTCATAAAAAAAAAAGAAGTCTTTAAAAAATGTAATTTTGCAGAAAAAATTAATTAAAAATTTTCAAGTGTGAAACTAAAATATTATTAGCAAGAATGAACTTTCTGATAATTTTTATTAATTTACTTCAATAACAGGGCTTTACAAAACATTCCAAATACTTTTCAGTAAATTTTATCGAGAGGAAAACAATCCAATATAATTGGCTCTTTTCAATAAAATCTATGAAGTTGTTGAATTTATGGAAAATAATATCTTCAACAAAATTTTTTAAATGTTATTTTTTTTCTCACTAAAGTTTACCTCTTCTATTATACCCCGTATTAAATTATTTTCTTTCTTTTTTTTTTTTTACGCCCACGAGACGTTTATCTTTGTCTATTGATATTCATGAAAATGCATTACTTCACAGTTCCACCTTCACAGGTAATATATTTTAAAACGGAAGAAATATTTAAAAGAGTATTTTTCATGGTTCATACACCGTTTATTTAATACTCTTCCAACCCCCCCCCCCACCCCACCCCCACGCAAAATAAAAGGTAAAATTAAGATTTTTTTTCCCCCTTTTTAATGAAGATAAAATTTACTCCACGATTGAAAATCTCTTCGGAAGAAATTGCGCATTGCGCGATAAAGCATACTCTCAAGTTTTTTACCTTTGACATTTGCTGTCAGAGTTAAAGAAAATATCATATGTACAAGACCTGAGATACATTTCAACTAGTTGAACTTTTAATTACGAAATAAATTCCAGTAAAAGTGACACAGTTTATTCTGGGAAATAATACAATTAGTTTAATTGGGTAAAAGTTAGTTTGTAAAACGTTCAAGAATGGTAAAGGATAAGTTATACGTATGAATATATTTATGTGTTTATATATATATGTACGTACATGTAAATAAATATTGTATGTATGTGTTAATATTTAATATTTATTATTATTCTCGAAGTTATAGTAATCGGAAGAAAAAAAAAACATTTATCACTTTAAACATGAGTTTGTGTATGTTTAAAAACTTTTATACAAACATGTATTTAAAGCTGATTTACAAATTTAAATAAAATAATACAAAATCGAAAAGACCATTTCATATGCGTTTTGAAGCCACATTTTAGAAAAATAATGTGTTATTCTACTGAGAATATTGAAAAGTGTGGGTTTCTTCTTCTCTTTCTTTCTTTTTTTAAATTATTTTTTCTAAAAAAAAAAAAAGCTTAGGGAAACATGTTTATACTCAAACATCTTTGCATAATGTTCACTTTTAATCTAATTTTGATTTATTTACTGATTAAATTTGTTTGAATACTTGTTATTTTTTTATTTTAAAAAACTGGGATTATTCACCGGAACTTCTTGAAACTTTATATATAAACTAACTTTACAGCATACATTCCTAGTTTAGCGCCAAATGTAGATGTTTATAGTCTTTTTTTTAGACTTCTTAAGGTGTGAGGACTACTTCTTTTGGACGAAAAACCAAATTTTTTTTTCCTTTTTCAATACATTTGAATCAAATTTAACATCCGGCAACATCCAAATGAGAAATATTTTTTCCTTTAAAAAAAAAACCAGAAAGATTCTCCGTTCCAAGAAGGACAAAAAGCATTGATTTAGAAATGGTTCTGAAATCACGCGAAATAGATTGCAATTATGTACATGGGATTTTAACTTTAATCAGGATTAAATGAAGAAAATTTCCCCCCCAAAAAAATCATATAATGCGTAAGAATTTTAATTTTGTTGCTTTAAAAGAAACAGAATTTAAATTTTTACTCCCCTCATTTTTGAATTAACAATAAATAATTAAACACAAAAATAGATAAAACTATTTAAAATTTTGTTTAAGGAATAAAATTGAGAAGAATAGAGGGATTAGAATGGTTTGATTTTTTAAATTACACATTTCTTTTTATTTCTTTTTAAATAATTAAATAATACATACCGTTTTATTCGACACACTCAACTGAAATCAATTAATTTAAGAAATGATTTTAAACTGCCCATTTCTTTTAATTACTATAATTCATTTGTGAAATATGATGATTTTTAATTTTTTTTCATTTCCAGATTATTTTCTTTGAAATTTTACTTAAAAAAATAAAGCCAGATCTTTGGGAAATTAAGATTGGATGCAGATACTCATGCGTATGCATGTGTATATAAGTGACAGATTTATACGTATATGTAAAGGAAAATTACGGAAAAAAGAAAAAAGAATATTTTATGGCAACATAGCTCATGAAAGCAATATGCAGTATTGGACTAAAAAAAGATCTCAGTTTAAAAATTCTTAATTACTTTTTAATATTTGTATTAGATGTATATCGTCATTCCGACACGTAAAAATGCTATACATAAACAAAACTAGGAATAAAGTTTTTTTTTTTTTTTTTTTTTTTTTTTTTATAATAAAAAGGAAGATATAAATCTGATAATTAATCTGATAATCTTTTTTAAGATATAAATCTTAAAAAGAATAAAATATTTTAATTCTATTGATCTAGCTATTGTCTAGAAATCAAACTCAATATGCATTCCTTTTTATTTCAATAGTCATTTTGGTTAATTTCTTTCAATTCTTATCTTGTGTTGCATGAATTTACTGGACTAATGGATTCAGACAACTAACTCATAGTTTAGGTTTAAGTGATTAACGTCATTTCTCTTATGCGTAAGTACTTTAACATGTTTTTACTATTCAGTGAAATTTACTTAAATGGTAATTGTGACAATAAATTAATACGTAATACATCTAATTATTAAATTCATTGTTGGTATTTTCATCTTTCTCTCATTTGCTGAGTATTGTAAAGGAATTAAATAATTTAATATATATATATATATATATATATACCGATTGTTAGTCTGTAGACATTTTAAAAATTTATAACTACTGAATAAACTGATAGTTCAAATATATATTTGAACCCGTTTGAACCCGTTGAAAAAATCATTCTCGTGAATAGGGATTTTTTTTTTCTTTTTCTTTCTTTCTTTCTTTCTTTTTTTTTTTTTTTTTTTTTTTGGTAAAGAAAAAAAATGTAGTTAAATTTTTTGTTGACGATAGTTAGACAAATAGTTAAATTTTTCACACGGATGTGAAAAAAAAAATTATGCAAATGAAAGTCCTATAAACTGCTCATTTTTGCATTTAGAACAGTTTATTTCTGATTTTGCCTCCTACTTGTGCGTACGTGAAGTTTTAATTGTGATGCTCACTTGGTGGATAAAGGGTTATTGGCAAAAATGTTTTCCCTCAGGTAAGAACCGCCGACTCAAGCTGCAGCTAACAGTGTTATAACTCGTTTGCAAACTGTCATTTGTAGTGATGACGGACACATAGAATAGGATTTATTGCCTGTAAACATTTGCATGCGAATAAGTACAGTTTTTCATGAAAATATGTGTTTTGGTAACGCACAGAGCCCTCTATCGACAAATAGCTTAATTATTATTTTTTTCTTTACCAAAAAAAAAAAAAAAGCTTTTACGAGAGTGAGGAGTGATTTTTTTTCACAAACCGCGTTCAATTCTATCAATTCATTCAATAGTTATGAATTTGTTAAATGTCTGCAGACTAATGGTACACCCTGTATATATATTTCAGTTGGAGCTAAAAATCAGAATGTTTAGAAATTATCTATTAGTCACTGATAAGATATACACTGGGTTCAATGTATTATTTTTGGACGGCTTTTATTTTCGTAATCGTTAGACGAAAGGGCATATGCTTAATTGCAAAAAAAAAAAAAAAAATTATTATTATTATAATAATGTAGTAAATAACGATATGATGTCGCGGAAAAAATCATATATATATATTTTTTTCTTTTTCTAATTACGAAAATTTAATTTTAATATAGTCTCTAGGTCCTTATAATTATATTTAGTAAAAAATAAATAATAAAATAAAATATTCATACTATAACATGAAAAACAAATGAAAAACGGTGTCATTTAATTAATGTGTTAATTTTTTTTAATTGACCGAATAATTAATTTTTACAACACGAAGAACGGAGTACTGACATAGTACTTAAAAATAAATTGAATAAAAAATATTTTTAACTATCCACTCACTGTAAACCAAACAGTCTTTAAAAATCACAAATGTTGAAAATAAATAACTCGATCAATTTTAATCGTAGAAAAATGCCTCTTTTTTTACGTTAGTCCTTAATAATTATTTATTTTATTACCTTATTGTATCAGTCCTTACAGTTATATTTTACTAAACATAATTATACGTACCTGGGAATCATATAAAAATTTATTTTTATTTATTTATTTATTTATTTTTTTTTTCGTTATGTTTACAAAATTTACTTTGTAGATTTTCTGTGACATAACGTCGTTATTTACCTCATTTAAGAAACAATAAAGACCAACTACTTGCATATATACATGCTCAATAATACACATTCAAATATGCATGTGAGAGTTTAAAAATTGCTATTGGTTTAATGATAACATTATCAACACATACATTTCCTAAAAAATTGTGCTGAATATAGTTATATGAAAAATTACTTGCAATTTTTCTGAAATGTTTCAAATGAAACAGATAAATTGAGTGTTACATTTATCAATTAAATAAAATAAATCTTAACGATAATAAATGTTTCACATTAACTAACAGTCGTTAAATAAGCGTTTAAATCATTTTAATTACTTCTTTACCTTTAATTTTCTCGTTCATCTAATCCCACTTTAATTCCAGGCTTTTGAATGAATGAAAATTATTTGCGTGGGCAACCAGAATAAACAAGAGACATTTTTATGCAAGAGTGGATTTCGCAAATTCTTATTCGGTTTAAATAATAATGAGTTGTTTTCCGTGAAAAGCAAACGTTTCTGAAAAGCAGGTATATTATATATCTCATTATCTATTTTATATGATAAAATATTTATACTAAAATTAATTTCGATATTATGAGTTTAGAAATTATTACAAGATTTTACTTTATTAAAATATAATTTAAAAATAAATGTTTTTATTTTAAGGTGGGTTGGCTATTTTGCTAAAAAAAAAAAAAAAAAAAAAAATGTTTTTAACTTTAGAAAAAGTACACTGGGTATTTAACCACAGTAAGCTGTTTAAAACTAGTTAATCTTTAAAAGTCTTTGTTCGTGATTTCTTAAAAACAAATTAAGTTATTTATGTTCAATATGTTATTATTTATTTTAATTGATTTAGTATTAACAAAATGCTTATGTTAAAACAGATTTCTATATTATGAATTTAGAAATTATTTAAATTATAATATTACACCTTATTAATTAATAATATTTTAAAATGTAATATATACATACAATTGTATGTTTTTAAAATTCACTAGTTCATTTGCTGATTTTTTTTTTTTTCTTTCTTTTAAGCTAAAACAATTTAACACTTCTCCCCCACCCCCCACCCCTAGGAATCAGTTAAAAATTAGACTGTCTTTACAGGTCTTTATTTGAGATTTATCAAAAGAAGAGTATGTTATTTATATTTAAATTCTTATTATTTTTTTAATTAGTTTAGCAAAATGAAATATTTATACCAAAACTGACTTTAATATTATGAGTTTAAAAGTTATTATAATAACAACATTTTACTTTATTGAAATAATATTTTAAGTTTTAATAAAGAATTGTCTGAAAACGATTATTGTCTTTCGAAAGGATAAAATTGTTCCGTTAGCAAATTTGTGATGAGCTGAAAAATAAAGTCAAGTTAAAAATTAATTATAGATGAAAGACAGTACTTAATTTCGAATCCACGAGGTAACACAGTGGTGAAACAGCTCAGATAAATTTATTAATTATTCGAAAGAAATTATAGTTGACATGACCATAGTTTACCAAAAATTTAATAAATTTTTACGATGTCAGTACGGAGTGGGGGAACAGTACTGAACACAAGATTCTAAACCTTCTTGGGCTAAATCATGATCGTAAGTGAAGGCACAAACTGGGGCGAAAAATGAAATTGCTTTGATTTATATTTTATATTCGCCAAGATCAAAGTATTAGAAAGAGCAAGGCTGCGGTATTCATTACGAACAGACTTGAGTATTTATTTATTTATTTATTTTTTGAAAACATTTTTCAGACACTGTTGTTGTGAAATATCTTTCTTTTAGTAGTTAATTTATTTAGTAATTAACAAAATATTATTAATTTAAAATTAAAATCATGATATTTATATACTCTTTTTTAATCAAATAGCTTAAAAAATATTAATGAATAAATAAATAAATAAAAAAAAAAAAAATAAAAAAGGTAATAAAAATTGATTTAATTAATTTTTGTAAATCTGCTTAGAATAAATAAAATGATGTTGAATGAAGTTAATTTAATAATAATCATAATTATGTTATTTAAAATGTTAGTTTTAAAATTGCAAATTACTTTTTAGAACAAGCGTCTTTTGTTACATCAGAAATTATTTTAATATCTACATTTTGAAAAAACAAAATGCTGAAAGAAATCGTATTGTCAACAAACTTAATGCTGCAAAATTAAATTTGAGTTTTTCCTACATTTACAAGTTTTGAATGTCCAGAAATCTGAAAATCAAGTTTTTAGCAGTTGGTCTCCCTTAGTTTTTGTCTATTTCCGTCCATTTATATATAACGTAAAACAAATATCGACAAAAGTTCCAAACTGAATTTTCTAAATCTATATTATATGGAGATAATGATCGGACAAATTATGAAATTTATTAATGATACAGGTTAACATCTTTTAATTGTAATATATATATATATATATATATTTGCAAAAGCATATATGTTTCGCATAGATTATCATATGAAACTAGTGTGTTGTTGCCACCACAGGACTTTCTTCTATGTATAATATAAATCCACGCAGTGCAAATTATTTACTAAATTACATTGCGCTGCAAAATAAATAAATAAATAAATAAATAAATAATAATAAATTTTACCCCTGATACCATTCTTGCTGAATCTAATTTAAAATGACCTCCTAAATCCGAATATGACTACCATTTTGCCCAGTCACCCACCGTTTTCTTCAGACACCACCCCCACCCCCAATGTTTATCGCTGTTCGGTAATTTTATGACCATGAATTTGATTTGGAGACTGGAAAAGAATTAATTTAACACTTAAAAACAAAAAATATATAATGTTTAATGAATAACATTAATAATAGATTTAAAAAAAAATGTAAGAAATGTAATGCATAATTTCAGTGACAAATCCCCCTCTAAATTTTCTTCTTGCCGCAAATATTGATGTTTTAGAATTTTCCTAATCTGTAACCCCTCAGACGATATTTCACAGTTAAAATAATCCTATCTCCCCCCCTCTCCCATAAAAATAAAATGTACAGTTATAAAATTATCGAAAAGTGATAAAAATAGGGGACCGTCCCTGAAAAACTGTGGGTGACAGGGTAAAATGGACGTCATATTCGGATTCAGGAAGTCATTTTACATAAGAATTTTCCAAAATGGTGTTGTGGGCAATTTTCATGCAAAGCAATGTTATCACTTATTAAAATCATTTTCCATGAAAAATGCAGATGATTTTTATCTCAGAGAAAAATCAATAAATTTATTTTAAATTATCGCAGATATGCAGCTTAGTACTTGCTCCTACATGTACACTACCTTTTTCCCAGTTTACTAATACTATTATTGATAATTCATATTAAATTTACATTCATTCATTAAAAATAGTTCTAATTATGTGCATTTATGCGAAATTTTGTCTTTTATTGCCATACTAAAAATAATGAAAATATGACATCACTGCACCATCTGTTGAGCGATTAAACTCTAAGTGCAATCGGCTTTAGTTTAGGTTAAGATCCAACTAAATACCAAGTTTGGTTAAATTTCGTTTAGTGACACTGTATCGTGAAATATAGTATCCAAAATTTTTTGTGATACACACACAGACATTTTCTAAAAAAAGTCAGATCGTGTTCAAGAGGTCTCAAAATGTGTAAGTATATCAAAAACTGGAGCTCAAAAATTTTCACGAATCCAATACTCTCTTTATATATATATATATATATATATATATATATAAAGGTTTTTAGTTTACAGGTCCACACTAATTAAAGCTACAGTTGGAAATTTCTCGTTTGCTATTTTCAGCCTCTTTAACCCTGTTGCTGTGTTCGGGTCCATTTCGTCCCAAAATCATCATGCATGAAAATTTGTGTTTTATGTAGAATACTCTCTATAAAAAACAATGTGAATTATTACATAAATTTAGTTCAAAATCAAAAAATGAAAGCATGGTTAGGTACTGAAATTAAAAACATTGGATCTGTTTAGACTCCATTTGGTACATTCAAAAATGACTGTTCATTTTGTCCATTCAAAATCAACACAGCAGCAGGATGAAAGGGAATTGGTAGTATCTCATATTCTACATCTGATGTTATCATAATCTGTCTGTAATAACATTAGAGAAAGAAAGGCGAGTTCCGCACCAGTTCTTTTTAATAACAAGATTTGCTGGTACTTTTATTTTTGCTATCGCAAGATGATAGTTTAAATTATATTTACCTAGTCCTGTGCGAAAGACAGAATAAGGAAGCTCTATAAAATCACATTGTTAAATTTGTTCGGGTAAACTTATATTAAGTTGAAATCACTGTACTAGAATTTCTATTTGTTAGAAATATAATATTCAGTTGGTTTTAGAAATTTATTTAAAAAAAAAAAAAAAAAAAAAAAACTATTATTTCTTCAAGAGAGAGAGAGAGAAATATAATTTCATAAAAGCAGACTTCTTTTGTGTTAAGGGAATGGTTGACGTAATCATTTTTTTGTAAATTATTTTTTAAGCGTTGTAAAAATTTCCATGCATATGCATTGAAATATAATAATGTTAAGTATATTAAAACGTTCCGAAATCTATTACAATTAAAAATATTAATAAAAAATAATAATAATAATATTTTTTTCGCTAACTAATTATAACCCCCCCCCTTAGATTTTGCATTATTTTAGTATAACCGTATATTATAAGCATATTTATGTATTACTTAGTTGGTTAGTTTGTAAATCCATTATTTAAAAGTATTTTTATGTTTGAATTCTGAAATTTAATAAAAAATTTTAGCATTTAAATGTAAAATTATTATTTTTTAAACTAACTTGTTAATTACACTGCTCTGCAAAACATTTTTTTTTTTTTTTTCGAGATCTGATACCATTCTTGCTGATTCTTATGTAAAATGACCTCTTGAATCCGAATATGACTCTCATTTTGCCCAGTCACCCACAGTTTTCTAGATACACCATCCCCTCCCTCAATTTCTCTCCCTGTTTGATAATTTTATGACCATGAATTTACTTTGAAGAATGAAAAAGAATTAATTTAACACCTAAAAACAAAAAAATATAAAGTTTGAAAAATAACATTAATAACAGAATAAAAAAATATAAGGTATGTAATGTATAATTTCAGTAGCAACCCCCCCCCCCCCAAAAAAAAAAAAAAAAAATCTTTTGTCGCAATCGTCCATGTTTTAGAATTTTTCAACTCTGTAGCCCCTCAGAAGATATTTAACGGTTAAAATAATCCACCCCCCTTCTAAAAATCACATTTATAGTTATAAAATCACCGAAAAATGATAAAAATATGGGTCCATTCCTAAAAAACTGTGGGTGATAGGGCAAAATGGCCGTCATATTCGGATTCAGGAGGACATTTTACGTAAGAATATGCTAAAATTGTATCAGAGACGATTTTCTTGCCGAGCAGTGTTATTCAACAAAGTATTTCCTTTGATGTAGCTTTTGATGGCCAGATACACTGACGTACGATTGAAGATCATAATAATAATAATAATAATAATAAAACACGACATGTGAGAGTACATGCGAAGTAATCCAAAAACACAGGAACACAGATGTGATATAATTTTTGATGGCCGGATATATTGACGCATGTTTGAAGATGATTAAAACAAACAAGAGCAAAAAACAAGAAAGAAAAATCATGCAGTACACATTGATTAGTAACACTTTCCAACTGTACGCAATTGTATCGAATAACTTTTAATATTCTTTGCCTACTTTATCACACAACAGACAGAACGACTGAAAAACATGCATATAGACTAATTGATTTTAAAATTACTCTTAGGCATTTTGGAAAGTGTTAAAAAGGCTTAACGCAAAAGAAAACGCAGCCGTTAGATTATAATTTCAGCTTTTAATCTCTCTGAATATTTTAGTGTAGCCCTGTAAATCTGAAAGTTAATCATATCGTGCTCTATACAAAACAATATTATAGAATATTAATAATGCATGTCAATGTTTCTATGATTTTTATAGTAGAAAGATTCTTAAATATAACTTTTAAAAAATTCTGTCCTAAAACGTAATACATTGTTTTTTTTATTGTTGTTGTTGTTGTCCCTGTAAACAAACTAGTTGTACAGGACCTATTAATGGCATTTTAAATAGGGAACATTCCATAGGAAACTTGAATGTATCATTTTTTTAAAATTCTCAAAATATTCACGGATGATAGGAGCCGGAGACAAACAGATAGAAAGGTAGACAATCGGAAAGACAGATGCATAAATTGAAATCATGTTCCCACTAAAATTATAAGAAAGTTTTAAAACGCTCATGTAAACAAAAGTGATATTCTAGCAAATTTTTATTAATAACTCTTAATGTAACTGATTATTTTTGTGTGGCCCTGTAAATCTAATGCTAACCATTCTATATTCTATGAAAAGCATTTTTTTGTGCATATAAATAACATATTTCAATTTCCTAAAACTTCGTGGAAAGTAAAGATATTAAAATTTGATTTATAGAAATATCTCTTATAGAACGAAATTCTTTGGAATACTTTTAAGTGTCCCTGTACATAAATCAGTAGTGGCATTTCCTCCATTTTATACAGGAAACATCCAATAGGGAATCTGAATAACATATTTAAATTTAATTCAGATATGTCGACAGTAAAGGTAAGAAAATATGTTTTATCGAAATACCTCTCATAGAACATAATGCTTTGAAATACTTTCGGGTGTACCTGTACACAAACCAGTAGAGGTACAAACCCCATTTTCAATAGGGAACATCCGATCGTAAACTTGAATAACATATATCAGTTTCAAGAAATTCCACAAATATTTACGGGAGTTAGAGCTCGGACAGACAGACAGGCAGACAGACAAACGGACAGGCAGACACACAAAACTGAAATCATATTCACACTTAAAAATGTTAGAAAGTGTTAAAAACGCTTAACCTAAACGAAAGTACAATTCTAGCAATTGTTTAATAATAGCTCTTAATGTAACTGGTTATTTTTGTGCCACCCTGTAAATCTAAAGCTAATCATGCTATATTCTGTGCAAAGCATTCTTTTGTGCATATAAATAATATATTTCAATTTCCAGAAACTTCGTGGAAAGTAAAGTTATTAATTTGATGTATAGAAATATCTCTCATAGAACGCAATGCTTTGGAATACTTTTGAGTATCCCTGTACATAAACCGATGGAGGTAATTCCTCCATTTTATACAGGAAATATCCAATAGTGAACTTGAATGACATATTTCAATTTCATTCAGATATGTCTATAGTGAAGGTATTAAAATGTGATTTATAGAAGTACCTCTCATAGAACACAATGCTTTGAAATACTTTCGGGTGTTCCCTGTACACAAACCAGTAGAGGTACAAATTTCATTTTCAATAGGGATCGTCCGATAGTGAACTTGAATAACATATATCAGTTTCAAGAAATTTCATAAATATTTACGGGAGTTAGAGTGCGGACAGACAGACAGACGGACAGACAGACAGACAGATAGACAAACCGAAGTCATAAACACTTTTCAACCTTGTTGGAAAGTGTTAAAAAACACGACATGTGAGAGCACATGCGAAGTAATCCAATAACACAGGAACGTAGATGTGATATAATTTTTGATGGTCGGATATACTGACGTATGTTTGAAGATGATTTAAAAAAAACACAACTTGGGAGAGTACATGCGAAGTAATCCAATAACACAGAAACGCATATGTGATATAATTGAAGATAAAAAAAAAAAAAAAAAAAGTCCACAATTGTAACAACACATGAAGAGTTTTTATTAAATAAATTTTAACATATTTAAGTTCCATGAAGGTGATCATTAAAAAGTTATCCAATATTGGTAAAATACTGTTAAGAATTATTAAGAGTGTTGCAATTAGAAAAAGATACTTATGAGAGAAGAGGAAGGATATACAAATTTAAAGAACACATCGTATAATAATTTAAGTTATAATTTAGAGGTCATAAAAATCTTTCGTTGCATTAAAAATATTTTTTTTTTTAATGCGATTATATATATTTTTTTAGAATATAAGTTGTTCATTGTGAAAGTGAGGACTTGTGCCCCTTGTAAATAAATTTTTAAATACAGAGTTTTTGCAAATTTATGTGTAAGGAAAAAGCCTAGATTCAATAAGTGTTTAGTCGATTTTTAGTGTTTAATACAGATCAGAGTTATAAGAATTTATGAATTACAAGAAAAATAATTTGAAGTAACTTAGATACTTCTTTTTTATAATGAATATTTAGAAGTTCTAGTTTTTTGAAGAAAAAACAAGTCCTTCCGGCTCATTTGGAAGGGTAGGTTGATTTCTTTTTTTCTTATGAAGTAGCCGCCATTCTGAAACAAAATGGCGGCTACAAATTATTAATGCACTTGGTATAAATAATGATGTGGGGTATGTAGATATGGAATTTTAAGAAAATCGATCCATAAATATATTTTTATGTGAATTTGAAATTTTCAAGTGGCCGGCACTTGCAAACAAGATGGCAGACAAAGTTGGCAAACAAATATATCCATTAATAAACAAAAAGAAATTTGTAAACAAAATAAACTTGTAAACTTATAAACAAAAAGACGGAGCAACTTGGTTAACAAACTAATCTGGGATATTTATAATTTAAGTTCGCTGTCGAAATTTGGTTCGATTTGGAATATTATTTCGGGAGTTATCGTGATGACAAAATTTTCACTATATATATATATATATATATAAACGAAGTGATTGCAATAGGTCGATTTCTAAAAAAATCAACCTAAAAACAAGTAATGCCATTCATGGAATTTTAATGCAGTTATTAGAGTTTCTTCATATTCATAATGAAAGATGTGACTAAATGTGATAGAAATAAGCAAAAATATACATAATTTAAAAATATGGAGTACACAACTTTTCAAATGAACCGCCATATGTGAAAATTGACATCACATTTCCCAAATATGGTTTTAACAAATTATTAAATTTAAATAATTTAAATTCGAGGAAAAAAATAAAAACCGTATTTTAAACCTCTCGAAAAAAATATAAAAAATCTTTGGATTTCCCTTTTTATTAAATTTAAATAATTTTAGAGACCTTTTAATATACATAATATTGTTATGTTTAAAGAAATATATACACCAATTTTAAAATTCTAAGATAGAAAAAAAAATCTAACATCCGCCTTCTCTTAGAGCCTAAAACTCCTTCACCAACTGATGAAATCATATATTAATTAAAAGCAGTATATTACTTAAATAATTAGGTCAATTGATAGTGATATTTCATCATTATTACAAGATTTTACTTAATAATTTCAATAAAAATTTATTGATTAGTTTAATTAAAATTATGTTCATTTATGCATAAATTTGATTAATAATTACGTCAATTGAAACATTGTACAAAACCTTTGTATAATAGCATCCTCCAATAAGGAAAATAGAGATTATATATATATATACATGAAATCTTTAGAGTAATATACTTGAGTTTTTATTTGCACATGATAAAAACTGCAAATTTAATAGTAATAGTAATATATATATATATATATATTACTCTTGAAATCCAAATTTGTGTTTATTAGTTGTTCAAGAGATAAATTAAAAATAATCAAGAAATATTTATTAGAATCGATACATATTTTTAAGCATACAAAAATATCAATACATTGTTAATTCGAAAATTAGTTTATTATACATAAAAAAGATTCTGACTCTTATATTGTCTTAAGTTCTATTCTTTAAACTTATGTTATTCAAAACTTTTATTTATTTTTATTTATTTATTGTAAAAAGTACTGAAAAGTAATGAAAATTAGGATTTTAGAGCCCTTTTTGCAACAATTTAAATGCCTTTACATATAAAAAAAATTGTCCGAAATAACTAAAAACGGTAGTTTTTATTGACTTCAAATTGAAAAAATACTCTCTTATTATAAAAACCATTTTCTGGGTGAAAATAAATAATAATAAACAAACTTAATTTATTAGTTTTAATAAATTAATCTTAATGAATTTAACATTAGTCGGGGAAAAAAGTTGTCTTAAAATCTGCTGGCTTTGAAAACAGAAGCTAGTTTTCCCTCAACTAACACTACCTTGCCAGAAAACAAGTTTTAAAGGAAGTCTTTAAAAACATGTCGGTAGTACCAGCAATTTAAAGTAATAATTTATTAGAGATAGTACTAAATAAATTAAAATTGAGATTTTTGGATAACTCTTACAATAATATAAATGAGTGGACAAATTTAAAAAAAAAAAAAAAAAAAAAGTTATCTTTATCGTTAAATAAATTTTTTTTGTTTTTTTGTTTGATTTTGGAATGAAAATGAATAATAAACATATACATGTTCCCTAATTTTAATGAATTAATTATAATGAGTATATAATATTACTCATCAAACATTAGACAAAAAAGAAAGTTGTGAAAAATTCAGCTCATTTTGGAAAGATAATCTAGTTTTTCCCGCAACTAATATTCCCTTGTCAGAAAACTAGTTTTACAGGAACACTTAAAAAAATATTTCGGTGTGCTGCAATTAAATTTTTGTTTTCAGCTCAGTGACAGCAATTTAAAGCAATTATTGAATAGAGATTGTGGTTGAATGGGATAAGGGGAGCTAAGGTCCAGACCTATAGGTGGAATGTATAGGTGGAATGGGGATATTATTAAATAGAGAAAATACTAAAAAGAAATATAAATTGGGATTTTTTGAACAACTTTTGCACCAATATGACATACCAAAAATTGTCCAAATAACCTAAAATCAGAATTTTTTTTATTGATTTTGAAATGACAGAAAATTTAATTTTTATTGTTAAATGAACCATTTGTTTGTTTGTTTGCTTGTTTTGAGGATGAAAAGGAATGATAAACAAATTTATGTTCAGTAATTATAATGAATATAACATTAGTCATTGAACATTATTCAATAAAAGAAATTGTCAAAAAATCCACCCACTTTGAAAAGAGAAGCTAGTTTTTCCCGCAACTGATATTTCCTTGTCAGAAAACTAGTTTTACAGAAAGGTTTATTTCGAAAGACATACAGGTAAAATGTTTCGGTACTGCGCAGCGAAATATATTTTTTGCAGTTCAGTGACAGCAATTTAAAGTAATCAATAAATTACATTTACTGATAAATTTTGTACAGATTATCAATATGGTTAAGGGAAGAACATGAAAGTTTGCATGAAAAATTTACACATGCACACACATATATATAACACTTCGCTAGTTATTTCTAAAAAAATATTACTTAAATGTAGTAGGTTAAATTAATTAGGCTTGAATAAAAATTCCGAAAGAAGATTCTTTGTTTACTTATAAGTTAAATATAATTATCAGTTCCATATATTAAGTGATTGTGCTAAAAAAGGTTTTGTATTATTCTCTAATAAAAGATTTCTTGATATGGGAATAATTGTAAGTTTTCTTAGATTTGTTATAATTATTACTGGTACAACAGTTACTATTTTAACAAGTGGTAAAAAAGTTGTTACTAAAAAAATTATAGGATACACTTATTATAGTTTTTTCAATTTAGTTACATATCTATCAGCAGAGTGCTATCTTCTTCAGATCACGTCAAATAAATCTTATCAGTAAAGCAGTTTTGTTTTTCAATTGAATTTTATTTATTTGTTTGTTTATTTATTGCTTTTTTGGTTATTTTTAAAAACTTTTAAGTATCGCTGTTACTGTATATAAAAGATTCTTTAGAAATTAAAATAATATTAAATAATATTTACATTTGTTTAAAATTGACGATTAAAAATTTTATTTTAGCTAAGCATTAGATGAAAACTAAATTAAAATAAAATTAAAAAGCTTTTTGTAAATAAATTAGTATTAAATTATACATCTTGTAGAGACCAATATATATATTTTTAATGTATTTCTAATGTGCTAATCTATATTAATAAAATCAGAGTTTTGTCTGTAAATTTGTCGGAATCGAAAAATTTTGCGATATCTTCACGTTTTACACCCCATGAAAGCCGAAAATGACTTCAGAAAATTTTGCCTGTGTGTGTGTGTGTGTGTGTGTGTGTGTGTGTGTCATCGTGTCCGTATGTCGCTTTTTTTGTCCGGGCATCACTCGAGAACGGCTGGACGGAATTCAACGACGCTTGGCAGGAATTTAGGTCTTCACCCAACTTAAAATTATATCCATCAACTTTTCAGAAATTCTCCCCCATTCCCCCCCCCCCCCCTAGGGGGTAAAAGACTAAAACACGTTTGTCCGGGCATCACTCGAGAACGGCTGGACGGAATTCAACGGCGCTTGGCAGAAACTTAGGTCTTCACCCAACTTGAAATTATATCTATATAAATTTTCAAAATTATGATTAGTGTTTAAATTGTGGGTAAAAAACGCCTGCGCATGCGCCATAAATATTTTTTCACTAAAACGCTTTGAATGGGAAAATAAAATGCAAAAATAAATTTTTAAGATAAAGACTTTTGTATGCGCGTGATTTTCACTACAAATTATGAAAAGATTGAAATGAAGTGTTGCCATCTAAGTTTCATACTTTAGTTAATTTTATAAAATCTAATTGTCGTATCGAAAAACTGTTTACACCCCAGGATTCAGAAAAATCACCTCTTTCATTTGGTACTGAATTTGTAATGATAGGTATGATATTTCTAATTTATTTTTCCCTTTATCCGTTTTTCCGTTGCCACTTAAATTTCATACTTTAGTTATTTTTTTAAAAATCTGATTGTCGCATCGAAAAACTGTTTGCACCCCTGGATTCAGAAAAATCACCCCTTTCATTTGGTATCAAATTTATAAATATAGGTATGATATTTCTAATTTATTTTACCCTTTTTCCGTTTTCAACGCGGATTCGGTAAAAGGTTTTATATTTATATATAGGCATTTATATATATATTTATTTTCCAAAAATAAAATGAAATATTTTTAATTTCACGCGAATAATAATAAAAATTAGAGAGAAAAATACCTACAAAAGTTGGTGATTTTTTTTTTTTTTTAATGAGGAATTTGCACGTGGATAAATATTTTCATAGAGATATTTGGCATTAGTTTAATATTTTTATTTAATTAAGCAGTACTTTTCTTGCCTGCAGTAAAACAAAATTTTTTGTTGTTATTATGTGCCTTATGAGATTTTTTTTTTATGTTCTTCCTTAATTGTAAATGATTATAATTTGGATTTTATTAAGATTTTTTATTTTTATTTTGTAAATATCAGAAAAGAGTTTTTATTTTATTTTATTTATTTATTTATTTAGTGTATGGAACAGCTTTAGTATTGGATCCCTTTGGCAAAATTTGAAATTCGGAACCGAAGTAGCTCGGACGTTTCTCGCCAAGATCTTTGATTGCACAATTGAGATAGCCAATTCAGTTCATCGCAAAAATGGCTTAAAATATTTAAAGTCACCAAAGGGTTCCCATACTATAGCTGTGCGTTTTGTACTTATTTATTTATATTTTCTATTAAAGACTTCTGTGGTCACGAAATTTGGTGCGTAAATTGTTTGTTTGCATCCGGCACTTATTGTAACTGGATTTCACGAAATTCGAAATCTCCCCCCCCCCCCTTCTCGGAGTCGGAGGGCAATAAACGGTATAACTTCAGTATAATCCCACAGCTGAATTTGGCGATTTTTCTTTGGCGTCGTTTTGAAGGATAACGATGTCGTTCTGGACTGTTTGCGATGTAATACGGCAGCCTAATATGTTGCTTATTTTGGATTTATGATTTAGATTATGATTTTATCATTTATCATATATGATTTATGATTTTTAGATTTATGATTTAGCCATAATCGCCAACAAAAAAATCGCCAAATATCGTTGTGGGGTTATACTGAAGTCGTTCCCAATAAACATGTGTAAAAACATGTTTTTCCGTTTGAATTCGCTTTGAATTATCTTAGAATGGCGAATTTTGGTGTGCGGATATTGATTAAGTGTACGCATTATGTACATTAGTGGGATTTTGCAAAACTTCGAACTCACCCACTGAGGAAGGGGAAGTAACAAGTGGGTAAGTTGTGCCTAAGGCAGTGGGGACCCAGACTGTATATTGATTAAGTGTACGCATTAGGTACATTAGTGTGATTTTGCAAAACTTCGAACTCACCCGCTGAGGAAGGGGAAGTAAGAAGTGGGTAAGTTGTGCCGAAGACAGTGGAGACCTAGACTCCTCACTTTGCGAGCGAGAAAACCTCTACCAATCACAGCGAGAACTTAGGTTATTAATAAAGATATGGGATTTTGACAACTCATTTAAGTTTAATGTCCAGCGAAGCGGGCAAAGCCTGCTAGTAAATTTATAAAAGTAATGTTTCTTGTGTGCGTTAAAATATCCAAGAACAATGTATATTCACATAAACGATTATAGGTTGTGGAAGAGATGGAATATTTGATTATTAATAATGAACTATTTATGAAAGAGATAATTTTATCAAATTGTAACATGTATATATTTTTAAATATAAAAATTATGATTCAAATTTAAACAATAACAAGTATGTACCAGCAGTTTCAATTACATAAGTTCACGTTAGTTTCCTCTAAAATAAAAGCCGAGAGATTCTGCTTCAAGAAATAATTGGTTATTAGTACGCCTCTGACTTTTATCACAGCAGCTAAACATTTTTAGTGTGGAATTAACTTTATACTACGTTGTTCTGAGAGGTTCTGCTGCTTTTGCTGGTAGACAGGAGATGCTGAGTTTGAATCCAAGTGTTACTCGTCGGCCTAGCCGTTTGGAGTTTCTCATGGTTTCTTCGAAATTTGCATAAATGTGTGTTAGGACCCCCAAGAAAGAACCCTATGGAGGGCAGTCTACCATGACTTAAGACTTAACGTATTAAATCGGTTTTAATCCCTACACCAACAGCAACTTTCAAATAAAAAAGTGAGAAGGATTAGTAAAAAGGAAAAAAAAGCATAGATTTAAAAAGTTTTGATTTAGTACCAGAGATCTTTATACATTTATCTCAATAGATTTCTTAAGCTAAGTATAGAAATACAAATGTACTTAAGGTCATGTCGCCTAGAATTTTAGGAATCACGTAGAATTTCAGATTAAAAGAAATGAGACTGTGGTACGCTCATATAAACATCTATCTCTATCTGTCAATCTATCTATCTTTCTATATATATAATAAAATAATTCTTTTTCAAAGGATAAACTATTCTGACAATAACTGAACTGTCATTCTTTTTATCTCGTTTATATTTTATCTCGAATTTCAATATAAATTTAGTCAGGAAAAACCCAACATTAATTTTTTTTTCTTGATTAGTAAAACCAGATAATAACTTGGCATTCTTTTCTTTACTATCCGACATCTTGAAGCAACTAACGGTCACGTAAATCAGACCAGTGCAGACCAGTTAATAAAACTCGTAAAACGTAACACATATCGCGAAACATGTTTCAGAGCTCAATCCTTTTTGTGAATTTGCAGGTGCAGCATGTTTGTCATTTGAATTTTCTGCTCTCTTCTCATAAAATGTTGTCAGTATGCAGAAGATCAACGGAGATTTTGCCCGGGGCCAGGAAGTGCTTGAATTCTTTACAAGCGAACATTTGCGAGAAGGACCACGTTTTTATGAATGAATTAAGTGTAAAGAAAAAAAAAGAAAATGTGTGGGGGGAAAGGATTTTATTTCGCTCTTTAATGTTATAATACATCTATTTAAAAAAAAAAAAAATGCTGCGAGATTGTGTCCAAGGTGAAAGTTACGCACGTCCACGTGTAGAATAGTTGCACACCTGTGGCAAGAAACCAGTCTGTGAGATGCTATAAAAGAAATACCGGAGAATTATACGGGAGTGTTCATTGAGAAGATTTGGAAGATTTTAGGTGAGCAGATTGGGTGGGTTTGTAAGATGAGATAAGGTTGATAGATGGTGGTGGATCAGTCAGATATGAACGGTATTTAATTGGTTGTTTTCGCGCTCGTCAAGTACACATTTTAGTGAAAAACGTGTCTGTTTTATCGAGTTGTATGAAACTTTTCAAAGCTGTTAAGTAAAATAGGATTGTAGAAATTAGAGGAAAAAATCAATTTTTAAAAGATAATATTTAGTTTTTTTTTTTTTTTTTTTTTTTTTTTTTTTTGTTTGCAGCGAGAAACATCACAGGTCTACAAAAGTGATGCTGACAAAATTTTATTTGATAATTTTAGCTGATACATATGTATTTGGAAGCGCTGAAATGGAAAGTGAAGCCAGTTTTTCTCTATCGAGTATAAATTTTTGTGAATACAGTGTTTCTACTAAAACAGTTTCTTCATTTTTTGATAGTTCCTAGTATTTTTCGTGAATATTGTAATTAACTTGGAAACATATTATAAAAGTTTCCATATAACTATACTGGTGGAAGAGTCACAGAAGAAGTCGGGTCCGTAGACACCCTGTATTGACATATATCTATACATAATACAAAATAAACCGGCTTTAGTTTCGGTTTTAGCACACCACAGACATAAGGATCAGCCAAAATTATCAAATCGAAAATTTAGATATAGACCTACGTATTTGGACATTAAGAAATATATATATATATATATATGGTTTTAACAATAAGAAAAGGTTTTAACATCTGCCTACTCTAAAAATCAATCATCGTTCTATGAAATTTTTCGTTTATTTTATTTTATTTTTCCTTTCTTTATTATTAATATTATTATTATTATTATTTTATTGTAAAGTTCACACATTCAGAAATTTAAAAATGCTTTATTTATTTATTTTTATAGATTGTAGAAACAAAATAATTTTTATATTATAGGTAATAAATAAATAATAATGAAAACTAGTATGTTGGGGCCACCATATGACTTTCTTATATATTTTCCTATACAAATTCACTCAGTGAAAATAATTTATTAAAATTATTATTTAAAAAAATTATCTTCCATGATAATGCAGACGATTTCCATATTAGAGAAGTAGTATAACACTAAATATCCATAAAAAAGTCAATTTTATTGTCAATATTACATTTTAAAAAAATGTTAAAAATTAAAAAAATCTTAACTTTATTTTAAATTATCGCAGATCGATGGTTCAACCATTCGTTTTAAAGGTATTGGCGAGCTCTTTTGAAAGATACCCATCATGAAAATTTACTCCCCTCGTGGGGAAACTCCCCCCCCCCCAGGGGTGGGGGTGGCGAGGCTCCTACACATATAAAAAAAATTTCCCACTTGACTATTTCTATTATAAATAATTCTTGTAAATTTTATAATGATTATTAAAAAATAATTCTCTTTATGCACATTTATACAAAATGTTGTCCTATATCACCATGTTAAAAATTTAGAAAAAGCGGGATGGAAACGCAATCTGTAAGACAATTTTTACCAAAAGTTGATAGGCACTAATTTATGTCAAAGTGCAACTACACACCAACTTGTATGAAATTCTGTGCAATAGTTCCGGAGATACAGTTGCCACAAAATTTTGTCACACACTCAGACAGACAGACAGACATTTTCTAAAAATGGTCAAATCGTGTTCTAGAGCTCTCAAAACGTGTAAATTCATCAAAAACCCGAGGTCGAAAAATTTTTACGAATCCAATACTTTTTTCTATTAAATATAGAAGAAAGTTAAAAAAAAAAAAAAAATGTATTTAAAATATTGAACGAAAGACTTGCTCTAATGCTAAACTCCTCTCATAAAATTTTATGAAAAAGTAATTAAACAACTAGTGATATTGTTTATTTATTCTATATAATTTTTTTTTTATTTATTATCATTATTATTATTATTTTAATGATTTTTAACCAAATTAAACACACAGTAAAAATGAAATATGATCTTATATTTCTCTATATGAAAGATTTTAAAAAGGAATAATTTTTAGAGAATAATTTATTTCATAATATTGTATTAGAATTATAGAGTAAAAATTGCGTTACAATAATATTAATTTGCTTAGAAAGTTAAATGGCTAAATTTTTTATATAAAATCTTGTTAAAAAATATCTTTATTTTAAAATCTAATAGATTTTCGCGATAATTAAATTAGCTTAGAATTATATCGTAATTATAATTTATAATTTATAATTAATTTTATTCTTAATTTCAACGAAAATATTACATTCTCCATAAAACAAATTTTTGTGTTCTTATGTTTAAAAATAAAATAAAATAAATAAATAAATTGAAATGAAATGAAATAAAATAAAAAGGTATACAGATACTTTTGAGGGCATCATTCAATTTTTTATGACTCATTCAACACTGTAAAAATTTTTGGTAACGTTACATCGAATACGTTTCTGGATTTTATACGTTTGGAGCAGGTTCCTAAGAATAACAGATTTCCTCCATGAAACGTTCCTGATTACATTAATGTAGTATTATTTTGAATGAGTGTTATCATGGTTACTGATATATTCAAGGAACATTACTGGTACATACTGGGCACATCAGCTGCCCAAAATTTTCCAGGAAAGTGCCGGAATTTTTTTTACATTAAAGACCGCTACAAATATAATTAACAGTTCTACTAATGACCAGCTTTTATTACTTCAGAACGTAGTAGAAATTAAAATATAATATCCAAAAACTGATCAAAAGGAAAATTATCGTGCGGATATGCATTAAACTCTTTAATATGTAAAAAAAAAAAAAAAAAAAAGAAAAAGAATGAAAGAAAAAAATTATCATATCATTACATAAATAATCTGGTATGTCACTCACACGACTTTCTCTTACTCTTCATTTCATCACTATGAAGATAGATTGCATGTTAAGTCTTAAGATCAATAGCATTAAGATAGTAAAGGTTAAAGTATTTTTTAAAAAAATCTAAAATAGGTTTAGGAACAGTTCTACTTGACATGTAATTCTGTGTGAGGAGGGCTGCCGCCCCCCTCAATCCCTCGTTCAATTATAATACATATAACTATTTAAAAGAAAAAGATCAAAGCTGCTATTAATTTGCTTTCAAACTTGCCAACCTTGATCAAATTTTTAAGTGGAACCTAATACGGACTTCAAATTACCAAATTTGAATTTCTTGCAGCTATTTCTTTTTAAGTTATGCTGGTAACAGATATACATATAGATCGATCGCTAAAAAATGAACTTTCGTAATTAGGGCACTTCAAAACATGATGTGATACCAAAAAAAAAAAAAAAAAAAAAAAAAAAAAAAAGTTGAAAATTCAAAAAATACTTCGTTTATAGTATGCGTATGAAATATTAATTTTGCTTTCTGAGCAGTGTTCGTCGTCATAGTAAAATGTAGCAAAGCATTTCCATAAATTATATTCAATAGAAAAGAACATTTAGCTTTATTTTGGGTAGCCCTGTATATTGTCTATAATCAATATTCACTATAAATAATATTGCGCACTTAAATTTAGTCTTACTTGAATAATATCTAACACAAAAGGAATTGCAATTCTAGCAATTTTCAAGTATAGCCGCAATATATCCAAATACTTTGGTTACACCTGTAAATGAATGATGAATAATTTTCATACTATAATCTACGTGAAACACGTTTTTACACATATAAAAAATATATTTTCGTTTCATTTGATTTAGTGCAGCCTCTACTTATCTACTGATGTTAAACTCTATTTAAATGCAATTTTTCTATAGACGTAATTCTCTTGGGTGTCCTTGTATACGAACCATTTAGTTGATCTCTATGAAAAATTTAGTGTAGCATCCCTATAATACACATTTAGAATACCAAGTTTGGACTTTCTGCTATTATTTGTTCTTGAGATATGCTGATAACAGACAGACAGACAGACACACACAGACTGATAGACCAACCGCTAAAAACGTGATTTTTAGATTCAGGAGCCCCAAAACGTGTAAATATAACAAAAACTCAATTTCAAAAAATTGACCCAAAAACAATACTTTCTCTACCATATATATGGGTAAGAGAAAGGAAAAAAGGAATTTTAAGCAATCAGTTAAAATTTAACTGAAATATTTTCTTTTATTACCAGATTTAAATCATGAGTAAGATGACTGTACGCTAAGTTTAATGGAAATTTTTGATTAAATAAAACTATTTTTTTCTTTAAATCATGAAGTAGGAGTTTAAATATTGTTTCAAAAAAAGTCTACATCAGAGATTTTTAAAATTAAAGCAGTGTACTTAAAAGCAATAAAAACGTTAGCCAATTAAAACATAAATGTGGATCACTTAACGTTTTAGGAGATGACAAAATGTTCATATGCTAATGCACATCAGCTCCATTTAATATGAATGAAGTAATGCGCCGTTGTTTATAAAGATAAAATAATTTTGTCGTTACAAAAGTCTTATGAATGTTAGTTAATAACAGAAACGTAATATAGTTTATATTTGATCATATATCTGTTATTAAATTTCGAAAAGTAAATATTAGAATAAAAGCCTGACTTAACAACAAAATGTGAAATATTTCATATCCATTGCTAGAAAATTTACAAATGTTTTAAAGAAGTAGATTTAATCTCAAGTTAATTTATAAAAATATTGTATAAGCATTAAGTAACAGCTTTGATGCTGCTCTCACTGTTAAAAATTAACTACTTAAAAATGAGAGGATGAGTCTATTTTTATCAAAAAATGCGGGAGCCGTTGCTTCCTAGGAAATGGAAATATTAGTGAAAATAAGTATAATTATTAATAATTTAATTTATTTATTTAATATATAATTATTATAGTTAATTATAAAAAATTAATCATTCCACATTTAAACATTAAGTTAAACATTTTAATGTATAATTATTATGGTTAATATAATAGGATAAAATAGTGCGCTTTCTCTCTCTCTCTATTTTTTTTTTCCAAGGGTGGGGGATGGGTGGGGTGGTGGTACATTTTGTGTTATTTCATGCCAGTAACCAATATGTACTTATATGGTTTAATACTTTGTTAATTATAATTAGAATATTAAAATAATGTAAACATGAATTTTCCTTATTTAGCTGAAATGTATATTTCAATAGAAATAATAAATCTGTTGAACGTCTACTAAAACTAATATTAAAACCGTTTTTGGATGGCATCCAGTTATTTTTTGTTGAATCGAAATGAAAGCATACTTCGAAAGCAATTTAAAACATTTCTCAAAATACTCTCTAATAACCTCGGAGAAACCGAGGCCGAAATCAGATTTATTTCTTAACAGCTTGCCGGAAGATAAACAGATGGAAAATCCAAAACATAAAACAAACTTTATGCTCAAAAACGAGAAGGAAAAAAATGGGGGGGGGGGGGGGGGGGGTAATAAAATTTTTTTGAAGGCATTTGGCAGATTCATGGGGAAGATGCATGTCTATAAACATGTCTTTTTGAAAAACGCGTCTTAAGTTGTTATGCCTTTGATAGAACTTTATCCACTTTCCTCTCTCTCTCTCTCGTTCGTTAACGATATGAGTAGAGTAAGAGAGATTCTACTTCAAAAGACCTCTTACTCATTTGTCAGATAATAAATATGCGCAAACTGGGTTAAATAATTTTCGCCCAACTAAAATTTAATTTTACGATAATCTCAATTACATAAATAACACAGGTCGAAGAAGGATTTTTTTTTTCAAGGTGATATGTTTTTCTCACGTATTTTTGGATGCTGATTAAGGAAAAAAACTATTCAAAATTTTCCATCACAAACAGTTTTGACTAAAAATGGTATTGTATGAGCCTAAATCTCTACTTGTACAACTCCCATTTCCCTTGCAGCACAGAATGTTTCAGTTAGGTTTTTAAAATTCTTACAAACTTTCAAACACATTTCAATAGGCTCTCTGATACCCTTTTTGAAACATTCAGCCTTTTCTATGTTCTCTCTGTTATGTGATTGAAACGTTTCTGTTACGTATCCGATTTTTTTTTTTTTTTTTTTTTTTTTTTTTTTTTTTAACGATCGCGGACATTTCTACTTTTGTGAAAGTAATCGGAAAACAAACTGAACGTTTCTGTAATATTTAGAATGTTTCCATGTTATATGATTGTTACGTTTCAGAAACAATTTGTGCTTTTAGGGAGTTATTTCCCGTAAAATCTGGGTGATGTGTGTGAAGAACAAGGGCAGTTATTTCATCTAGATACTAAAGAAATGTAGAGATGGTATCAGGGACGATGGGGATGTTAACATGTTACCAGATTATTATTGGATGCTGCATAGGAATCCCCCACCCCCCCATCCCCCTCCAAGGCCCCCAAACAGTGTAGAGCAAAAGCTCTAAACGGAGTTTAGATGTCAAGAAACACATTTAAAAGATAATGTGTAAATAATAGCCGATTTTAATGTATTTTATACATAAATTTCGAAATTGTTATAGGCTGTGTGTGAATTCTTCCAATCTTTATCCTTACTTTGTGAAATTTCCTTACGTGTTAGGAAAAAAAAGACAAACATTTCAGAATTCAGCACATTAAAACACATTAGAAATACCCAAGGCAGTGCAAAAGAAAATTGAAAAGTACGATTTTGCAGCCCTGTGTAATTATTATATTGGAACTACGAGAAGTAATTGTATTGATTGGAAACTCCACATTCTAATTTTTTTGCCATTTTCCTAATTCATTAAGTAAATTACTGCTGTAGCATTTCTTCTATGCACTTAACTATTAAAATACTTTGAATGGCAATAAATAAATAAAACAAAATAAAATATGAATAAACAAATATAAATAAATAAATATAAAACAGTGCTTTTGAAGCCACTTGGCAGATTTATGTCTATGAACATTTCTTTTAGAAATTTGCGATTTAAGTTGTTATGACTTTGATAGAACTCTATCCACTTTTCTCTCTCTCTCTCTCTCTCTCGTTCGTTAATGAAATGTGAAGAGTGAGAGAGATTCTACTTCAAAAGCCCTCGTACTCATTTAGCAGACAATAAATGCGAGCAAACTTAGTTAGATAATCTTTGCCTAACTAAAATACAATATTACGATAATCTCAATTACAGAAATAATTGTATAAATTGGAACTACCAGAAGTAATTGTATTGATTGGAGACTCCACATTCTAATTTTTTGCCATTTTTCTAATTCATCAAGTAAATTACTGCTGTAGCATTTCTTCTATGCACTTTGCTATTAAAATATTTTGAATGACAAAATAAATAAATAAATAAATAAATAATACAGAAATTTGAAATAAATAATACTGTTTTTGAAGCCACTTGAAAAATTTATGTTAAAGATGGTGGCTATAAACTTGTCTTTTATCAAAACCTGCATCTTAAGTTGTTATGTCTTTGATAGAACGCTGTTCACTTTCCCCTCTCACGATTATTAACGATATGAGTAGAGTAAGAGAGATTTTTCTTCAAAAGACATCTTACTCATTTATCAGACAATATATACGCATAAACTGAGTTAGGTATTTTTAACCCGAGTAAATTTCAATATTATTATAATCACGATTACAGAAATAATTGTTTAAATTGGACTACCAGATATAACTACCAGAAGTAGTTGCATCAACTGGAAACAGTATATTCTAAATTTTGCTATTTTTAATTCATTAAGTAAATTACTATTGTAACATTTCTTTTATGAACGTAACTGTTGAAATATTATCAATGAGGTAAAAATATATTCAAAATATTAAAGAAAAAGAAATGTTTCTGAAGCCATTTTTGATGAAGATGTATGTCTATAAACATGTGTTTTGAAATTCACTATTTAAGTTATTATATCTTTGATAAAATGCTATCCACTTTCATCTCTCGTTAATTAAGGATAGTGTGGAGAGTAAAAGAGATTCTATTTCAAAAGACAACTTAATACTCATTTATTTAGTGAAGTTTTATTAACGTTGCAAAGTATTTTGGTTTAATTCTGGCAAAGAAGTTATTTTCACCGAGAGAGAAACAAGAGTTTGATAATTTTTATACAAATAAAATTCAATATCACGATAATATCAAGTACAAAAGTACCTAATTGTATAAATTGGAACTACCAGAAATAATTATATCAATTGGAAACTCCATATTATTACTAATATTATTGCTATTTTGAACTTCAGTAACTAAATTACCGCTGTAGCATTTCTTCTATGGACTTAACAATTAAAATATTATGAATAAGTTAAAAATACATTCAAAATCTAAAAAAAAAAAAAGTTTTTTTAAGGCACTTGGAACATTTATGGCTATGGTATAAGTCTACAAACATGTGTATCGAAATCCACGACTTTAGTTGTTACATTTTTGACAGATATCTATCCTCTTTCTTTTCTCTCGATATTAGAAGTGTAAGAGAGATTCTATTTCTTAAAAACAGCTAGCTTACTTATTTATTTAGTGAAGTCTGATTAGTATTGAAAAATATTTCGGTTTAATTCTGACAAAGTAGTTATTTTACAGAGAATAAATGTGCGCAAACTGAGTTGGATAATTTTTAACCAACTAAAATTCAATATTATGATAATCTCAATAACAGAAGTACCATACATACTACGTTTCGCCTTTTTTTTTTTTTTTCCTTTGAAGTCCAGCTCTCTCACCACTATATTTATATAGCATTTTCATTCTTAAGTGATCGTGGAAACTTATTGTAGAAGATTACAATAAAAATATTGTGGTAGAAGTGACATGGAAAAAAAGTGGAACCGTAGCATGTATGAAGTATACCTAATCGTACACATTGGAGTTACCAGAAATAATTGTATTAAATAAAAACTCCATATCCTAATTTTTTTGCCATTTTGGAATTCAATAAATAAATTACTACTGTAGCATTTCTTTTAGGGATATAACTATCAAAATATTATTAATGAGGTAAAAATGCCTTCAAAATTTAGAAAAAAGAAAAATGTTTTTGAAACCACTTGAAAGATTTATAATGAAGATGTATGTCTATAGACGTGTGTTTCGAAACTCACGGCTGAATTATTATGTCTTTGATAGAACGCCATCCACTTTCCTCTTTCGTTCATTAAGAATATGAGGAGAGTGAGATTCTATTTCAATAAACCACTTAATACCCATTTATTTAGCGAAGTTTTATTAGTGTAGCATAAATGCTCTAGTTCAGTATCTGACAAAAAAGTTATTTTTCACTCGTAAATAAATATACTTGAGTTGAATTAGATAATTTTAATTCAACTAAAATGTAACAATCTCAATTCCAGAAGTAATTTTATAAATTAGAAACTTTATGTTCTGATATTTTGCTATAATTAATTATTGTAGCATTTCTCCTATGGACTCATTAAAATATCACGAATGACTTAAAAAATCTATTAAAAAAAAATGTTTTTGAAGCCAACGGACTCTTCCCAGCGTCGTCTGCTCAGTCATGTGATAGGGGAAAACAAACAATCGAATTCTGAGAATCGAATTCAATTAAATTTTGTTCTTAAGAACAAAAGTGTTAATATTTACTATAAAATAAAATAAAAGTAATATTGTGCATTTGTAAACAGTAGTATTTGTAAATTTAATAATTTAAAAAAAAAAACACTTTATGTGTTTATTTATTTTCACCTGTAAGAATCGATTTTTGTATGTTGTAGTGTAACTGTTACATTAACTGATCTAGCAATAAATAATAGCTTGTACTTGTGGAATGTTTACGCATTATAATTTGAAATTTTAAAATGTTTTCAATTAAATTTAATTGCATAAAGGTGTTACAACAAATTAATTAACTTAGTTACTGGTCGAAATGGCTTTACACCGTACGATGTTGCACTGTCAAAGATTTAAGTACCGAAAATCAGAGTATTTAACAGGGTCTCCATGAACACCAATAACAAATATAAACTAAATGATGATTGCAAATGTATACAGCAAACAAAAGATAATGAATAATGATATAAAATGGATTAAAAATGATGATGTATAAAAAAAAAATAACACAGATTAAATACGATTGATCATAAATAAGAATAGAAAATATGTTATTTCAGAAATCGCTATAGATATGGAAGACTTCGTCTGCTGTTTGTTTTTCACCTATCATGTGATCTCTGACGTCAGGTGGGAAGAGTCCATTGGAAGATTTATGGAGAAGATGGGAGTCTATAAACATGTGTTTTCGAAACCCGCTGTTTAAGTTGTTATGTCTTTGTTGTTTGTTTGCGCCCTTTCCCTTTTTCCTGTCTTGTTCATTTAATATACGAGGATAATAGAGATTCTACTTCAAAAAAGTTTTCAAACATTTATAAAGGAAAGTTTTATTCGTGCAGCAAATTATTTTGGTTTAGTGTCTGTGAAAGAAATTATTTTCACTAATAAATAAATATGCGTTATTTGAGTTGGAGAATTTTAACCCAATTAAAATGCAATATCACAATAATCTCAATTCAAGAAATAATATTATTACTTGCAATATATGATTGCTTCTTTGTTTCTTTGTTTGTTTGTTTCTTCTTTTATTTTTTTTTTTGGCCCGTGTGTAATTCAAGAAGCAAGTTACCGCTGAAGCATTTCTTCTTTGGACTTAACTATTAACATATTACTTATAAGATTTAAAAAAAAAAAAATTACTCAAAATCTAAAAAAAAAAAAAGAAATTTTTGAAACCACTTGGAAAATTTATGGTGACGATGTATGTCCATAAATATGTCTTTTTTAACCCGTGTCTCAAGTTGCTATGTTTTTAAAGGAACTCTTTTCTCTTTCCTCTGTCGTTCATTTAATATATGGGCAGCAGGAGAGTAAAAGATATTCTACTTCCAAAAAAAAAAAAAAAAAAAAAAAAAAAGTTCTTACGAATTTATTTAGCAAAATTTTATTAGTATAGCGAATTATTATTATTATTATTATGTGTGAAGAAGTTATTTTAACTAATAAATAAATATGCGTGAATTGAGTTAGATAATTTATTTAGTGAAGTTTTATTGTTGTAGTAAAATACTTTGGTTTAGTGTAACAAAATGTTATTTTTCATTCATAAATAAATATGCACAAATTCAGTTAGATAATTTTAACTGAAATAAAATGTAATGTTACAACAATTTTAATTCCAGGAGTAATTTTATAAATTGGAAACTCCATGTTCTAATGTTTTACTATAAGTTATTTCTGTAGAATTTTTTCTATGGATTTAACTATTAAAATATTATAAATGTAATTTAAAAAAAAAAAAAAGTGTTTTTTTCGAAGCCACTAGGATTATATGTGATGAAGATGCATGTTTATAAATCCCGTGTCTCAAGTTGCTTTAGAAGAATCCTTTTCCTATTCCTCTCTCGTTCTCATTTAATATAAGAGGAGCAGGAAAGTAAGAAAAACTTTCACGCATTTATTTATCAAAACTTTACTAGTGGTTTTGTGTCGCTAAAATAAGATATTTTTAACAAATAAATAAATATGCCTTAATTGAACTAGATATTTTAAGCCAATTAAAAAGCAATAATACAATAATCCCAATTAAAAAAAAAAAAAAAAAAAACTTTATTATTTACGACCTCTTTTTTTTTTTTTTTTTTTTTTAGTGTGTAATTCAATAAGAAAGTTACCGCTTCTATAGGCTTAACTATTAAAATATTGCTAATGAGATGATAAAATTATTTTTAAAAAAATTATAGAAGCTTTTGAAAGATTTATTTTGGGGAAGATACATATCTGTAAACCTGTCTTTTCTAAACTCGTGTCTCATGAGGTCTCTTTGATAGACCTCTTTCCATTTTCGTCTCTCGTTCATTTGAGATATGAGGACCAAGACAGTAAAAGAGGTTCTGCTTCAAAAAAAAAATTATGCATTTATTAGGGTAACAATAATTTTGCTTTAGTGTCTGTGAAAGAAGTAATTTTCACTAACAAATAAATGCGCATTAATTGAGTTAGATAATTTTAATTCAATTAAAACGAAATGTTACAATAATCCCAATTTCAGAAAAAAATTTATTAATTACAATCTTTGTGTTTAAAGTTTTTTGCCAGTATATAATTCAATCAGCAAGTTACCATAGTAGCATTCCTTTTATGGACTTAACTATTAAAATTTGCATATGTGATAAAAACATTCAAAATCTAAAAGAAAAAAAAAAGTTTTTGAAGTTCCTTCTAAGATTTATGGAGAAGATGCATGTCTAAAAAAAAAATATTTTTTAGAATCCTATGTCTGAAGTTTTTATGCCTTTCGTAGTACTCTATCCATTGTCCTCTCTAGCCTTACTCTCTCAGTTCGAGAAGTTTCTGCCACTGTATCTCTTTGGTAATTATCAGATTTAAAAGGAAAGAAACAGAAACTGTGATGAATTTTATAGTTAAATATGTATTGATTATTTTGTTTTGTATTAATATTGTTTGTACACATCTTTATTAATTCCTTTACTGCATCATTTAAAATTATTCTTTTATGCAGTTGAAAATATTTGTTTTTGGTAAAATGCCTTCTATCATTATAACTTGCCTTATTTAAATTGCTAGCTACAGTCAGAAGTTATTCTTTTTGCTTTTCTCCATTCAATGTACATTTAAAATATACAGACTCATCTCCATTTATTGAATCTCTACTGCGAATTTCTCTATTTTGCTAATATTTTATTTGAAGTGAAATTATTTTAAGAATTTTCTTGTAAAAGAACCTCGAAATAGAAAAGTACATACTTCATTTAACGAACTTTTTTCTTTTGTTACCTAATATTTTTTTAAACTCTATTTCTCAAAGTATTCTTTTATTATTCCCCCCCCCCCCACATTTTATGATACTCAATGAACTGAAACTAGATTTTCCTAGAATTATTCTGAAACTGAGGCCTCAGAAGTACTATCTGAATCAGATGTTTTGGACAAGGTAAAAGATTAAAACATACAGCATAAGTTTGTGATAACGATGGAAATTTAAACGATCATGATACTAAAATCAAAAACCTTCCGATATATTAAAAACTTTTGAAATAGTACGTGGATTATATTTTGCCAAAAGTTCCCTTGACTAAGTTGTTAAAAAATTGTAAAAAAGGGAGAAATATTATGGAAAAAATAATAAATAAACATTACAAACAAATTACTCAGTAAAATAAACTATCCTTTATTTTAATAAACACTTTTTTTTTTTTTTTTTTTTTTTTTTTTATTACTGAATTACTTTTTATTTAAATTAGCGTAAATTTTCAGTAATTAAAATAAAGGGCACGTTTTATTCTGAAAATCACTCCTCTATGATGAATATAGTAATATAATAAAATATTGATATATATATATATATATATATATATATATAATTTTATTTACACTGTAGTTTTAAATAGGAAATTTGAAAATAACGAATTAGTATGTGTTTGGAATGTAAAGTTGCTTTTTGCTTCAACATTCTTTATATTGATTGCTTTAATAGTTTTTACATATACTTTAACAGTCTTTACGTTAAACAGACTATAAATTGAATTTTTATTAAACGAATTTTCCATATATATATTTTTTTCATTTTGCTGGATTTCACGACTTTGTTAAATAGAAGAACGACTGTATCTCTATTCTTGAAAGCTTTTTTAAAGCGATGGATTAACATGATATATGATATCAGTAGGAAAGAGAAAGCTTTCAAGTGCGGAGGAAAATTACACTTAATTCTTTCTAACAATCTTGCAGATATGGAACAGCTGCAAGAAATTGCTGATTATTCTAGGAATGCCTATTTGGGACATTTTATCTTATTTCGAATCAAAATTCTTATCATTTTCAATTGCCATCACATACTCATTAACAGTGTTAAAATCCATTTAAGGACAGGGTTGACGTTACAAATAGTTTTTTTTTTTTTTTTTTTTTTACTGTTTCTGAGTTATGAAGTTTTGCATATATATGCATTCAGATGTATCGATATCAATAATATTAAAATTTCGTAAAAATTATTTAAAGAAAAATAAAGGATTCAGAATTTTATTTATTTGTATATATTTTTTTAATTTCTCGCTGCTAACTAATTTTAATTTTTTTCTCTCAATTTTGCATTATTATATATTAACAATATTAGTTGTACAAAGTCAAAATTTACAAATGGCTTTAAAAGTCATATAGTTTTATAAATAGCATACTTTTTAATAGCTTTAAATTTTTAGCATATATTCTACGTGTGACTTAAAAGGAGACCAACTCTTCAGAACGATATTTCATATAATTATTTTTAATTAATTACCTGTTCTTTTAAAGTAATAAATATATTATTTAATTACATTATTTAATTACTTTTAATTAATTATATAATGTAATTAGTTAAATTGATGTTTTTGTATTTTTATGAGATTTGAATGCATTGATTATTTCTGAGAGCAAAATCTTTTTATTTTATTGAAGGGTTTAACATTTAATGAAACACTCGAAATGCATGTTAATTTTTTGTTGTTTTGACTTTCATTATATACTGTTTTATTGCGTACAGGAAAGCATTCTAAAACATACTGAATAAAGAAACAGCGTAAAAATTTAATTTATTGTGATACATTGTTTTTACATTTTCATTACATTTTGAAAATTTTTTGCAGCTTTTCACATTTTATATTCAAAAGAAAATTAATTAAATCTTAACTTATGTTGGAAATATCGTATTACTATTCGTTAACATTGTTATATAGATTGACATTTTTGTTGAAAAAAATGAAATATCTCTTTCATGTGTAAAATTTTAGTTAAAAAAAAACAAAAATCGCATATACGTATCATGTTAATATATTAATGGTGAATATTATTTTAATTATAACAACAACGTGAAGTTTTATTTACCAAAAGTTAATAGCTAGACCTTTATTACTTTTATTATTTAATAGCTAGGCTAATATTTAGTCATTTTCAGAACATCAAATATATATACACACACACACATTTATTTATATATATGTGTGTGTATATATGTATAGCATATCATTATCATATTGAAAATAAAAACTATATACAATGCATTAAAGAGAGAGCGGGGGACAGAAAGTCAGCATTTCTTTTAAAGCAGTGGTCGCCAACCGGTGGTCCGTGACAAAATATGGGGGGGGGGGGGGAGAGTATTCTACTATTCTGCGAAAATTACGCGTGTGAATTTTATAATTCAGTATAATGGTTCGCTAATATTTTGTTAAGTTTTTTTAATGATCTGTAAAATTTTGTTGAAATTCATTCTTGTTATAAGGGGAAAAAAAAAACAATTTTTATAATGTATATTCATTTGTCGCGCGATTCCCACGAAAAAGCATACACTGGGGTATAGTTAAAAGTCATTTGTAGCATTTTATGACATAGGGTAATCCAAAATATTTCTACTTTTCTTCAATTTCTGTTTGGTCCCTTTTCGTCCTCGTGACTAAATCGATAGTGTAAAATATGAGTTTATAAATTTTAGTCTTTGCATGTCTAAAGTTCCAGGTCATTTCATTCAGTATTTTTTTTTTGTAGTAAGTAGAAATGTCAAAAATAAAATAAAATAAAAAATCCATAACAATTTTGCCAATATTGTAAGTTTATTTTTGTTTCTATTTCTATTTTTATTTTTCCTTTCACAACATTTAGATCTTCTTGTAAATAGAATTTGTATTTTTTTTTTTACGAAGAACTGAAATAAGTTATATAAATATTATTTAAAAATATACAATCATAGTAAAATTTTCTATTTAATTTTTTTAGAATATTTCAATTTTCTTTTCGTGAAACAGTTTTTGTAAATATCTTATTTAAAGAGTGATGCAAAATAGAAAATTTCAATTTGTTATTAGAAACAAACATTATTAAGGCATTAAATTTTTTAAAATTACTTATTATGTATAAATCTTGACTGCCAATACTAATATGGACTAAAACAGAAACTTTGTAAAGTTAATACTGGGACCCGCAAAAATATTATATATGTGTTATGTGTTTGTAAGTACTTTTTGAATTGTATTTTGTACTTATGTAAACGTATGTGTATTTGTAAGCACTTATTTAATTCTACTTTTAACTTGTGTTACAAAGAAAAGAAAGAAAAAGAAAGAAAGAAAGAAGAAAGAAAAACTGTAACAACTTTATTTTAGATATAAGTAGAAGTCGTTATAGAGTTGTATCGTAATCTTTTAAATATTCAAGATTAAAAAAAAATATATATATAAATACGTGCTTATTCTCTTAATCGTAAGTAGCATGCATCATGCGACAGGCTCAAATTCTGTCTCTTTTTCTCATTTCTTTATTTTGAATCAATTAAAGTGTGAATGGACCATATTCCCACTTTGGGTTCGAGGCTACAAGAATATCAGCTGGTTAGGCAAACAATCCTCAACTCTACCATAGCAAAGCATTGTGGCTTGCAATTTTTTATCTTGCAATATTATTTATAAGAGTTACAGATTATATGAAATTGAAGTAAGAGTGATATAGTGATACCTTTGTTTTGTTTTTAATCCAGTTTTAGTAATATACTTTAATATTAATCAATATATGTAATATTAAAAGTTGCCATATTAACTGTGGCGATGTTAACAAATTTAAATGGATGTTCCATTTAATAAATTCCTTTATTAAAGTGATTGAAATTATAATTATTTAAGCTTTGATGTCTATATATATATGTGTGTGTATAAAATGTTCTTATTAATCTTTTATTCATTATATATATATGTGTGTGTGTGTATACATAAAATGTTCTGCAATTTTACGATATGGAATAGTCTTAACTTTATCATTCTATTCAGTTGTTTACATTTCTCTTTTGTTCTTGTTTGAACAGATATACGATTATTAAGTTTCACTGGAGAAATATTTAGGAAAATGTTATGCGTAACAATAAAATGGCACCTTGAATCTAATTTGTTTACAAAATATCGGCCACGTGTTCGGCGATTTTACCTACTGTGACGGCACAGGAATATTGTCCATTTCCTATGAATTCTATTATGTATTTTCTTTTCGTCCAACAAAGAACGAATCATCAGTGAAACCTAATGACAGTTTTTCAAATCCCTTTTTGGGCGGAAAAGTACTCTAATAATTAGTTTTCGAAGCCATTTTTTTATTTATTTTTTTTCTCGGAGATATCCGAGTTAACAGCAAAAATTAATTTTCCAGGAGATTACCACCTGACATCAATTTCTAATCCTCCAAAAGCCTTCATATTTCGCTTGAATAACAACAGTTAAAACTTTTTATTTTTCCCATAGCCAGGCAAAAATCTTATTTAAACTCATGTTGACGGATATTCCTCTTTATTTCAAGCTCATCATAAAACAGAAAACGACGCTTTTCTTGCAGATTTATTAAAAACGGACTCTGACATTAAAATAAATAAATGAGTGAAAACACATTCGTTCTAAGACTGTATTGCGTCATAAAAAATAAATAAATCTCGTAAAAATGAAAAAAAAAAAAAAAAAATCCTTTTAAAAGAATACATTGCAGTATAAAACCCCCAGCCTTTACTTTTTATCATAAAAATCTTACTCGCACTCAATAATGTTTATTTTTTTACTCAATGAGGTTTATTTTTAGACGAATATGAATTTATATCAATAGCATAACAGCAAAACATTTGGATCTAATTATACTCCTTTCTATCATTTATTAGCAGCACCAGTATTTTTTGACAGATCGGAAGAGATTATTCTTTATTTTCTTTCTATATTTAGCTTGCAGAGTATAATCTAATCAGGAGCTATTTTGAGAAAATATGTGGCAATATAAATGATCAACATTTAAGTTGTATAGTTATATAACTTATTAGTGTTTAATTTATGAAAATAAAATAAGACTCTAATTACTGAAGTTTTTCAAATGATCATACCATATTTGATATTAGCACTTATTATAATAACAAACTTCTAAATGAAATAGTAAAGCTCAGAATGATAAAAATTAGTTATCTTCGTGATATTTATTTATATTTTCCTAACATTGTGTAAGAATAAATAGTTTTATTTATTGACTTAAACGGTTAACGCCCGGATTAATTTTGCAAAATATTATTACCTGATTATTTCACTTCTAAATTAATATAGACAACTGACAGTAAAATATATTAACTTAAACAATTCTTCTGATAGTTTTAAATTTAAAGCCTATCCTCATTTATTGACGTTTAGTGTTCTACCGAGAAAACTTCGAGATAGAAAAACTTTGAGGTAACAGATTAATTTCTTATTATATATTGACAAAGATCTCGAAAGTAAAGTATTATAATGTATATTATTATTCAACTTGATTTAAATTAGTATACCTGCGCAAAAAGCAAATATATGTGCAACAAATGAAAAACAATAAAATGATAACCAAATTATGAAATAATAATTAATAGCAGGCATATAAAACTTTCAGGGATCATTTAGAGTGATGCTATAAACTGTCACTAAAAAAAAGAAGTCATTCCAAGAAACCACAAAAAATATACTTGCCATTTTATTAGCTGTCCTCAAATGAGGACACTGGGTGCTAACGCGTTAAGATGGACTAAAATTTAACTGATCTTAATAACTTAAAATGAATAATAATTTATGCTTTGAAATATGGCAGCATTAAATAGTCCTATTTCAGAAACAAATTGAATTATCCCGTTTGAATTACGAAATTTAAAATAATCAATTTCAAGTTTAAGGTTTTTTCCTCATAAATTTCATTAGAGAGATTTCCAGAAAGTTTACTTCCAACCTCTTTGGCGTATGCCCGATGGATCAGATTACCATATACAAACCATCATTTAAATGACGTCATTTCAGACACTCTTTTTAAAGTTAGTGATTTTAAAAGTACAATTTCTCCATGCAAATCGAAAGCATTTAGGGATAAGAGCAACCTAAATTAGCCAAATATTCAAAATGAAACCGAATGTGTAGTATTTACAACTAGTAAGTTAAGTACGTAAGTTCTATAAATATATGTAAAAATTCACCGCCAATAGTTTTATTTGCTTCTTTACATGTTAATTTTACAAGTGACAGATATACGGATTTCTGCTATTTTAATAGAAGATGTTGTTATATATATTTAACTGCTAATAATTACATTTTTCCTTTTTTAACACTTCCCGACAAAGTTGAAAAGTGTTCATGATTTCGGCTTGTCTCTCTGCCTGCGCTCTAACTCCCATAAATTTTCATGGAATTTCTTGAAAGTGATATGTGTTATTTAAGTTTGCTACACTCTCAGAAATAATATACTCAATTTTGACGATTCAGACATCCTCGAGCTTAATTTCGTTGTTTTTGACAACCATATCGTCAAGCGATCACGTGATTTTTGAGGAAACGTGAACTCTCAAATATTTGACGAAACTGTTTACTCACAATAGCATGTGCTAGCTTTCATTACCGCCATATAGGTTTTTTTCCTGCGTTGTTTCGACTTTACGTTACAAGGACTTTTATTTGCCGGCCTGGTGGTTCGGTCGGTAGGTTGCTGCCTTCTGGATTCCCAGGTCTCGGTTTCGAATCCCGGTGCGGGCAAGGATGTTTGTGATGTCCTATGTCTACAAAATATTGCGGGCGCTTGTTTCTATGAATTTCTGTAAAAATATGGATCAATTGAGACATAAGTCATTGTAACTATAGGTCTCAAAGCTGTCAAATAAATGTTCAAATGACTTTTATTTGTTTGCTCTGTTTTATTTATATTTTCATTAAATATAATTAGGATTTAATGTCTAAAGCAACGAACTTGCAGGTAATTTTATAATTCTACAATCTGTATTTTATTCTGTATCACGAAACTAGGATGAAAAAATGTATCTTTACTTTTGACGAAATTCGTATGTTCAAACAAGTGACAAAAGTAATTTTCTCAATTTGATGAAATATTCGCTCGGAGTATTTCCTTGGAAACGGTTTCGTGAAAATTAAAGAAAATTTCGTGAAATTTGAGTATCCATTTCTGAGAGTGTATGGGATGTTCCCTATTTTAAACGGGTAATATCACTACTGGTTTGTGTATGGGGACACCCGAAAAAATTTCGAAGCATTGCGTTCTATGACTGATATTTTTATTAATCATAACACCTTTATTTCGCCCAAATCGCAATAAAATTAACATTTATTATTCACATGCATAAGAATTTTTTTTTTTTTTTTTTTATAGAATATAGTGGGATTAGCATTAAGATTTACAGGGCGGCACAAAAATATTCAGATAGATTAGGGCTATAATTGGAAATTGTTGGAATTGCATTCTCGTTTTCATTAAGCGCTTTCAACTTTTTATTACAATGTTTAAGACTGATTATGAATTGGATTAGCTATATTTTTCTATCTTTCTGTTCGTCTGACTAACCGTACGTCTACCTGTCTGCCTTTAGTGTCCGTAAATTTTTCCGGAATTTCTTCAAAATGACATGTTATTCGTGCTCATTGCAGCATGCTCCAATTTCAAAATGGTATAAACAGCACAACTTTTTTGTATAGAGGATGAATACCAATGAAATGCCAAAAAGTATGCCAATGCATTACGTTTCATGAGGAGAATATTTTTTTTTAATCATATTTAAATAGCTTTGTAATGCACATATTTTAATGAAATAGACATTTATTGTTATATGCTAAAAAAATATTTTATATTGAATATGATATATTTAACATTAAGATTTACAGGGCTGTACTAAAATATTCAGACGCATTAAGAGTTATTTCCATTTATGTTAAGCATTTTTAATACTTTACTAGGAAGTTTAAAAATTATTATGAATTCTATCTCTGTCTCCCTGTCTATATTTCTGTTTATCTGTCTGTTTGTTGTGTGATAACGTAGAGAAAGTACATTGAAAATTTAATGATGCAACAATCACGTACAGTTTGAAAGTGTTATAATCTATGCAAATTGTATGATTTTTCGTTCTTATATCAGATAGGCCCACGAGTGGCCGAGCGGTTCTACGCGTAAAAGCTGGTAGACGTGAAGTGCCGGGTTCGATCCCAGGTCACACTCGTCAGCCTAGCTGTTCGGAGTTTTCCGTGGGTTTTTTTTCCGCGAAACTCGTAAATACGGGCTAGAGTATCTCTTAGGAAGACCTCTATGGGTGGCATTCCCCCTCATGCCTAGGACCCTAGAGCAGTCAATCGGCCTTATTCCCAAACACCAACACCAAAACTTGTATGATATAGGAACAAGTATAGGAAGCGTAAATATTTTCAATTTCCGCATTTTTATGGCCATATACCTTTTGATATATCCGAAACACAATTTTTTAAACAGAAGTATTTATGCTACTGAGTTATAAAAACGCAACAAATTACAAACCTAGACCTGATAAAATACATTAAACTTTATTTTGAAGAATTTTGACGTTAAAAAACTCATCTTAGATTTTACAATATATCCTATTCTATCAATACTGTTTAACTTTTATATATATATATATATATATATATATATATATATAATAGGAATAAAATAATATTTTAAAATAATCTGTAAGAATCTACAAAAGAAAAATATTTCTACATATTTTTTTCTTTTTTGCTGACTATTTCTAAATATAGGTAACACTATACTATACCATTATTTTTATAATATACTTGATAAATACATTTTGACATCGTTTAGAGGAAATTTCTCCTAAAAATATACGGTGAATTTGTTATGAAAAATTATTCTGATTCAACTTTGGAATGAATCATTGTAGAGGGAGCGTAATAATAATGATACACACACACATATATATATATATATATATTTCCCCCTTTAATATCTATAAATGCTGTAGATATTGTTTTTTTTTTTTTTCTTGTGGTACTCATTATATTATTACCATGTTTTTATTAACTTCGATTCTTGTTTGTTTGTGGGTTTGTGTGTTTGTCAGGGACAAATCTTGCAATCGATTTTTAACTAACTTCCCGACTAGCTAGATATTTGAAATTTTCAGGACAGCTCACAACACGGTGACAATACATTTTTCTAATATTTTTAGTCAACTATTTCAAGTCCCGCTGCCTTCGGCAGCGCTTATATGATTCGACAGAAAATTTATTTAACTAACTTCCCGACTACCTAGACATTTGAAACTTTCAGAATAGATCAGAACACGGTGAAAATGCATTTTCTTAATACCTTTAGTCAACTGTTTCGGGTTCCTGCTGCCTTTGGCAGCGTTATCAGTACAGAGCTTGCAATCGATTTTTCACTAACTTTCCGACTAGCTAGACATTTGAAACTTTCAGGACAGCTCACAACACGGTGACAATACATTTTTCTAATAATTTTAGTCAACTATTTCAGGTCCCGCTGCCTTCGGCAGCGCTTATACAATTCGACAGAACATTCATTTAACTAACTTCCCGACTACCTAGATATTTAAAACTTTCAGAATAGTTCAGAACACGGCGAAAATGCAATTTTTAAATATTTTTAACCAACTGCTTCGGGTTCCTGCTGCCTTCGACAGCGTTACCAGTACAAAGCTTGCAATCGATTTTTCACTTACTTCCCGACTAGCTAGACTTTTGAAACTTTCAGGATAGTTCTGAACACGGTGAAAATACATTTTTTTAATACCTTCAGCCAACTGTTACGGGTTCCTGCTGCCTTCGGCAGCGTTATCAGTAGAAAGCTTGCAATCGATTTTTCACTAGCTAGACATTTGAAACTTTCAGGCTAGCTCATAACACTGTGACAATACTTTTTTAAAAACTTTTAGTTAACTGCTTCAGGTCCCTACTGCCTTCGGCAGCGTTTATATGATTCAACAGAAATTTTATTTAACTAACTTCCTGACTAGCTATACATTTGAAACTTTCACAATAGTTCAGAACACGGTGAAAATGCATTTTTTAAATACTTTTAGCCAACTGTTTTGGGTTCCTGCTGCCTTTGGCAGCGTTACCAGTACAAAGCTTGCAATCGATTTTTCACTAACTTCCCGACTAGCTGGATATTTGAAACTTTCAGGATAGCTCAGAACACGGGGGCAATACATTTTTTTTAATACTTTTAGTCAACTGTTTCAGGTCCCTACTGTATTCGGCAGCGTTCATATGATTCAACAGAAAATTTATTTAACTAACTTCCCGAGTAGCTAGACATTTGAAACTTTCGGAATAGTCCAGAATACGGTAAAAGTGCTTTTTAAAAATATTTTTATCCAATTGCTTCGGGACCCTGCTGCCTTCGGCAGCGTTTCCAGTACAAAGCTTGCAATCAACTTTTAACTAACTTTCCGGCTAGATAGCCATTTGAAATTTTTATAATAGCTCAAAAGACGATAGCAAGGAATTTTTTTAATACTTTTTTCCAGTTGCTGGGGTTCCGGCTGCCTTCGGTAGCGTTTATATGATTCAACAGAAAATTTAAAAACATGGTTTATAAAAAAAATTTTATCTTATAATTATTTCTGTTTTATTTTCAATATGGTTTCTATTTTTCTGAAGGTAGAGCCTATTTTAATTGCGGTCAATGAAGATAGATATTTCATTAAAAAAGCATTGCTTTTGGTAATTTTTGGTGGTGTTAGAAGTTTGTATTCGTTTTATTATTATAGTTAAATTTCTGTTTTCATTCAGTAGAAATGTATTGCATTTCTGTATAATACATAAATACTGAGAAGAAAACCGATGACGCTCGGAAGTCATAGGAAAGAAAAGTTAATAATGGACTCAACCTCTTAGTCTTAAAGTGAATTTTTTAGCAAACACAAACAAATATTTAATTTAAATACAGAATAACGGTTTAAAAAAAAACCTGTAATATAGTTTCTTTTCTTTTTTCTTTTTCTTTCTTTCTTTCTTTCTTTCTTTTTTTTTATGTATCTTATCTTTCTATTAAACATATAAAAATTAAAATTACTAATATATTTTATGTTTGAAAATAAATAGAATTTTTATTTAAAACTAAGCAATCATTAAAATAGTATAAATGATTATTTATATTCTAATAAGGGAAACAAACTTAACAGAACTTAAAAAATAAAATAAAATAAATAAATAAATAAAAACTTGCACTCTTTGTTTTTTTATCTATACTTGTTGCTTCAAAGTGTTTAATTGTGTGGCTACAATGCCTTTGTTTAATCCATTTTTATGATAATGAAGCATAATTCGTATTCAACTTGTTGAAGAAAGGTGGAGGCTTCAAGAAAAGGTTCAAACTATTTGCTGATGTAATAACGCTGTACACATACAAGTTGTTAATTAAATATAAAGAGGGAATTCTTGGGATTTTCCTTTAGTAATTACTTTCATGTACACAGTGACTTGTTTGAAAACTCATAAATAATTCTCATTATTTAGAAATGTATTATTATAAAATGAGTAAAGGAAAGTAATAAAATGCTTTCAAGTAAGCATATGCACTTTTACAATTGTAGAAGGATGGATGGGTGCTAAATTTTATGAATTTTTAAACTGGAATTTTCCTTTGTAGCATGCCGAAATTGTTGGATATTTGGCTAAAACTTCAAACAATAGTAAACAGCAAACGAAATGAGATGGAGTTACAGCACATTCGTTTTAATTCAAATTCTAACGGGACATATAAATTGTTTGAATTATAAGCAAACCATATTCTCTTGAATATGACTTTCAAAAGATAAGTCTAAATTTGAATTGCAGTAATTAGAACATTTCCTGATAAAATTCTAAACCAAATAAATATTATTAGTTAAATATTTGTATCATCAATACTGATATAATATTTTTTTTTTAAATATTTATGCAGTTTAAAGCCATTGGATACAATATAACGTAATATTGTACTTTTATTGGCTTGCAACGAAGTATATCAGCATATCAGCATATTAATGATTTTTTAAAGTCTCTAATAAGTTGCATTTTGATTTTTCTTATTACATTCACTATCCTCAAATAAAATAAAAAATAAATAGATTAAACTTTACTTAATTATTTATTTCGTAGAATTTTCATTTATTCTAAATGCTATCTTAACCATCGTTTAATGTCTAGACTTAACTATAGGGATTACATTATCTCTATCAACCAAATATATATAACATACATGCCAACATCTTAATTAATATTATGTAGCATTGTTAGCCCCGCCTTCTCATTGACACCAGTATTTTTTTTACAGTGTTTTCCTTCTTGTTGAATCGTAATTACATTTGAAGAACATTACTCTAAAATTTTACTGGTGTGAAATAAAGGGCAGAATAACATTACTACGGAATATGAATTAAGATGGTGGCAGGTTTGCCTATAATAATGGTTTTAAACTTTTCTCTATTCAATGAGGTGTATAGGTATTTGCTGCATAGATACAAAAATTATGTTAGATATTATCTACATTATTATCCTTTTGGGTTATAGAGGGCCCCTATCAAAATTCACGTTTGTTTGCATATATCTAGTTAATTATTGTTATTACATACCATTTACATTAATAAATGCCTAATGAATCCACAATTTCTATTAAATTAGATACGTAAATGATTATTAAAGGAAAATAACAGGATAAATACAATGGAAAATATCTGGAGTGACGCCACTCGACTTTTCGAACGATTATAAATTGTCAGGCGTTTAAACAAATTTGGCACATTTAATAACTCAGTAAATACTCAAAAGTGAAAAGTATAATAGAGTGCTTGAATTTTTCTCCTCAAATCCGAATATTTGTAACCTAGATAGAAATGTATAGGAATTTTTTTTTCGTCCCTATAAAAGGTTATAAATGGTAAGCACACAATTTCCAGTAACAGGCATTCTACAGCACAACTCCAATACATATACCAATTTCAGTCTATTTTAAGTGATTAAAAATTTTTATTACAATACTTTTCTCACACAGTGTATATTAGTAAAACATACGTCAGTTAGAATTAAAATTTCTATGATTTTATGGAACGCTGCGTTTGGTCCAATGGTCTCAAATTATACACTCACTATTACAAAAGAACAACACCTTTACGAAAATATATAAAATAAGAAAATAAATAGGTAGGGAAATGTAGCTCGATTAGGTAAAATTTTAAGGTTTTCTCGATCGTGTTTTATTACTTTACTACCAACTCTTTTTTTCTCTTCAAAAATAAATAAATAAATAATTAAACAAAATAAATAAATAAAATATAATAATAATAATAATAATAATAATAATTGTTACTTCTGAGAAAAAATTAGATACAAGGTGTACAAAAACCTTGATTTCGTCTTTATTTCAATTAATATTTATTAATTTCGGACTTATACAAATGTGCATAGGACGTACGTCAGAAAAACCATGACTTTGTCTTTATTTCCTTCATTATTAAATGATACTAAAAATATGCAAATTAAAAAAAAAAAAAAAAAAAAAAAAAAGGACTGAATTTTACAAGAAAATGTCTTTAATATTAATTGTTTTAGACATATGCGAATTTACCCAAGAAGAGCTTTCGAATTTTACAAATCTCTTAAACATTTCAGAAAAATATATTTTAAGAATTATATCATTTAAACTTTTATAAGCTTCCTATACAAAATATTTCCGAAGAATAAAAATTTTCATATACACTAATAAATCTGAGTATAAAATTTTAGCAATTTATTATAAAAAGTCCCAGAGATATTTCAAGACAAAATAGCTGGCGCACATCTTTTTTTACATAAATTCTTCCAGTGAAAAAACGTATCGGAAGGCCGTTGCTTTGTCTGCAGCACTCGTGCCTACTTTGTTCGCCTGACGAAGTGTCGTGTGTTCTATCGACCCCAAACAATTGTTGCATTTTTGCTTCTCATTTTATAGTGTTTATTCAAAGTTTTTTTTTTTTCCTTACTTTTTGTGCTTTTTTTTTTCAAGAATTCTACATAAATTGCTAGGGAAAACAAAGAAACGCAAATAATTACTAAATACATTTACATTTTAATTTCTCACTAATTCTTCAAAAAACTTTACTTAAACATATTTTTAATACTTGTAACATTATAATACTGAAATTTTGCATTTTGTTTATTTGGCATTTTTGGCATTGACACAAAGCTTGTATAAAAATTTTGATTTCTTACAATTCTTGAGAGAATTTTAATTGCCTGAAATTTTAATATATTTTATAAAATTCAGTATTTTATTTTACGTAGTTTTTTAATTTTAACTAAGATAAATATTTAGGGTTTATAATTCAAAGTAAAAAGTTTTGGAGCATCCAGTATGTTTCAGAGTCCGTTTACTCTCAAAGATCAAATGCTAGACGTGCTAGTATGTATACGTATCTACTTCTAATAGAATTTTTCTTTCTATTTTCACTAAACTATATGCTGGAGAAAGTAATGATTTTAGGTCAAAATTTCGAAATTGTGATTTGGATATCTTTGCACGTTTAGAGATCGCATGAATCCAGTAAGAAGGTTTGAATGTATAAGAACATATAATTGATTATAAATAATGAAATAAGGTTTTTAGAAGTTGGTCTGTCTGTATGTTTGTCTGTGAATCGTATCAGTATATTCAAGAACAAATAGTAATAGGAAGTCTAAACAAAGTATTCTAGATCTGTATAACATGGGAATTGAAATTTTTATTGAAAATGGACAAATTTTTCGTTTACAGGGACATCCAAGAGAATTCAAATACAACAGTCTATGGACAACATTTCTGGTTGATACATTTCACACTAAGAAAAAAAATATACCGTCTTCATCTAAAATGAATAAGGGGTTATTTTCTAAATATCTTAACTAAAAATATAGATTTTCGAGCTATGCGCATAAGGCACGCCAATAAACTGAATAGACGAAATGATCGAGGATTTCTAGTCTATACATTTATAGATGATGAAACAATATTCCGAATATTCTGAATCTTTTGTATTGCGCGAAATTCTCACTTGATTTTCTAGAATTGGGTAAAACAAAATTATAGTTTCTGAAACCCGCCTCTTGTAGTCTCAGAGATTTTTAAATAACTTTGCCCTCGAGAATATAGGCAAACGCTCTAGAATTCTAATAGGGGTTTTTAGAACTCGCTTTCAGAGGGGACTAGAATTTATAAGGATGACATGGAACTATTTTTTCTAGAGCCAAAATTTAGATTATAGATGTCAGTTACAGAATTTTTTCTGAATGCAAAATCTTTAAACTGCCTTAAAAAAATGAAATGAACACATATGTTTACATGTATAAGAACATGTTTCGTGTAGAATAGGCGCTAAGGAAAATTATTCACCATTTGTTAACAAGGTCACACTGAAGAATTCGGATATATTAGGGCTATATCTTAAAAATGATGAAAGTACATTTCAAGTCGTGTTATGTATTTTTCATATTTTGCTAAATTTAAATACACTGTGTGATATGTATATAGTCTGTAGACAATATACAGGGACACCCAAAATTAAACAAAACAGTCTTTTCTATTGAATGTAATTAATGGGAGTGCTTCACTCTATATTTCCAGGTCCAGGAAGCTGCTTAGGAATGATAATTATTTTCTCATACCTATAGGACAGAAAAAAAATTCATGTTTGAAGTCGAATTTCTCTCTCTAATCTTTTTCCATAATTACGCGTTTTGAGGTCTCCTGAATACATAAATAAATTTTTTGATAGTTGATCTGTGCATATTTCTATTATTAACAAAACTCAAAAATAAATAATGAAGAAAATTCAAATTGGGCATTTTGAAAGTTTTAAGAAGTGGTACAGATAAAATTGTCTGAATATTTTTAAATAAGCTTTTATTTAATAACAGCCCTAAATGTTTTATGAACGTAAGTATTGTATTCAAATGGGGATGTGAGGAGTAGTCGTCACTTCACGCAAGAATAGGTATCAAATAAAATTATTCCTAAAGCTACTTTGAACTGTTTTTAAAATTTCATCATATAAATTAATTGATATCTTAGTCTGTAATCTGTCTTCGAAGTATGAAGTTTTCTTACCCTTCAAATGAAGAGTAAGAAAATGTCCTGTGATTGTCACATCAGATTATTAAACTGTATTTTAATTTATTAAATGAGAATTCATTTTAGTATAATTTGAACTGAAACACTCCTGTATAATATATCGAATAAATTATTTATTTTTTCTTTCAAATAATAAATTTTTACTTTCTCTTGTCCATACAGGTAAAAAAAAATATATGTTATTTTGGTTACAAATTTTAGAAACTGAGTTTTTGTTGTATTGATACACTGTGGCGTTACCTGGTTCCGCAAACAAACGTTTACAAGGTTGAGTTTTAAACATACGTGCTTATTTTTTATATACTTAAACTTTAAAACAAATAATTGAAGGAAGTTCAAATTCAGTATTTTGAAGATCATATGATTTTGCTATTTGGAAAGTTTGACTAAGTAAGATTGATAAATTCCAAAGACTTGTATGGATGAAAATTATTTGAAAAATTTGAAATAAGTATTTAAATATAATAAAATTTTTAATATTTCATGAGTATAATATTTAAACGGGTGTTTGAGAGGACCCTATACTCACTCACATAAAAATATGTGCCATACTACTACTAATAATAATAAAAATAAAAATTTCTTTTAAATCAATCGAGGTAGAAGTAAGCAATACATGTGACACATCAGTTTATTTTAATAAATACACTATCATTTACAAAAATAAAATTATTTCATTAAATGTTTACAAGCATGAAAAGATTATTATATTTTGCAGATTTGATTTAATTTTATTTTCTTCGAACATATAAAATAACAATAATAATATAAACCACCGTGAAAACAAAATTAAAATATGAGTATGGGGTCATTCCAGTAGGTCTGTAGACACGTCCGCATCGCGTGGTAAAATATAATCTGCAAATCGCCTCTGGTGTCGATATTTCATTTTCTATTGAACGAAATTTATTAGTTTTAAGTTACTTTGTAATTCAAATTAATCGAAGCATCATACTCTATCGGTATCACCTTGAAACTGGTTAAAACGGAATGAATATTAAATGATTGTTTTGTATATGCATTGTAAATTATTGCATATGTCATTCAAAATGTATAATTAAGAACTTCAAAAAACATTTCAGAATCGATGATGGATACAAATGATGGAAATTATTATTACTATTAAAAAAGTTTGTTTTTAAATATATGGAGCAGGAGGATTACGTAGTAAAGAAACTATATAACTACTGATTTTATGCAGTATTGGGGGATTATAATTAAAGCTATGATTTCAAAATTCTGTCATTTTAAAACGGCTGTTGAGGATGACTTGATATTTTACCAGAACAATTGTTAGGCAACGGAATTTTGTCTGGCAAAGGAAAAAATCAAAGAAGTTCCAAAATGTACCGTTAATCATTCGTAAAATGTTTATTTCATGAAGCTCCTCTTTTTCTCTACCGTTTCCACTGTAAACACACGTTCTTGTCTTTTTGCTAAAAAAGCTGTCGTGTGTGTATGTGTATGTGTGTGGGGAATCTTCTGGCCGTTATGTCTTGGAAAATAATAAATATAGAACTACGAAACTTTAGAATTGAAACAGGTCTGGTGTACAGATAAATTTTCCAAATTTTGGTGAAAATTGAAAAACCGGAAGTGGTACATCAAAAACCGGAAGTGGGACCGCAAGTCCGTATCTCAAAAACGGCTCTAACGTTTTTCTTCAAATTTGCTATATAAACATTCTATGAGATGTCCTTTCGAATGATATAGTTGGTTAATTCAGGAAAATTGATAGGCGTCCTGTATAATATAGGCGTTCTCAATTTCAGGTCTCACGTTCCTTTAAAAACGGGTTTTTTTCGAACTCGCTATATTAAATCGTTATATTAAACTCGCTATATCCTTTTGTATGTAATTATTGTTTTCCGGTCAATAATTGAGTTTTGGTGAAAGTTGGTAATTCAAAAACAGCTCTAACGATTTTCTTGAAAATTGTTCTATAAATCCATTTCTTTCTCATGTATCACATGCTTATTAAAGGAAAATTAACAGCAATCCTATTTAGGTAGGTCAGAAGTTTATGTGGATCTCAGAAATTTAGCGTTAAAAAAAAAAAAAAAAAACTACCATTTATTTTTACCTCGCTATATGTAAGCTTCGCTTTATATGTCTTTACATGTGTATAAAGTTTCTCTTACCGGAAAAATTTTAGGTGTCTACTTCTTTAGGTCTCTTTTATACATCCTGATCACATTATCTCCAACAAATGCATATAATACGTGTAATAGTGGTAATGGAAGTTGGTTGTTTCACATCAGATTTTTTATTATTATATCATTTAGATACTTATATTTCTCTTGAAAAGGAACGTTAATTAAACAGCGGAATTTCGCTTCCATTAGTAAAAACTTCTTCTTCTTCTTTTTTTTTTTTTTTTTTTTTTTTGTCTTTTAAGTGGGTTAATGACAAAGTTATATTTTCGTGAGGAAATCTGCCCTTATCAGATTTCTGGTCTTCTAGCACATTTGTTTCATTAAAATTGCCGGCATAGATAAAAGTATTCTGTAGAGGTTTCAGAATTAATTAAAAGTTCTGGATTTTATTTTCAAATTCACCCGTAGTTAATCAACTAAGAAAAATTTTTGACTTCTTTCTTAACAAATATTTTTTCCCTATTTTCTTTTTTTGTCAAAAAACTTTAACTATTCCTTTACCCTCTCCCCCTCCTTATAAAAGAGAAAAAGAAAAGTATGTTAGTAGATCTACTGCAGCTTAATATTTTTTTCTTTGTACATATAATAATCAAGTTAATTTAGCACTTCCGCTCTACTTGTTGTACAGTCAATATACCCTATTAGAATTGGACCAAAGAAAGGATATCATATATTATTCACAGATGAATCCTACTTTTGTTTATAGAGATATAACGGCCATTTATGAGTCGGGTGACTTCCAGGGAAACGTTGCTTTCAAGTTCACATTGCCTATAATTAGTACAATACTGGATTATCTCTGGCTATAGCGGTTTGAAATTCCACCGTGTTCGAAAAATGGGCCGGTAGTTCTAGCCATCGTTTCAATATGACTGTATATCATTGGGCATAGTTGAACTAATGCCCAGTAATATTACCGTGTTTTCGCTGATTGTAAATAAATATTGATAAAAACCCCTAACATCTTTCGTTTTTTCTTAGATTTAAATTCTGTTTATTCTATCTCTCGTAACGTTTCGAATTTACACGATATTTGTTTGGGGTTTTCATATAAGTAGTCCAATACCTTTGGCTATTAAATTATGCAAATGAAATTTTTATAAAGCTTGCGCATGCGTAGTTAAAAATTATTTAATAAAAGTACTCGTATTTTGTAAGATATTTAACATTTTTTCATTCTGATTGCTGTACGCTGTATCTAATGTAGTATGCCATATTTCCTGAAATTGACTTTGCACTGGGTTTAATGCCCTACGCGTTATATTTAAAAAAGTGGAAATTCCTTTTGCAAAAAGAAATCGATATATCTCCATGAATATATGGGGTAGCCTCATAAAATTTTCTACAGATAATGAAAATGTCCTCATAATCACATGCTACAGCCAAAACGCAACATAAGCATTACCTTTTACAGGATAATCCTAAACATTTTGATTTTTGTTTAATTTTTTACTGGTACCCTTTTCCTTTTCATGACACAACTTTTACTGAAAAATATGAGGTATAGCATGTTCTTTACACTACCAAAGTTTCAAGATGATTCCTAAAGAAACTTTCAAGATATTTAATAAAACGTAAAAAAGCGAAAGTGTTCACATTATTTTGTCTTCCATCTGCATGAAGAAATTATCGTAATAATGTCAAAAATCCAACTTTGAGACTTTGGTGTATCTATACATTTTGTGGTCCCCTGAGTTCATATTAGATAATTTTTCTACGATGTATGTGTGTATATATGTATGTATGTATGTGAATGTTTCTGAGTGAACACAATAGCGTCTAAACGCTTTGTACGAATGAGTTGAAACTCGGTACGTATTTTATAGGTCACTGTTGCATGAACCCTATTGATTTTGGTAAATCAAGCACTTGCAGTTTTTTTTTTTTTTTTTTTTTTTTTTTTTTTTACAGGGACACAAAGAAAATTCTTTATTATTATGGTCTATGGGCCCAAATTCTTTAAAATGTGATAGCGTCAAAACGCCTTATTCAATTTATTTGAAAATTTATACACATATTGTAGATCCTTATTCAACGAATTACATATATTTCGGTGTATCTAGGGTGTATAGTTCTTTTTTTTTTTTTTTTACAGGAACACAACGAAACAGTCTTTATCATTATGCCCTATGGGCTCAAATTCTTTAAACTGCGATAGCGACTAGATGCCTTATCCGATTACGCTGAAAAATTATATACATGTCATTGTCAATGAATTATATGAATTTTGGTGAGTCTAAAACTTATAGTTTTTTTACAGGGTGACAAAGAAAAATTCTTTATCATTGTTGCTTATGGGCTCAAATTATTTAAAGTGCGATAGAGATTAAATGTCTTATTTGGTTGATCAAAAAATTTACACACATGTTATATATCGCCGTCACACAAACTGTATGAATTTTGGAGAATCTAGCAATTATAGATTTTACAGGGATACAAAAAACAATTTCTGTACTATTCGGACTTATGGACTGAAATTGTTTTAAGTGTTATAACGTCTGAACGCCTCACCCAAATGAGCGGAAAACTTATTTACCTGTTATAAGTCACCGTCGTACCAAGTATATAGATATTGATGAGCACTTACAAATTTTTACAGGGACATAACGAAAATTTGTTGATAATTATGATCTATGGGTTCAAATCACTTGAAACAACGTTAAATTAAACAACATGCTATGAAAAAAAAAAGTTTTTCAATAATGAAAAGTTTTACTAAGGTTATATGCGATAAACTATATATGTATGCCTATACAATATACATGTACAATAATTATATTATTTCAAATACTTTTTAATGTTTTAAATTATACATTTTATCCGATCGCATAAAATACAGCAGACAGGGAGAACTTTCACAATTTTGAAAAAATGTATATATAAAGAACTTTGAGAAACCTGCAGTTAAAATTTTAAAGTTTGATATGATCATACCTAAGGTACGACAGCTTGCTATACTGTAATTTAGTTATTTCTTCTAATTTCGTTTTAAAATTTCTATCAAATTCTTTTTACAATTTATTTTATTTATAATGTAAAGAAAAATACATTTTTTCCCGCAAGCTAGAATACCTTTTCTCCTCTATAAAACTAGGGAATATTTGAGGAAACGTTTATAATAGATGATTTTTAAAAACATTTTAACTAAAGATTCAAAACGAATTTTTAGCCACATGCATATTTCTTTTTCTTTTCTTTTCTTTTCTTTTATTTGTTTATTTGTATAGAATAAAAACTATAAAAGTTGGCAAAATCTTTGTTAGTATCTTATTATGAATTTGAACGTTTTTAATCTAATTTCTTTTGATATTTAAGCCATACTAACTTCGATAACTTTACTGATATCAACGTTTTCTTAAATTATCCATTCATCTCGTTCTATTGAATCTTAGTGCAGATGGTTACTTTAAATAGAGAAGCTATTCCTAGAACTAATTTCTTCTATATTGATCCAAAAGTGACGAAACTCCTTCAGCCCTGCGTCATTTATTTGTTTCGAATTCGCAAAATGGAGACTTTTCGCAAGATCGATTAAAAAATAACTTTTCTTCTCCCTTTTTATTAAACACTTTCCCTCCACCTGTAACTCGCACAAACAGAATGGGCACGTATCGGACAAATATAACAAACAATTATATAGAATGACGTTTATTTGACGTAATCCATGACGTTAGAGGTACCTGTGACGTCATAACATGCACAGGGGTATCTATTGCGTAAATGCACACATGTGTATATGCATATGAATTTTATGAATGAAACTGCATTTCATTCACAAAAACTCTAAAATACTATTGTCAGAATTTTAACATTTCCTTTTTATGAAATACTTAGATATTTTTTACAAATCAACTATAAGCCGCAAGTGCATTATTTGCAAAATAACTTAAACAGGGCTTTTCTAAAGGCAGAAATTCGTAACTGGGCGACATTTGTGTGTGAGGTTTTTTTTTTTTTTTTAAATAAATTTAAGACATTACAATTTATACTTATTAACATATTCATGTATATTTATATTATATATATATGTGTGTGTGTGCACGTATGCACCTATGTACATAAGCACAGATTTTTAATTGAATCTTTCCGACTATTTATTTAAATATGCGATGAAAACAAAAAAGTATATTGTTTCCAGTAAAATTTACCGAAATAAAATAAACAAATCTATTGTTAGTATGCTAGTTCTTTAATCGGTTGCTAATTATTTAAGGAATTTCAATGCTTGATCTAAAAACAAATATATTAAAATATGATTCTGTTTAATTTATTTTGATGAAAATTTAAATCTTAAATTAATGAATGCAACTCATTTTTATTTTTAACATGTAGTCAAAAACTTCTATATGATTTTCGTGCGTTATACTTGAAAAAAATAAAATAAAAATAAAAATGTTTTCGCATTTTTCCAAGAATCTATTTTATGTTACTTTGCTTTGACTTTATTATTAACGTGTAATGACTGATCATCATTTCACTGTATATATAAATATTTCATATCATACATTCAAACTCAAACACATGTAAATTTTATTTATTTATTCATTTTTATCTTGTAATAGAATTAATCTCAGATTTCATTATTTAATCACAAGTTACACTTATTTTATTCTTTTTACTAGTAAAAATGTAACTGTATTTAATAGGAGTAAATAATAACTTCTATGTTCTTCTTATTTAAATTCTATTTTCTTAAAATATATTTTAAAAAATATATAAAATATTTATTAATTATAAATTAGATTGGGAAAATCAAGGCTATTTATCTTGTTTTATTATTTCAGTCTCTAAATTCAACCAAGAGACAAATTCAACAAAACAATGCATGTATTTCACTTATAGAAAATGATATTTAAATTTTAATAACAAACATAATTTTCCCCTGCTAAATGTGTAAAGAAATGGAGAAATAAATGTTTTAATAAATCGAAAAACTAATTTTATCACTTAATCGAAAGCATTGAAAAATAAAATTTTTCTAGTTTACAGTAATAAGCTGTGAAATTTAGTTTACAGTAATAAGCTGTGAAATTTAGTTTACAGTAATAAGCTGTGAAATTTAGTTTACAGTAATAAGCTGTGAATTTTAGTTTACAGTAATAAGGTGTGAAATTACGTATATTTAGAGCCATGTTTCACTTATAGTAAAATTTTAGCTTCAAAAATTGAAAATAATATATATTTATTACTGTTTATTTACTTTTATCATGCAAATCAGATAAAGGTAAATAAAATATACGGTAATAAATTAAAAACAATACTGGTATGTTTTCTGCACAAATAATGTTTTATATATTAATTTTCTGTTTCAGTAACCAAATAATTTATCCCTACATCAAACATAATTTGGGAACCCATTCCTATAATTCTATGACAATAAAGTAAATCTTCTTCTTATTATTATTATTACTACTACTACTAGGATGAATACTGAATTTTTATTATGCATCATTTGTGTGTTATTGTATTTTAAATATTAACTTGAGAGTGGAATAAAAGTTATATGTTAAAAATATAAACTATTGGTTTTAATATCAAATTAAATTTCATAAAATATTCCTTTTAAATGTCGTTGTTCATGCAAAAACAAGCCATTAAGGAATTTCTTTATGAGCTTCTATAACGATCATAATACAGTAGTTTATTCTTGGTATGTTATATAACTTCATAATTTTATCGATTTTTCGTCCCTTTCTCTCTGTGGAGAGAGAGAAGATAGCGGGTTGAGGTATTCGATTCTAAACTAGCGCCGCCTAGTGATTCGGTGGAGAAATAAAGTAATATCTTGAGTTGCGATAGTTGCTGTTCTACTTTTGTTTTTCTATTTTAGAATTTTTAAATAACTCTTTGACATTTTATTGCATGATTTCATTAAGATGAAAAATAGTTTTCTTAATGAAACGGTTTATATGACCATATTTATGTAACAATTAATAAGAAAATTTTCTATCACTTTTTCTAATAATTTCTATACATTTTTTATGTTGTGTATAAAAGTGCCTTTATATATATATATATATATATATACCAATATTTCAATGGAAACGTAACTGAAAAAATTAGCTTATTTTGTATTTTTGACCGCTTAAATATTTTACTGTTGAATTATTAATTATTAATTCTGCTTTTTCCAATTTCAGTTTTTCAATTAACTGTTTTACTTTTCATTGTATATCTTTTTAAATCGTTAAATTAAAAAATTAAACAATTAAACAATTAAATAATAAACAATTAATAATTAATAACTTAATAAACTTTTCTCAAAATTTCAGAATTTATTTATCTCTTTTATGTTATTTTATTTAAGAAAAGGAGTCTAGAATGTATTTTTAAAAAAGTGAATTTAATTATCAAAATTCCAATAAAAATTTAACTTAAAAACTCACTTTATGTTCGTAATCACTATATTGCCCAACACCTAATTTCAAGAACTTAAAAAAAGAAAAAAAATCCCGTAAAATAATTTTTAATAGACAAATGTGAACTGCAATTCTAGCAATTTAATTTATTATACTTTTCTTTCTTTCTTTTTTTTTTTTTTTTTTTTTTTTTTTAGAATAAAAATATTTTTTGTGAATTTATGCTATCATAATTTTTTTAAAATACATGCATGTTTTTAAAAATTTTTGATACATTTTGTTTTTTCTATTTCAGACGAAATCAAATATCGTTCAAACCTAAATCTAGAATGGAAAAAATACATTTTTATAATTTTCCTACAAAATATCCGCCCCCCCCCCCTTTTTTTTTTTAAGATAATCACAAAAAATTTTGTTACACAATTGTAAAAAACGTAAAATAATAATAATAACAATAATAATAATAATAATATAACAGTAATAATGTATAATAATAATATGTCTTGTTCCACAATATTTATAATTAATGGACATAATTAGAACGATTTTTTTTTTCCTTGAAGCGAGGGAGACACGCACAGCAAAAGGGGGGAAAACCATAAAGTTTTAGCAAAAAATAGAAAAATTATTTAAATTAGAGTAAATCAATGAAGGAAAACTGGGATAGAAGAAACTATAAATAAGGAATAAATAAATGAAATATAGCAGATACAGAATAACATCAAATCTGTTATTCTAGGTAATATCTACTTTTGCCATTACTTACGAAAAAGGTACAGGAAACGGCTTTCCTCAAAATACAAGAAAGTCAAAAAGACTAATTTATTTTTAAAAAGTTTACACAAAACAAGAGAAAATCCACTCTGTTTTAGAAAAGATTAATTTATTGCTGAGATATATGAACCTCACCAACAGTTGGTTGACAACCAAACATTTGGAATTGTAATGTGCCTTCTGAGATAATTAAGCATAAATGACTATAAATTGCAAAAATTTCAAAGTATAGAGCAATTAAAAAAAAAAAAACAAGTACATAAAAATGCAGCCAGCTGTTTCAATAATATTGAGCATACTGTTATAAATGCAAAAATATCATATATAGGTACTCTTACACGTGAAAAAAATCGGATTCTAGTGACAGTTTATCAGTCAATGGAAATCAAGGGGTTATGAGGAACTAGCTAATAGAATATTGAGAAAGGATATTGTAAAAACCATATGAAAATTTTAAGAAATTTAGGAATATTTATAAAACTTCCAACAAACAGAAAGGAAAATGGGATGTGGGGGGGATGCCCAAAGACACAATTGACAATATTTTTAGGTTATTCTAGATGCAAATCCTTATAGGTGTGCGACGTTAAATTCATGTGTAGACTTAGGCACGAAGTTTCCGAAACAGTGGATTTTCTTGTGTTTTCAGTAAACATTTTCAAAATAAATTAGATAATTGTACTTCTTAAATTTCGAGGAAAGTCGTTTCCCGGTCTTTTTTGGTAAATAATCCCAGAAGTAGATAACATTTGGAAAGGAAAATTTGATATTATTAGTAATCTTCTATATTCCACATATTTCTTTTACTCATTCCTTATTTATGTTTTCTTCATTGAATTATTCAAAATTAAATAATTCTTCAATTTCATGCTAAAACTTTATGGTTTTCTCACTTTTGTTGTACATTTAAAAAAAAAAAAAAAATCTAATTACGTCCATTAATTATAAATATTGGGGAAGAAGACATATTATCATACATTATTGCTGCTGTACTATTAATGTTATTATTTTACGTTTTTTACAGTTATGTAACAAAACTTTTTGTTTTATTTGCTGAATCAAAGTTAAAACTGTGATTATTCTTCCAGCAATACGTCGATAACCACTTCAGGATTTTTTATGACGATTTTTTTTCCTACTCAAAACAGTTGATTTATTTCAAAATACATTATTTTCTCAAACATGCCACAAAATATAAGTTTTTTTTTACATACCAGTTTTAAGTAGACAAAATGTAATAAAAATTGCATGGAAATTTTAATTCTTTTACATTGCAGCTTTTAACAGTTAAACTAATTTTGAGAAGGGATTTATAAGACCAAGAAAACATTCATCATGAATAACAACTGCAGAATTTTAATGCAAATTCTGCAATGCATTTATTTAAAACTGTTTCTTAAAGCAAAGTGCGAAGAATATCTCCTTATATTATTAAAATCTGTACGCGTGTGTGTTTTTGTCTGTCTGTGTGTCTGTGAGAAACGGCTTGAAACGGAAAAGGCTCCGCCGCTAACGGTCGCACGGACTTCGAACAGGTACCGTCGGACAGAGAATTTATCGCAGATGTACGATATGTAATTTGCGAAACGATGCGACCTTAATTAGCGGAGATCTTATATTATTAAAATCTGTACGCGTGTGTGTTTTTGTCTGTCTGTGTGTCTGTGAGAAACGGCTTGAAACGGAAAAGGCTCCGCCGCTAACGGTCGCACGGACTTCGAACAGGTACCGTCGGACAGAGAATTTATCGCAGATGTACGATATGTAATTTGCGAAACGATGCGACCCTAATTAGCGGAGATATTAATTAAAACGTCGACCATTGTCTAACGAAAAATGACCCAGAATTCACGATTAAATGCTTAAAAAGCGACATTTTTACGGAAAAAGTGGAAAATAAATTAGAAATATCAGTCGTATCGTTACAAACAAGATACCATTGGAAAGGGCTTTTTTTTCTCAATCCGATGGTTTAAACGGCTTATCGATCGGACAATTAGATTTTTTAAAATTAACTAAACTATAAAAAAATGTTGGCAACGAATCACAAGAATCTTAGCTTTGCAGACTTTTCGTCTACAGCAGTCTTCAACGGAAACACATCTGGAATTTAACGGAGTCACGTGTTTCGTAGTGCGATTAAAAATTACAATTTTCTATTTTCTTCAATTTTTCAAATTTTACACATTTTATTTAGTATATAATATTTACACCACAAAACAAACTTGCATTTCAAATTTCATCGATTTTCGTCAATAAACAAAAGATTTACATTTTAATTGCAAATTAAATTTTATCTTTACACGCCGGACATTTTTGCAATATTCTAATACGCGTATTTCAATTTCTAATTACGATTGATTTATTTTTTATACATCATACGAAAGATATTTTAAAGTTCTTTTACATAATTCAAAGTTTTCAACAGATTTACACGTTTTGAGGTCTCCTGAATCAGTGTTCTTTCATGGCGCTGTAATATTTTCAAATTTCAATATTTCAATTTCTAATTATGATTAAATTATTTTTAATCCATCATTCGAAAGATATTTTAAAGTTCTTTTAAATTATCGAAAATTTTCACCAGATTTACACGTTTTGAGGTGTCCTGAATCAGTTTTCTTTTATGGCGTTGTAATATTTTCAAACTTCAATATTACAATTTCTAATTATGATTAAATTATTTTTAATACTTAATTCGAAAGATATTTTAAAGTTCTTTTATATTATCGAAAGTTTTCACCAGATTTACACGTTTTGAGGTTTCCCGAATGAGTTTTCTTTTGTATCTCAGATACTAATTATAATAATTTCATAAGTAATACATCATTAGAAAGCTTTTTTGATTTGGAATCGAACAGTGGAATACAGAAATTTCTACCGCCAGATGGCGTTGTAATTTTTTCAAATTTCAATATTTCAATTTCTAATTATAATTAAATTATTTTTAATGCATCACTCGAAAGATATTTTAAAGTTCTTTTAAATTATCGAAAGTTTTCACGAGATTTACGCGTTTTGAGGTCTCCTGAATCAGTTTTCTCTTATGGTGCTGTATTATTTTCAAATTTCAATATTTCAATTTCTAATTATGATTAAATTATTTTTAATACATCATTCGAAAGATATTTTAAAGTTCTTTTAAATTATCGAAAGTTTTCACCAGATTTACACGTTTTGAGGTGTCCCGAATGAGTTTTCTTTTGTATCTCAGATACTAATTATAATAATTTCATAAGTAATACATCATTAGAAAGCTTTTTTGATTTGAAATCGAACAGTGGAATACAGAAATTTCTACCGCCAGATGGCGTTGTAATTTTTTCAAATTTCAATATTTCAATTTCTAATTATAATTAAATTATTTTTAATGCATCACTCGAAAGATATTTTAAAGTTCTTTTAAATTATCGAAAGTTTTCACGAGATTTACACGTTTTGAGGTGTCCTGAATCAGTTTTCTCTTATGGTGCTGTATTATTTTCAAATTTCAATATTTCAATTTCTAATTATGATTAAATTATTTTTAATACATCATTCGAAAGATATTTTAAAGTTCTTTTAAATTATCGAAAGTTTTCACCAGATTTACACGTTTTGAGGCGTCCTGATTACGTTTTCCTTTGCATCTCAGCTAATTGAGTTAGACCGTTCAAAATTGGTATACGTAGGTTAATTAGGAGGAGCTGAAAGGGTGGGGAAGAGATAGGCGTGCACCGCGCGCGTATCCCCTAACTTGTGCGCGCAGCGCGCACGGGACTGCGCGGCCGAAGGCAGTGGGGACCAGGTCCGACTTTTTAACCGATGAGAAATGATTTTTTTCATTTTCTTTTCTTAAGAATAAAAATTTGATTTGAGAAGGAGTATATGCGCGCAGCGCGCGTATACCTTCCCACGTGCGCGCGCAGCGCGCATGGGTTTGCGCTGCCGAAGGCAGTGGGGACCCGGTGTGAGTTTTTAACCGATCAGAAATGATTTTTTTTTTAGGGGGCACGAAGGGTCAGGTAAGGAATACGCGAGCGCAGCGCGTGTATCCGTGAACTTGTGCGTGCGCAGCGCGCACGTGACTGCGCTGGGGGACCCGGTCCGACTTTGTACCCGATGAGAAATGATTTTTTAAATTTTCTTTTCTTAAGAATAAAAATATGACTTCAGGAGGAATATGTGCGCGCAGCGCACGTATGCCTTCACACGTGCGCGCATGGGTCTGCGCTGCCGAAGGCAGTGGGGACCCGGTGCGAGTTTTTACCCGATCAGAAATGATTTTTTTTTAGGGGGCACGAAAGGTCAGGGAAGGTATACGCGCGCGCAGCGCGTGTATCCCTTAAGTTGTGCGCGCGCAGCGCGCACGGGACTGCACTGCCGAAGGCAGTGGGGACCCGGGCCGACTTTTTACCCAATCAGAAATGATTTTTTTTTTTAATTTCTTTTCTTAACACTAAAAATTACTGTTAGTGATTCATTAATTTTAGTGATTCATTTGAAAATACTGACCCGCTAGCGGGCGAAGCCAGCTAGTATATATATAAAATTGGTAAGAGATAATCATTAAAATTTAAATCAGTCTAGATTTAACATTTTGCTTTATGACTATGAGAGTAATAAATGAGAGTTATAAATACCAGTAATAAATGGCCTATATCCAATTGTAAAAGAATGAAACTAAGAATGTAAGGTTTGAATAATATTAATTTTCGAGAAAAAGTACTTTTTCTTCTTCACATATTTATTTATATTTATTTTGTTCTCTTTATTTATTAATTTTTCTGTAGCCTACTTATTTGAAATCGATTATTTTGACATAAATGGGCAAAACTGATAAATGGTGTATGATATTTTCACAGAGTGTTTTTTTTTTTTTAATTTTTTTTTAATTTTTTGTTAATTATAACAAACTATACCGTTTCAAAATTCTTCGTTTAAACATAAAATAATATTATGTTTGATTATATAAATTCATAATGAAAATTTTCTTTTTTTTTTTTTTTTTCAGGTGACCCTATCACTGCAGGATTAGTCAACTTTGTAGGAAAGAGCGACCTTTACTACATCTTTGTGTTTTAAAATCCACATCGAATCCTTAGTACGAATTCAAGAGTAAGGATTAGCAAAAGTATAAGTATTTGACTCAAGTGGGTGTTAATCAAGCGTTGATCTGCAATCTGAATTGTATATATGAACTTTTGTTATTTCTGTGCAATGTTTAAGCAAATAAAAAATATTCCTCAATTGTTTAACGTTGTAAATAGTCTTTATAATTTTCAACATAAAAAAAAAGAAGAAAAGAAAAAGAAAAATGAATTGAGTTATTATATCATCATTATCATCATGACCTCGGGCACTTTATGAGTATGAAAGTCGAAACATTTCACTTACCTCTACTAAAGCATGAACAAAACCAGAACTTGAACTGCATGAGTTAGGTTCACAATACTGTTATATGTGAATCACTCAGCTAAATTTGGTGATTAAACCGCAATTACAGCCTGTTGTTAAAATGCAATCTGATATGTTCAGTTTAGCCATTAATTATAAGGATTGTCATGAAGCTTGGTGTGTTATACCTAACTGTTAAGCACATTGTTTGCTTAAAAACAATTAAGATTAAAATTAATGCCTAAACTTACATCTCTTCTCAACATGTGTTGTACAGATTATATTCTGTTTTTCCTTTAATTGTCTTCGGGACAGTTTTTCGAAATTGAATTTTTGCTATAATTGCACGTTTTGAGGTGCCTTGAATACGAGAAATATGTTTTTAACGGTTGGTCTGTGTGTCTGTTATCAGCATATTTTAAGAACAAATATCAGCAGGAAATCGATCTCGGAATTCTAAATTTCTCTCATAAAGTGAGGATACACTAAACTTTTCGTTTTGATCAAGGAAACTGTTTGTATACAGATACACCCAAAAGTATTCAAATCCATTTCCTCTAAGGGCGAAATTTCTGGAAGGTAGAGATTAACATGTATTGACTGCCTTAAACAAAATGAAATGAGCATAAATTTTTATATGCATGTTTTATGTCGAATATGGCATGGAAATCGTTCATAATTCGTTTTCAATGCCACCCAAAATAATTCTGATATATTGGAAATATACGTGGAAATTGCTGTAAGTGCATTTCATGTTATGCTATATGTTTTCCATTTAGAACTGGATTTAAATACACAATGTGGTGTATAAATAAACTCTAAACAACATGCAGGGCTTTCCAAAATTAAACGGAAACATTCTTTTCCAATGAATGTAATTGTCGGAAGTGCTTTACTAGATTTTAGTATATCCAAAAATCAACTCAAGAATGAAAATTTATTTCTCATATTCACACGATAGAATTAAGTTTAAAATTTAGGGTTTGTCTTTTACATGTTTTGAGGTTGCCAGAGTGCAAAAGTCAATTAGTTAGCGATATAATTGTGTGTATGTCTTCTATCAGCTTAATTTAAAAGTAAGTATTTGCAGAAAAGTTAATTTTGGTATTTTGTTGTTAATATAATGTTACCCCTTAAATTGTTTGATCAAGATTTGTAAGTTTCAAGGAGTTGAACGAACACCTCCCTAACAGCACAAAATGTTCCAGAAACGTAACAATCATATAACATTAAAACGTTATAAACATTTCAGGAACGTTTAAAAACGTTCAGATTGCTTTCCGATTAGTTTCAAAAACGTACAAATGTCCGCGATCGTAACAAAAAATCACATACGTAACAGAAACGTTACAATCATGTGGCGACTTCTTTTTCGCACCTGGTTCTTTTCTTCCTGTAAAAGCATCTTCAGACACATTAAGACACTGATCACGCTTTGTTTACTTTTAAAGATTTTACTTTTACTTACGGCACAAACATAAAATACATAACGAACACATAAATTAACATCAAATAAAGTATTTTAAAAACAACATATAGAATGGAACGTTAGTCCATCTTGATTCACATACGCACCCACTGTTGCCACACTTTCGTACCAAACTTTTCAGTTCTTGTTTTGGGATACTCTCGAAATCAGAGGTGCGGCGTTCACACCTTCCCTCCAGTTTCACTTGAGGGACAATGGCCTTCACAGTGAAACTACTAACAAAAATTTGTGGATAATTTATATAACTGTCCATGAAAGTCTAATTGTCCTTTTAAATTCTTAATTATTGTTTCATCTTTAAATAAATGTTCATGAAAGTCTAATTGTCCTTTTAAATTCTTAATTATTGTCTCATCTTTGACCTAATATGCGATGTTCCATCAAGAGCAATAACATTTATATTTCACTTAAAATTTAAATAGTTTCTATGGTATAAAATAAGTAACATTTAAGCACATAATAGAAATAAAATATATATATAATATATATGAATAAACATTTATCCTGACATGGATTTTCTTATGCACTTTAAATAATCTTAATGAATTAATATACTTGAATATAAGAAACAAAATAAACACACACATATATATATATGTAATAACAAATACAATATTAAACTAACTTATGACTTTATTCATGAATGCGTGATAAAGCATCTGCAATAGTATTACTGCTTCCTGGCTTATGAGCAATAGTCACTTGATAGCGAGATAGAGCCAATGCCCATCTTTGTAATATGGCGTTCTTAGGAACTGTTTCTGTCAAATATTTTAAAGGGTTATGGTCCGTGTGTAAGATAATAGTGGTTCCATAAGTCCACATTTCGAATTTACCTAATGCCCATATTACAGCATAAGCTTCCCTTTCAATAGTGCTCCACTTTGATTGAGCAGGGGTCAGTTTTTGGCTTGCGAAAGTTATAGGTTTCAGGTTATTCTGCTCATCTCTCTGCATTAGACAGGCTCCAATTCCGGTCACTGAAGCTTCTTCATCTGTTACTTGCCGTGATTCTACGGGCGCATGTTGTATATCTCCAAACTCTTCATCTGTTTCGTAAATAATTCCTACAGCTCTGACAGGTTGAATATATTTACGCAATTTATTTTGATGAAGATGTCGAACACTTCCATCAGGTAGTTTGACATAAAAAGAATGTGGAGACTTCTTTTCTACTATTTCTCCTGGTCCTTTCCATTTTGAACAAAGACGATTTGTTGAATCAGGGATTAACACTACAACTTCATCCCCAACAGAAAATTCGGTATCTTTTGACCGTAAATTATGATAATGTGCATATTTCTGCTGCTGTTCTTGAGCTATGCTATTCGCATACTGTGCCGCGTCTTCTAAACGTTTCCGGAGTTTCAACAGGTAGTCAGCTACAGATTCTCCAATCCCTTGAGGAAGTACGACTTCATCTTCCCAACTTGATTTGAGGATGGCTAGGGGTCCTACAGGTGGTCGCCCATGAACTAGTAGGAATGGAGCAACACCCGTTGTAGCGTTAGGCACTTCTCTGTATGCCCATAACAAGAATGGCAAATGTTTATCCCAGCCTCGACCTTGTGAATTAATTGCATGATGTAGCATGGATTTCATAGTTCCTATCCATCTTTCGACCAAACCATTCGATTGTGGATAACCTGGAGTGGAGAATTTAGGAACACATCCTAATCGTTTTAAAAACTCTTTTGTCAGCTGTGCGGCAAAATTTCTTCCGTTATCCATTGCAATTACTCGAGGAATTCCAGTTCGTACAAATATTTCTATAAATGCATCACAGGCTGCCTTTGCTGTTAAAGACTTCAGAGGTATTGCTTCCGGCCAACGACTATGCTGGTCCATAACGCACAGTACATACTGATGGCCACGTGATGACTTTGGCTCTATTGGGCCTAAAATATCGGCATTAACCACTTGAAATGGGAGTTCTGGCCTTCCAACAGCTTCGATAGGTGTTCTATCGTTTACTTTTCCTTTCCTGCGCATTTGACAATCATGACACGAAGCACATAATTGTTTAACTTCTTTTGGCATTCCTTCCCACCAGAAAGACATTGCAATTCTGTCTCTGGTCTTCTTAGCTGCCAGATGTCCACCAGTAGGAGTTTCATGAGCTAATTTCAAAATGTCCTTTCTTCTGCTTGCCGGTACGACCAATTGAATATATTTCTGTCCGCCTACTTTACCCATATGATATAATAAACCTCTTTCAATCCAGTAACCATTTTTATGTTGCCTAGCTTCTTCGAAGCACTTTTTCAATGTAGGACAGGCTAACTGCTCATCCCTAAACACTTGTGCTTGTGGAACAGGGATATTTTCATTTCTTTCATCCTTACTATCGGTTTCGGTCAATGTCTGTTTATCTACTGAGTTATTAAAGACTTTGGTTTCTGGATGATGCGACTCGCTGTTGTTTAGCTTTGCCTTTCGAATAGTCTCGTGACTTTCTCCCTCCATACAGAACATACACTTTCCATTATCTTCTGTGAGTGGGGTACTAATTGCCTCATCCCCAAGATAATTGTCATTTGAATTATTCTCAGGTACACTGAACAAGGATTGTTCACCGACTTCATTTATTGTGATTACTTCAACCTCTTCTTCTGAAGAATAATTTCCGGGAGACCTTCCCTCCACTTTGAACAAGGACGGTTCATTGTTTTCTTCCACTGGGGTGATATTAACCTCAACCCCTGAATTTCCAGGATTTCTTCCTTTCACATGGAACAAGGATTGTTCTTCGACTTCTTTCTTCGGGATATTCACTTTATCCCCTAAAGAAATGTTTTCGGGAGACCTTCCCTCCACACTGAACAAGGATTGTTCATTAGCTTCTTTTACTGAAGTGATTCCTGTATCATCTCCCAAATAAGAACGCTTTTGTTCCTTCAACCATTCATATACCCTGGGAGTGATTAAAGCTTCCTCAGCATGCACTTGAACATATGGAATGATTTCTTCATCTGTATGAAGACTTAGCGGAACTGACACAAGTTGTGCTTCCACTGGATTACCTATAGCAGGTCTCAAAAGAATTTTCCCACTTGACTGTAAGCGTTCCTCAGGTACAACTGATTTTCGTAGTACGGTGATTTCTGCACCACTGTCCACGATGCCTTGAAATTTTTGGCCTCCGATTCCTAAATCCACTTTTAGAAGATCGCCATCTTTCTCGTTGACTGGAAATTCCCACTCGAAACAAGCGCTATTTAGATTAACACTGACCTTATTAAGGCCCTTACTTTCTTGACTCTTTTTGTTTGTTTTCACGTAAGATGTACTTGCTGAATTGAATTTGGGGCAGGATTTTTTCATATGGCCTTCCTTTCCACACAAATAGCAGGAGAATTTCGGACGAATGTCTCTTTGTTCTTGCTGTGGCTTAGTAAAAACCCTTTTCTCATCTCTATTGTTATTTCCGAAATTCGCCCCTTTGGATGGAAGATTCCAATTTTCTTTATGAGAAATTTCTTTCGGTTTTTTATTGAAAGTCATTTTGACATTTTCATAATCATCTAATTTACTGGAAATAATATCAGATGACTTAAATAATGACCATTCATCGATGAAATGTTCTTTAATTTCTGGAGGTACTTTCCTTTTAATTTGATCTGTAATAATCAAATCATATAATTCTTCAAATGTGTTAACTTCTAATCCCCGAATCCATTCAGTAAAATAGTTTTTCAACTCGTAAGCAAAATCTCTCCATGTGATATCAGCTTTTTTAGTATGCTTAATGAAAAGTTGTCGAAATCTTTCAGGAGTAAGTTTATATCTCTTTAACAATAACTCTTTTACTTTTCCGTAATCATTCGTGATTTCTTCGTCTTCCCGAGCTATAACTTCCGCGATTTCGTATGGCAGTAGCCCAATGAGATGAGAAACCCAATCATCTCTTTTAATTTCGGCACGTTTTGCCTGCCGCTCAAAAAGAACTAAATACAGGCTAATTTCGCATGTTTTAGGATCAAATTTTTGTAAGATGTTATGTAATTTTACGCGCGTTTTCTCAGAAGTTTCATTTGTAATTCCTTTCTTCTCAAGTTCTATTCTTGCATTTTCCAAACGCATTTTTTCCAATTCTATTTCTTTTCTTCTTATGCGTTCCTCCATCTCTTCTTTTCTCTTACGTTCCTCTATTTCTTCCCTTCTTATGCGTTCCTCCATCTCTTCTTTCCTCTTAAGTTCCTCTATTTCTTCCCTTCTTATGCGTTCCTCCATCTCTTCTTTCCTCTTCCGTGCTTCAAGTACGTTCGCTAATGTTTCTTTAACAAATTCTTCATCGTAATTCTTTGAAGCCAAAATAGCATCTCTTAACTCATATAACTTTAAATGTTGAGCTCCTTCCACTCCAAGCTCAGTAGCAACTTCTTGCAAATCTTTTTTATTCCCTTTACCCAAAAATGCCATCTTCGGATGGATGAAATCAAATCAAGTTTAAATTTTCCGTGAAATAAATAAATTTTCTTATATTTATAATCACAAACCCTATTGTTTTCGTTCCTAAGAATGCCAGATTTGACATCTTAGTTTTTATCTTAAACAACATTTTCCCCCAAATTAAATAAAATAATCATTAAGTCGGAATGCATACATAAAAGGAGAGAAAAAAAAATAATATGTATCGAAATAACAAATTAAAAAAAATATGTTTACACAATCAACTCTTTCATTAAATAAATCAGAATATACTTTATTACATAACCAGCTTTCAATAAATTAGAAATAATGTTGCTATAGCAACCTTTAATCAAACTTACTTTTAAACAGAAAAAAAACAATTTCCGATTCATTCCTCAAAGTAAAAATAATAAACAAAACCGGACGTTCACAAGAATAATTCACTAGTTTTTTTTACAGAGATATTTCATTAATATTCCAATAATAATAAAGATAAATCATTATTAACGTCTAACAAATAAACAATCATTCAATAAAACAGAACAAATAAATCAAAACAGAACTAGTTTTTTTTTTTTTTTTTTTTTTTTTTTTTCACAATCTGCTTTAATGAAATCTTATTTATTCTAAATCACGTGATGAATAAAAAGAACACACAGAAATTAACAACAATGACCTTGAATCCGCGATTGTAATGAAATGCTCGCCCTCTGGTGGGCTAAGGTGAAATTATCACACCACTGCATATCCTCATATTATGCAATCGACTTTCCATGATGAAATGGCGGAGAAAGAATAATAATTACACGTGGCTGTCATATTTACTAACAACTGCAGTGTTCAGAGAGCGCCATCTATCGATCATTACAAACGCGGATAGCATAAAAATATATTCTTTTCAACATTCTTTTTACCATTTTCCGGCTTTTTAAATACAAATAAACAAATATATTTTTATTTTCATTTTTCAAACACTAGAATTATTATTATTTCAACATTACGAAATATTTAATTTCCATTTACCTATTCTTTACCTTGTTGGAATACAAAATCGGAACAAAATATCTAAATGCTTAATCCTAATTATTTAACATAAACTTATACAGAATATGACTCTTGATGGAACATTAAAAAAAAAACATACCCTTTTTTTTTCATCACTATCATGAAATAATCCATACGTGCACTAGCTATTTCACATATGCTTGTCGACTGCGCCAATTGTGGCGACTTCTTTTTCGCACCTGGTTCTTTTCTTCCTGTAAAAGCATCTTCAGACACATTAAGACACTGATCACGCTTTGTTTACTTTTAAAGATTTTACTTTTACTTACGGCACAAACATAAAATACATAACGAACACATAAATTAACATCAAATAAAGTATTTTAAAAACAACATATAGAATGGAACGTTAGTCCATCTTGATTCACATACGCACCCACTGTTGCCACACTTTCGTACCAAACTTTTCAGTTCTTGTTTTGGGATACTCTCGAAATCAGAGGTGCGGCGTTCACAACAATCATATCGTAACAATCATATAACATTAAAACGTTATAAACATTTCAGGAACGTTTAAAAACGTTCAGATTGCTTTCCGATTAGTTTCAAAAACGTACAAATGTCCGCGATCGTAACAAAAAATCAGATACGTAACAGAAACGTTACAATCACTTAACAGATATAAAAGGAAAAAGAGCGAATGTTTCAGAAAGGTACCAGAGAGCATATTTAAATGTGTTAAGTTTTTGAAAGATTGTAAGCTTTTTGCAACATAACTGAAACATTCTGTGCTGTATGGGCTACCACTTAACTCTAGTAACCCACACTTGTTCACAGAACATCTTGAGGAGGTCCATAGGATTTCCCTTTTATCCACAGAACATCCTGAGGATGCTTTTCGGAGAAGATGTGCTGCTAGGAAACACGCCGATATTCTATCAATAAGCTGACTTGAACAGCTCCTTACCGACATATTTCGCTGAAAATCGATTTTATCTTCGAATTTTGTTTCTTTACGGACTTGAACTGGGAAAAAAAATACAATCCATGAAAGACAACAACCACAATACATTGCCATAAGTATAGAAATATTATTATTATTATTATTATTTTCACACTAACTTAATCACAACACAAGTTTTGTGTTTCTTTTAAAATATAATACTGATCTGCATTTTGTCAGCAGCAGTTTCCAATAACTTTCCTCGGATTATTTTTTCTTTGTCTCATTTAAGCATGAACGGAATGCAAAAAAGAGACGAAGATAAAGACATCACATTAAGGGGACATTGTACTTTATAAAGCTTGTTTCTACTAAATTACTATCATAAAAATAAGAAATGTTGCATATATATGCATTAAAATATAGCAATATTAATCATATTAAAATTCTTTCAAAACTATTTAAATTAAAATAGTAAAATTCAAAATTCTAGTTAATTTAATTTTTGAAAACTTTTAAAATACTCGAACATTGCTAATCTTTTACAAAGTCTTATAGAAATTAAAGTAAATACACCTTATAAACATTTAAATATATCTGTGTTGTGTATTCATTTGGGTTTTCATCTTAATTTAGACTTTGAAACACAATACAATTTTAAATATTGCAAAACTTGATATTCTTATACAGTTTCAAATGTTAAATACAAAAATATTTGTATTTAACATTTGAAACTGTATAAGAATAATTCAATATAAATAAATTGAATAATTTTTTTTTCCAATTTTCCAAAATTAATTTTAATTGTTTCGACGACTTTTTTTTAACATACTTGATAATATTATATTCTAATATACATGTAAGCATTTTTTTTTTTCAAAATTGTAATTTAAAAATGGTTACCGTCACCTAATATTATTTTCACGAAATGAAAACTTTTTGATTGTTCACTTTGTGTTACTGTCTTCATTTCATCGGTGAGAAATGTTTATTTTGGTATATTTTAACATGTGTCCAAAACTGAGCGAACCCGCCATCTTGAATATTCAAGGTTCCATGTTAACCTATGGGGAAATTTTGTCCTTTAATAATTAATATAAAAACCAATAGTTTTGCGCAATATTTGTCAGTGTTGTAGAAGACAACTTTTCACACCTTCCTACAGTTTTATTTTATTTTATTTTATTTTATTTGAAGAAATGATTTTTAATGCATTTAAATTAAATTTATTCTGAAAGAATTTGCACATGTTTTACTTTAAACATCGATAACTTCATTTCAGTAAGGAAAATCTAAATCTACCGAGATGTAAAAATTTTTTTTGTTTGGTGTCATGCTATTTTTATTCACTTTTAAGCATTTTTGTATGAATTATTAAAGGACAAAGTTTTCCCATAGGTTAACATGGAAGCTTCAATATCAAAGATGTCGAGTACACAGCAATCTTAACACACACAGAAAAAAAATCTTTCTACATACATATATAAAATTCATACAAGAGTTTACGAAATTAATTTAAACAGATTTATAAAACATTTAAGGAAACTTTGTGTTATAATACAATTTTATTAAGTAATACAAGTTGCCACATGATTAGACAGTTATTTTCATCTGCTGCCATATTTGTGTACCATTATTTAATAAATGATATAATAATAAACACTATAATTATATATGTATCATTTTAAACGTAAAAAAAAAAAAACGTTTTTTGCTAAAGAAGATATTTACCAATAAAAAACAAAAAAGATTCTTTATATATTTAGTCTGTACAACAACAACCAAACAAAAATCTTCTTCTAAGTGGAATTTTACAAAGGTCATTTTGTGACATGCTTTCTTTTGAAACTTTTTAGAAAATATGAAAAGAGTTAGTGTAATACCGTCGTCATCTTTTTTCGAAAGAGTGCCATTATTTACAAGCAATGCACCGTGAATTCACTTTTTTCTTTTTTTCTTCTTGTGACATTCAGAAAGAAATAACTCCTTCACTACTTTTAAAACACTTTTAGATATTATTTTTCCAAACAAATAAGCAAAACAAAATATTTTAGACGCGAATCTGTTCCAGCCCTTCAAAAATATATTTACTTTTTTTTTATTCCGTTTACAATATACTTTGAAAGGAGACGAGGTTATAAAAGGTTGAAGTGAAGAAACAGGTGTTGCCAATCACGATTAAAATTAGTCTATCATCCTTCAAAAAGAATGTAACATTATATGCTTTGTCGTGTTCGAGGCTAGATTTCGTATTCGAAGTATTAGATAGATTAGAAACTTTAAAAATTTGTTTTTAATTTTACAATTAGAAATGCATTATGATTTTTTAAATGGCGATTATAAGAAATTGTTTACGCCATCAATATTATATTAGATAAATATTTAAACAGTTACTTCGTTACTAAATATAAATATTTTGTTTATATCTTTTTAAGAAAGATTCTGTAATTATATGTATCTATACATATTATATGTATAATAATTTAATGGGTGTATACCCCTAATTTATGGGCAATTACTTATTCATAAATTATATTAAAAAATTCGTTCTTTATAAATATATAATGATCAATTGAAAACCAGAAGTCGAAAATTTTTACTACTTCAATACTTTCTTTTACTGAATATAGAAAAAAGTAAAAATTGGGTCTTTGCAATGTACACTATTATGTTTTAAAAAACAATTTATGCAGTTGCGAGTTTTTTTTTTTATTCCACACATAAATGACGCTACTCTCCGAGTTACTAACAACTTTTTTTCGTTACAATACATGGAGTTCATTTCGGCCAGAAGTTTGATATTGTTATTAATTAAATTGAAATATAAACTAGATATTAATATCTTTAACTATAATGTGGATTATTATTACACTAATTTTTAATAAAAATATGAGTTATTATCTTTAAAAATCTTTAAAAATCTTCATAAATAACTATTTCCCCCCCCTAACGATTTTTAAAAATACTTCAACTTTTGCTTTCAATTACTAAGTAGTTAAACTTAACGTTCATTTTGTACAATTTTATTTATTTATTTATCATTTTATTACTATTTTTTTTTCATGTAAGAATGTAAGAAATTTTTCTAGTTTCACTTTACCCTCCATTTAATGTCTGTATTAAGTACATTTGCTTTCATGTTTCATTGGTTTCTTTTGGTTTAGATGAATCGGACGTTGACACCTGCAATTTTTTTTTTTTTTCTGTTTGGCTTTAGGCTTACAGATATACAGAAATTCACCTATTGTTTACATACATTATTCAGTCACCGACCCTGACGAAGTACTGTTTTAAAATATGCTTTCATTCTTGAATTTTTAGATATTTTTTAAATTAATCTTCTATTTCTTCATGCGATTTCATGTTTCTTCGTGTGAAATACTGAAATATTTGAAAAGGTTTTCATATATATACAAGGTGATCAATTTAAAAGAGTATCCGTTGGTTTTTCTTATTACCCTTAAATATGACGGATTTGGCAACTATTCTAACACGGAACTATAATTGTTTAAACCTTGTTTAAGTGTGGGAGACAATTTCCAACACTGTTGGACTGTTACAACTTTATTTGTGAAGTAAAACAGAAATGGAGACGCATATTTTTTTTTAATCCTATAATAATTTTATTTATGAAAAACAAAATTTTATTATTTTTTTTACTTTATCATTCCTACATTCCTACATTCCATTTACATTATCATTTCATAGGCTTTTCCAGAGAAGTCCTGCAAACATCAATGAATTAAAACAGATCATAACTGAAGAAATATCGTCAATAACACCAATAATTCTGCGAAGTGTGTCAAAAACCTGGTTCGACGTGTTCATGTTTGCATTCAAAATGGTAGAGAACATTTTCAACATTTTCTGTGAGGAATGATAATGGAAAAAATTTAAATTAAATTATGGTTTTCAAAAATAAAATTATTAAAGGGTTAAACAAATTGTGCGCCTCCATTTCTGTTTTACCTCACAAATAAAGTTGTAATAATCCAACAATGTTAGCAATTGTCTCTCAAACTTAAACAAGGTTCAAACAATCATACTTCAATATTAGAATAGTTGCCACATCCGTTAGATTTAAGGGTTATAAGAAAAACCCACGGTTACTCTTTTAAACTGATCACCCTGTTTATATATATATATATATTGAAAATTTTCCTGTCCCATAGTTTGGAACAAGTGGAACCTCATACTAGTATACGCATTAAGAACGTATATGTCCAATTAGGAAAAACTTTCATGAATATGAGATTATTTGATTTTTAAATTAGCTCATTTCGTTACAGAATTACGAACCTTTTCGTACAAGTTCACGTGCACTTCAGAATTGAAACTTTTTAACGTTCCTACAAACACTTAAAAAAAATAATCAGGATATTAGTTCTTAATATCAGGATATTAGTTCTGATTAAAAGATAAAAGGCAGAACTCAAAAATTAAAGTAATAATTATAATAATAATAATAATAAAAGCAGTTGAGTCGCTTGGGGCAAATTTAACCACATTGGTTGCACTAGCCATACTTACAAAATTCCTGGGTACGTGTATAACCCCGGGTAACAAACCAAGAAGTTTAAGAAATAGAACAAAATTGAAGTTATATTGAAAATCTACATAGAAAACCGTGGAGTTTACTTCACAATTACCGCAATGGTAAACTTTGAAATTTGAGAGGAGCACTATACCGGAGAGTAAAAATGTAAGTAATTTTTAAAACTTTTAAGATTGTCCCTGATTCATGATTTATTTTGTTGTTATAGGCTAAATATAAGAAATGAGATTCAAACAAATAGATATGATTATAAAAAGCACCACAGAACTGGCATTAAAAAGTTATAAATATTATACAAAATTTTGAATAAACACCATAAAATGCTAGAACTCGTAACAATTGCTAAGGGGCCAAGTAGGCACGAGTGCTGCAATCAAAGAGGCAACGCATCAGTTTTATAATTTTTGTTGTTTATTTGAGCTTTTTGCACCAAGTAAGTAGTTTTGCGAGTGTTTGTTTTCTTTTTATAGTTTGATTTGTTCAATCCCCTCCCCCCTTTTCCTTAGTGCGTTGCCACTTTGACGTGAATACTTTGTTCGCTTGACGAAGGTTCATTTATTCTTTCGACCCGAAACAACTGTTGCGAATCTAGTATTTTATGGTGTTTATTCAAAATTTTGTACTTATTACTCTTAAAACAGATATGATGTCTATTAGGTCCAAAATCAGAATACCTTTAGAGTTATATCATCAGATTACACTTATCACATGTCATTCTAATAATAAAATGGTCTATTTCCAGAAAAATTATGTATCTTAAAGAAGTTGAATAATATATTTTGAATAGTTGACTCTCATTAAAATTTCTTGTCAGATTTTTTTGAGAAATGATATTTCAAGTACTATGCTTTCATAAAAAACATAGAAAGAAAAAAAATAAAAAAACAAAATTAGGAAAGTAATAACTAATAAAATATTTCACATATTGAAATGTTTAGTAAATTTCCAGGACAAAGCTTCAAGAAAATTAATGCTCCTGGATCATTACATAAAAGTTTTAACATAAATCACCATACGACATATAAATATACGAATAAATATTTACATATATACATTGTACGCAGTAAAAAAGAACATTGTAGAATTTTTTTACTACATCAGGCAGCTACAACTACTTCTTACAGGCCACAGCAACATCTCGTAGCTAATAATTTACAATATTACAGTCATAGAATAATAATAGAGGAAGAAGGAGCACGCCAATAGTCTTAATGCTTACAAACCCCTTCTAGGGAAATGCCAGCGAAAGCTACTTTTGCTCCTCTCAATATTGAAGTTTGTTAATAAAGGCTTGTTAATAATCGCTGTTTTTTGTGGCAACACAACAGCTTATGTAGAAACCTTATGCTCCTTCTTCCTTTATTATTATTCTATGATTACAGTCTACTAGAATATATTTTTTTTTCATTTCACTTTATGAATTGGCAAAATATCTAATGATATTTTGCCAAGAATGACGACAGCTCCCTCTATTTTATTTAAAAAATAAATAAATAAATAGGGAAGATGACTCAATAATGTCAAACTATTTAACATACGCATAGATGTTTGGATTTTACGTGTTACAAGTGGAATTAAGTGGAATTATTCATTCAATTCTATAAATATATATACATATATATATAATTAAGTTAGAGAAATAACTTTCAGAATTTGTTTGTAAAAATAAATTTGCCATTGTAGCGTCTTAAGAGTTTGAAAACGTTATAGCCAATTGTTAACATCAATAAATGTTCGTCTAAAACTGAAAAGAACGTTTTATGAACATACGTTTACTATGCTAACTAAGGATAACTTTTGACAATAAGCAGTAAGTACGCAAGATTATTTTAATGTAAGTTTAACTTTTTTCTTTAAATCTTACTATTTTATTAGAGTTGTGTCCTTTTTTTATATTTTTTTTGTTCCAATGATGCCTAAGATTTTTGTTTTAGTTTTATCTATCTGACTGGTCATCGACTTCAAACGTTTTCCATTCCCACCCTGCCGGAACTTGACCTCCAGAAGCTGATGCGACCTTCTCGGATTTTGTTTGTTGACGTCTCTCAAAAAAGCACTTGAACATTTTAAGATTCTTTAGCGCGCGAAATAAAAAGATGTAAAATGGGAGAAAACACTTGAAGAGGAACTTGATACCTTAATGCACTACATGACCCACAACCGACGACGTTCGACCGATCCCAACTTCAAATCACATTACCAAGAATCTTCAATTCTTATTAATCCATATAGAAAAAGCTCCAGATTAAGAACTTTGTATTAAGTGTAATCTATTTTACCAAGTGTTTTATTTTTTCTTTTACAAGAAAGTGTTTACCCTATTTCTTTTTTCCTGAAAAAACACGGGGCCACGGTAGACCAGTCGGTAAAGCGCTGGCTTCGTAATTGGAAGATTGCGGGTTCGGTACTCGAGCCGGCCAAAGACCGTCGTGTACAGTAATGGTGGCTGGTGCACGTAAAATCTGTCGTAGCCGCAATGTCCTCCATGTTCCCATCAAAAATTATACCTCTGGGTGTCACCGAAGTAGGAGAGCCATCCCTTCCGTGGAGGATCAAAATTGTGATAGCATGTCTCCGGACCACCTCTAGGAGTGTGTCCCAGTCCGTCGCCAATTGACCATCTGCGCAGCAGCACTAGTGCGACGCAAAACCCATCCATCCATCCATTCATCCTTAAAAATCGCATGGAATTGCCCTAAAAATTCAAAAAATATTTATTCAAAGATAACTAGGTGCATATATTTTTTGTATTATTTGTAATATTTTTTTTATATATATATTTATTATAATAATTATATACTATAAGCAAAGCGCAGACTTTTGGACCAAACTTTTTTGGATTCGAATCCTTGGCATGGCATGGATATTTGTGAAGTTTCCATATGTGTAAAAGATTTTATGGTGATTGAGAATTGTTGCAGTACGAATCATTCAAGACGAATGTCATTGGTGATATAGGTCTGAAATCTGACAAATAAGTACCAAACTAATTATACAATGTAAAAAAAAAAAAAAAAAAAAAAAAATCCCGTAAGATTACGGGGAAAGCCCGTCAGCAGAGATTCCAGACAAAACTCATAAAAAAAAAAAGGTTTTTTACGGGCATGTAACATAATTTAAGGTGATTATATATTTGATTTACGTTGTAAACTTTTTCTTTACGGGTGTTGTCCGGATTCGCTGCAGTCGGGCTTTTCCCGTAATCTTACGGGATTTTTTTTTTTGACAGTGTATAATGACACACAGCACATACCTCTAATGAAAGGCACATATTTGTATCATATGTTAGCGGTATACCTGTATCATATTAAAGTATATTATTACAAGTATTCCTAACAATAAAAACAATATTTTACTGTAAAAGTTTCCTTTTCAGAGTGGTCACTAATTATTACACTTTTGTTTTGAAATTTCCTACACTGTAAAAAATATCTGTTAAAAGTACAGAAAAAATCTGGCAGCTGGGGTGCCAGTATTTTTCCATCAAATATACAGAAAAAAAACTGTACTTTTAAGAAAAAACCTGTTTGATTTACAGGATTTCTACGTAAAATATATGTCAGTTATACTATTTTGCGGTTTTAAACTGTATATTTGACGGAGAAATACTGGCACCCCAGCTGCCAGATTTTTCCTGTACTTTTACAGGTTTGTTTTTTGCATTGTAGATTTAAAAATACCTGAAGAAAAATATAGAGTTCATAATTATTTCTTTATACTAATGTTATAAAATAACCAAAGTGCTAATTATGACGTCGTAATTTTATTATTTTTATATCCATGCTCACAATAATTTTTAAAAACTATTTTATTAAAATAATAATATAAGCAATATATATATATATATATACAATATATATATATATATATTGTATATATATATATATACAATATATTTAATGTAATTATCTGAAAATTAAACAGCACCATTTGTGGATTTTTTTTATTTCGTATCTTTGCTCTCTCTTGATTAATATGTTTTTGAACTTAAATACTAACTCATTATTTCTGTTTGAAAGCTTGTATTGCACTAAAAGAGAAATTTTTTCAGAGAATAGTTTCCCAATCTTAAATTTGTTTCTCAAAGGAAAATTGTCTCTGATTTTCTCTATTATGTCTTTGTCAGAAAAAAAAGGACTTCCCATAGAAAGTCTTTAAGAAGAAAATAAAAATAATTTCAACAAAAGAATTGAGCTATATATCAAAATATGTTGTGTTTATTTAATAAGCTATTGTTTTGCTTATCTATATATTAGTACTCAGTATAAAATTTATCGTACGTTTATCGCATATTTTTTAAAAAGTGAGGGGCTTAAAATTAGTATCGATTGAAAAGGATGGTTAATGTGGGTTGGAGAAAAAAGAATTGTTCTCATATGACGCCTAAGGCATACAAAAATACATTTATTTCATTCTATATACATGATTTTTTGTATTTAAAACTCCTGTAGAAGAAAGATGTGAATTATGCACGTGCATTTTTTTTATTCATTACAGCGGCTCGGCGAAATAGCTTTAAGGCAATAGAGCCCCGACAAATTAGTCCATGGACAAAATAGCCCCAACAAAACAGCTGAAAATTAAATACCCTTGACAGTTGCCCGATTGATTGCCCAAGAACAATATAGTCACAACAAATTTGCCCATGGACAACATAGCCCGACAAATTAGCTCCAACAAAACAGTCTGAGAACAAAACAGCCTCAGGAAAAATTAACTCTAGGACGAAATTGCCTCAGGACAAATTAGCCCTGTGATAAAATAGTCCCAAGACAAAGTACCCCGCCCAAAATTGCCCGAGATAAAAATAACCTGAAAAAATAGCCCCGAGTAAATTGTTCCATGAAAAAATATTGCTGCGACAAAATACCCCCGACCTTTCAGCTGAACAAAATAGCTTGATAATATAGCCTTAAGGCCCTGTTTCCACTGGAGTTGGAGCTTCCAGGTTCAAAAAACCATTAATCACGCTCCCGACACAAAGAGCCAAATGTCTTATCATCAGTTGTAACCTTTTTTTATCAGATTGCGCAGTTACTTCACAGGAAAGCATGCAAAATTGACAAAGATATCTGCCTCTGGCCCCTGAATTATCTCAGCTAGGAGTTAGAACCAGGGACTTCCAACCCCGTTCGAGGGTTTTGAGCCCGGCTGACCACATCAAAGGATTCTGAATAGCGCCGCTCGAAAGAGCCGTCAGTGGAAACCGGACTTTAGGAGAAAACTGCCTCTACAAAACAGTTACCACAAATTAGCTCGAGAAAATAGCATCGACAAAACGCCTTAACTCAGATCCCAAATTGAATTATGCTCAGGTACGAACATTTTAAAAACTGTTGACATATTATTTTGATATAGAGAATGTTTTTTGCTATTGAAATGTCCAGAAAAAGAGCTTCAATCGGTCGGACTCAGAGGCAAAGGGATAGAAAAGTTTATAGGAATCGTCATTATATATATATTTGAAGGTTCGAGTAATTATTAAGAACATTGTTTACACGGAAATTTTGATTTTCTGTATTTATCAGTTAAATGCTTACTTTAAAGAAATTGGTTTAATTTTGACCACTTCGCGATACTAGTTTAAATTAACTGCCTAAAATGACTGCCTTTTCAGTAACTTATAATACATATCTATATAACAGCTTAAAATATATTTCTGGTGAACTTTATTTGAAAATACGGCATTTCAGCGTTCTTCATTTGTCTAAATATTTACTTTATTTATGGTCTTTTGTAGAGACAGCTTTATGATTGATTCATTAAAAAAGTGTGTCTTTTTTTTATTTAAATTTATTTTTCTTTTAAGTAATAAGTGACATATCGTTTGTTTAAATTTGTAAAAATTCTAAGTTTTCATAGATAAATCCAGTTAGCCAATTCAGTTTTCCTAAAATGACATTCTGATGTGAAATATGAAATTCTTTTGAAAAACCTACTCTGCAATTCCACACAAGGCGTACACTCTTCGACCGAGGTGAACGTAAGTTACATTCCTAATACATCACAATTCATTATTTGTTATAATACATTACATTATAAAAGTTTAATTCTTTCGAATTTATCCGAATATATCAATTGACGTTTAATTAAATAATATTAAATAAATAAATAATCACAACTAAAGAAATCTTGGAATTTTTACAACTACTTATAAAACTTTTACCAAAGTCACGAGTTTTAAATGAGTTGCCTGAAACTCTTTCGGAAAAAGTAAATTTTCCTCAATATACCACGAAAGACTTCACTTAAGGTGATAGTACCATATAGCACATACTCATAATTCATCCCAGTTCATCATCAGTCAACATGCTTAATTACGATAACGCCATATCTCTACTTCTTTACAAAGAATCCTGTCTGACTGGGACCCTCATAAGTAAACAGTATGAGTCCTTGCCCTCCCGCCGTTAACGTTTAAGACTCCATTAAAAGAAAAAACGCTATCATCGCACCCGGCAGAGTCAGTCCCGGATAAACTCACCAAATGAGTTTGTTTGCCAGAAAAGAAATTGGATTCGGGCTGCCATTAGTGTTTGTAATCAAACAAGCAAAAACGGACAGATTAAACTTCGAAATCTAGATCGTTTTCTGGAGTTCGTGCTGACTTGGAGATATCTGATGATCCCGAGGAACCTCAAGAGCAGTTCCATTCCCCCTTCTATCTTCTGATGAGAGGGGCGGAACCCCCTCGTCATCACCAAGAGGTCACGAACAGGTTGCCACGAAGGGTTGCCAAGAAACATCTTAAGATTTGTCGCCAAACTTGTTTTAAGCTTGTTGGAAATATCACTTGCAAATCATTCCTAGTTTAATCATATGCCATTTATTATTATTTTTTTTTTATTAAAAAGCAATTAGTAATAATGGGGTCAAAGGATATATGTAAAGAAGTTATGAGAAAAGAACAGTAGCTGGTTCTGACATCCAAATACGAAAAACATCTATAAAGCATGTATTTGCACTTATAGACACCTCTGTCCACTTTGCTGATAACCGTCAGTACACGTTCTTTGATTAATCGATCTTGACTTCTTCGGGGAGGAAGACCAATACATTAATCGCCGTTAAATGAATAGCTCCTAAACATGAATGATGTCAAACAAAATGATCTGTGAAAAGAAAAAAAAAAAAGCTTATTATTTTTCATGTAATAAAGAACTGTTAAACACCAATAAAATGCAATGATGTGTAAAGTGCTAACTCTATAATTCAGTCTATAAATTACTGGTTCCTGATGCAGATAAATGCCAAAATCAAGAATGTTTTTCTTTTTTCCTTTTCCTTGATTCTGTATTGTAAAGTTTGTGTTGAAATGATTTGATTAACTTAAATAAACATTTATCCTTCATATTTATTTTGGCATTATGCAGTATTCATTAACAATATGATTAACCCCGTGACTAAAAGTTAGTAAATTACTAAGCGAAATAACGGTCCATTTTGATTGCCGTAAATTGTCTTATACGGATTGATCAATTGATGCTCCGCTTTCAGTTAGTACTTGTTATTTATTTATTTATTTTGCATCTCACCCTTCCTGAAACTGTAACTGTTAATTATATCTTTTATGCTGGATTTACATAAACGATTTGAACATATAGCCGCATTCACTTTTAAAAACATGAAGAGCACTGAAGTATTCAATAATGACAAAAATGTTTGTAAATTTGTTTATGACGACTCAAGAAGAAAAAAAAAAGTTTCCGAAAATTGCCATCGTAGTTTGTAAGAAATTGTTTCTGCCAATTGACTCGCAGAAAACATTAGATGATAAAATTAATAGGTGCAAAAATGTACGAATTTCCTTTGCCAAAATGTCACTAAAAATGCGATGATCTCAACATATGTAAATGTGCATAATTATAAAGAACGTAAGACGATCCTCGATATACACGTATTGCTTCATTATGATGACATAAGTATTCTATTGAAGAATTATGTGTATATATATATATATATAGTATATTATTTTCATTTTTATTCTTTTATTAACTTGATTGTATCATTTTTTGCTCTCTGTTTTCGCTGTCGTTGTTCGATTTTTGAGTATTGCCATTTTATGTAAAACTTTCTCTCTGATATCCTTCTTCGTTATGAATATCCTTCTTGTTTGAATCTTTTACAAAATTTGCATGTTTCTATTTAATTATCCGCCATAGAGATCCACGATTTATACAGAAATATCGATCAAGAAGCTTTGCGGGACTAAGACGTCTTTTTGAAAAGGAGGCATAAAATAATGTGGTAACTAATAATAACAGGACACTTGGCGTTGAAATATTAAAACCCGAATAAATTACTACGTCAGAAACGCCAAAGAAAAATATTGGAAATGCATTAATGACATTTGTCATGAATAAAGAAAATGGACATGATTTTATTTTCCACTGTCCTATCTCCTTCATAGTAACTGAGCATGTTGCTTAAAACCTCTAATATAGGGCAAAAAATGTACATAAAAAAATCATGGTACTAACTCTTTAAAGAAAATGGACATGGTGTCCTTTATCTCTGGGGTATAGATTTAAAACAGAAAAAAAAAATGGCTAAATTTGACGGCAACACCATTAAGTATAAAATATTACAAATAACTGTCTCTATATCCGAAGCAATAGATTATTTTCTCAGTAAGTATGTTTTGAGATAATGTTGCAAATAAAACAATTGAAAAATGCACAAAACAAAAATCATGCTGACCCATGAAGTCATGGCTAATGTACTCAAAGATGAGGTAAAAATCTTCCAAAAATGATCCAAAAAAAATAAATGTATGTGCACGCACGTGTGTTGCTATATGTTTGAGTAACTACAACAAGCTGAAATTTTTACGCTGCATGCTTAAAGTTAAATAATGTGCATCCTTTTGTCTATTCAAGCAATAGTTTTGCAATATAACGACGTTTTCATGTTTTCGACGTTCTCTAGTTCAAAAATTAATCAGTGTTACAAATGAGTTAACTTTACATCAAATTAACATTTCAAGTTCAATTTAATGTATGATGAAAAATACGAAATTTACATTTTTGTATCTCTCAAAGAGATTTTATATGTGTATATATATATATATATACAGTCGGTAACAAAAGTGTCCGAACACTAGCAAAAATTCTTATGTAAAAAAAGTACACTTCATATGGTTTTGTTAAATAAATCCTTATTGAATCCTGTTCTTACTCAGTGTAAGAATACGATTCGATAAGGATTTATTTAACAAAACCGTATGAAGTGTACTTTTTTTACATAGGAATTCTTGCTAGTGTTCGGACACTTTTGTTACCGACTGTATATAAGAAGGGGGAGGGGGATGAAGTAAGTTATAAAGTGACTGCATAAATATTGACTTATTAGTGATTTGCGTATAAATTTATTTCATTCTCAGAAAAAGGTATATATATTAATAGCCTATAAGAAATTATATAAATTGATAAAGAAATTTACTTTTCTCATTTTTAAAAATCCTGAATAAAAAGAACGGTTAAATATGAATACATAAAGGACTATTTTCTAATGCTGTTAAGGTATGTCTTTATAAATAATATTAAAAGTGCACTTAATATCTAACATAATCTTTCTTTAGATACGTGTGTGTGAATCTGAAATTGAAAATAGATTTTACAAACAATAAAGTACACAAACACACGTTAAGAAAATATGGAAGTAAGTACATTAAAAAAATGATCGGTGTAAAATGAAAGATTAACTCGACTGAACGAAATTACAATTGACGAAAAATCACTTTTTAACAAGTAACTTTTAAGCAATTGAAGTTATCGATAAAGCTTAAACACAAAAATTGTTCTTTAGGGTAAGGCCGTAATTCGCCTCATTTGAAGTATTTTAATATTTTCAATATTAAAGATATTATGGGCAAATGACAATTTCCACCCCCTTTGAGAATGATACCCCCATCTACGAACTCGACCGAGATTTTTACTGTCCTAACAACATATCCCCAGCTAGTTAAATTTAAATAAAAATTACTCTAGTTATCGTGTTCAGAATTTAACATGGGAAAAAGTGTTATACATATACACACATATATATATAAACTTTTGAACTGAGGGGGGGTTTTGGGTTCTAGGGGTCATGATCGGTAAGATATGAAGAAATTTCCCAGAAGTCGTGTCATGAGAACCATTGCAATAGGTAGATCTCCTATAAGGAATCTACCTAAAAGAGAAAATTTTAAATCTAAATATGCTCATATAAACCCCACCCTTTTCAGAAAATCCATCGCCAAAAGAAAATGTATGAATAAGTGGAATAATAAAATGGAATTAAAGAAAAAATAAATAAGCTCCTCTCTCTCTCTCTCTCTCTCTCTCTCTGTATATATATGATTAGTGCAACATTGTGCATGGTAAAATGAATCGAGTTACGGTCGCAAAAATATTATTTAATACTTATAATTAAACTATAATTATACATTATATAAATAAATAAATTTAATACTTAAAGTAAAAACATTAATAACACAGGCCTACAAAGTTGAAGATAACAAAATTTGATTTGATGATTTTAACTGAACTTTATGTTTTTTGATGTGCTGAAACCGAAAATGCAGCCCATTTTTCTCTATCACGTATAGATTTTTACCAATACAGGGTGCTTACGGGCTCAATTTCTTACTTATACCATCATAACAATAGGTTTATTGGTTGGTTGGTATGGTTTTATGTCGCACTAGTGCTGCACTATTACAACAACAGGTATCCATAATCATAAAAACATACTATAAAACGTACCATATAATTATACTGGTGGAAGAATAATGAAAGAAATTATATAGTTAGGCACCCTGTATTCACAAAAATCTATACGTGATAGAGAAAAACTGACTTCATTTTCGGTTTCAGTACACTAAAAAACATAAAGATCAGTCAAAATTATAAAATAAAAATTTTACATGTCGACCTGTGTAATCGTAAAGAAAGAAAAATGAAATTCTATATGTCCGATTAGTACAACACAAAGCATCGGAAAACGTATCTATTTACTGTCTTAATACTGTTACTTAATAGCTAAAATAATTATAAGATAAAAAAATTTTTATAAACCATGCTTTTAAATTTTCTGTTGAATCATAGCAATAGAACTAACTACACATTAGCACTTTATCAATTCGTATTGTTACGAAATTGTAAATAATTGTATTTATTTTTGTATAAATTCTTTGACAGAGGCTTAGTAAGTTGATAAAATGTCAATTTTCTGCATTTCCAGCTCTTTTTCGCGTAAAAATAGCTTAATTTTCCCTTTAACCCTTCCATTCCCAGCGATGGCAATTGGAATCATAATGTTTACGATTTTTTTTCTCATCACCTAAAACTCTCACAGATTCCAAATAAATATTATTATAAACTAGATACCTTTCCCTACTTATATATATTTTTTATTTTTACCGATAGATTGCACTACCATGACTGTTGGTAAATGAAATTATGATTGTTTAAGCTTTTCTCAAATCCGTGAAACGTGCTGAAATAAATTTCATTTTGGGCACAATTTAAGTGAAATAACAATCCTTACAACTACTTTATTATCTTTTTAAAAGGTTATAAATTGTATTTTAATCATTTAAAAAATATATTTCTTTGAAATTTTAATATTTTTATTTATTGAAAAGTTACGATTCCAAATGGCATCAGTGGGAGTTGAATACAATTCAACACCTCTTGATAACTGTGTTCTTTTCATTCACTCACATGGCTATCTTGTTTTGATTCATACTAATACTAATATTACTAGTGTTTTCTCATATTATATTGAAACTTTTGATATGTATATTGAATTAAATGTAGAATTTATGCTTTTACGTTCTAATTTTTCAAAGCAAAAACGAGAAATTCTATTAATTGACAAATCAGTTTATTTACTGATGAATGAAGAGTTTTCGAATACTGAATTAAAAGACTCCGAAGAGGAAGTTAGTGAAAATATCACAGGTAATATATCTAAGGATGATGAAATGCAAAATGGAGTTAACAATAGTAATAATTCAATTCATACAACCCAATCTGTTGGGGATAAATTTGATATCGAAGTAGAAGGTGAACAAGAGACTGTGATAGAAGATATTGAATTTGAAAATGAGTTGGAAGAAAATGAACTGAACATTATTGATTTAGATAATTTACGAAATTACCATTAATTACAATTAATTACACCAAAAAATTCTGATTATTCACCAACAGAAATCAAAAGACCACAATCCATGAAAACAGTTCCTGATGTCAGATATGATAACATAGCTCATTGGCCTCAACGCCCAGACAGAAAACAAAGATGCAAATTATGTATTAAGTTATATTCGAGACTAATGTGTGAAAAATCTAATGTTCATTTGTGTCTAAACAACACAAAAAAACTGTTTCAAACCTTTCCATACCAAATAATTAATATTGAAGTTTTCTCAGATTCTGAAGTAACTTTTAAACAAATGTATTGTTTTGTACTAACTACGATGTCAATAAATATAAATATTGCTATTTCATTTTTTTTAAATATATAATTTCTTAGAAATTGTATTAATATTAAAAAAATTAGTATTCAAATTATTTTCATGAACTCCCAATGATTCCAAATAGTATCAGTCACATTTTGATTTGATCACTACTTTAATTCCCAAGGATGCCATTTGGGATCATTTTAAATTTTAGTTAAAAAATTAAATTTCTTTTATTTCCTTTCTATCTTTTCACCCTGGATGCTAAGTGAGTCTATTTTACAGATTTCAGATTTTTAGAATGAAAAATAAAAAGTTGGGAATGAAAGGGTTAAAACGCATTAAAAAGCTCCAATAGTAATGGATTTGGTGCCAAATTTGGAGACTTTTTGCCCTTGGTGATATTTTGGCGACTTTTCGCGAGAAAATCCTTATTATCAATATTCCAAAGATGGACGTTCTAATGTGATTGGTTAAAGAGTTACGGGAAATTTGAATAAAAAAAAAAAAGTTGGTTTTAAAAATAAAATATTAATCCTTTGAGAACAGCATATATTTGCATCATGAACTACATTAGCACTTTATCAATGTGTAAAAAATCTTTAAAATGATTTCATTTTTTGCGAGATGCATAATTTAACTGTTTGCAATTTTTTAACGCTCACGTTTAATTAAATGTATTTATTTTTATGTCGAACGAAAATGAACTCGTAATTTTTTTTTTTGGCAACAATTAAGTTATAGCTAATATTTTAATGGCTATTTTTATTACCATTAGGCGCTTATTATTTTCATATTTTATTTAATTAAAAGAAAACTATTCGAAAATTCGAAAATCGGACTACAATCGGACGAAAATCGGAATACAATACTTCGATATTGTATTGTCACCGGATTCTAAGCTACTGTGACAGTTTCAAATGTCTAGCTAGTGGAGAAGTTAGTTAAAAATAGATTGCAAGATTTGTACCGGACAAACAAACAAACCCTCAAACGAACAAGAATAGAAGTTAATAAAAACATGGTAATTAAACTAAAATTGCTGAATCTACACTAATATTTTAAATGCGAAGGTTTGGATGGATGTTTGTTACTCAATCACGACACAACTGCTGAACGGATCTGGTTGAAATTTGGTACAGAGATAGATAATAGTTTGGAATAGGACATAGGCTACTATTTATACCGGAAATTTGATTATATTTTTAAAATTAATTAAAATATGAAATTTATAAATTGGTAATTGCCTTAATATAAGCCATTAAAAATTTTAATTGTTGCCAAAAAAGTTTACGAGGTACTTTTATTTATTTATTTATTTATTTATTTTTTCAACATAAAATGAAATATGCTTTCACCTGAAAAATAAAAAAACACTGAATGTTAAATTGGTGAATGAGAAAATGACGTCATTATAACTTTAAAATAAAATAGTAATAATGCACATCTAGCACGTTTCTTCTGAATTTCATCTCATAGCATTTTTTTATATACCTCAACTTTAGATTTTTTTTTTTTTTTTTTTTTTTTAGCACGGAGGAATCACGCTTGGCATAAAAGCTAAATCAGCATTTTATTAAAGGTACAGTAAGACCCCGCTTAACGCGGGGGATACGTTCCATCAAAGTAGAGCGTAATGCGAAACAGCGCGCACACAATTTCAGGAAATCCCCGTACTGCTGCGAGCAATTTCGGGGAATCCGCAGGGGAAATAAAAGAGCGCTAAACCGAAACAGCGCTAAATGAAACAGCGTTAAGCGGAGTCTTACTGTATTTTCTTATTGATAATTCTGGAGAATTCTTTTAATTTTGATGTTGAAGTAGATCGGACATTTTTCGGCTAGGACAGCCACTTAAAGCCAAGTAGCGCATCAAAACTATAACTAAATTATAAAATATTGAAAAAAAGAAAGAAAAGAAAAGATAGAAAGAAATAGGAACAACAATCGCATAAGTTATATTTTGGTCTAAAACGGCGACAAAAATTCAAAAATCGCCAAGGGGAGCTATATTAAGGTTGTACCATGATCAGGTTTACATATTAATTAATTTATTTATTTTTCTATATGCCAACTACTATTAACTAAACATGAAGTATATATAACTACAAATAATAATAATAATAATAATAATTATAAATAATTAAATAAATAAATAAATAAATAAAAATTGTCTCATGCGACAGACGTAGCCGATCATTGCATATTGTAATATTATATTTGGCTTCAAATTGCTGTCATTTTATGGTTGATCGATTAAATCAAATAAATATAGGAAATAACGTGAAAGCAAATAGTATTATGTACTACATCACGTATAATGTTGTTCATATGTAACTGGGATTCAAATATAAAAGGGCTACTTTAAATTTTTCCATACTGTCCGTATCGAAATTGTCATATATGATAAGCACCCAAACGGAAACCCACGGGTAAGCCATTGCCGCAGACAATAGGAACAGGCACTGGAAACTGCGAGGACGAACAAGTCGCTGCCGATGCCGAAGGCAGCGGGAACCCAAAACGAACTTTTGAGCAATTCCAGTACTTTTTTTTTTTTTCATAAAGCTGTATAGAAAAGAGTTTCCTTTAAATATAGTGACCAGCGAAGCGGACAAAACCTGCCAGTGTATAATAAATACAGGGTGATCAGTTTAAAAGAGTACTTTTCTTATAACCCTTAAATCTATGGCAAAGATATATGGCAACTATTATGGCAACTATTAAGATATGGCAACTATTCTAACTCTAACATACAAGTATGATTGTTTGAACCTTGTTTAAGCGTGGGAGACAATTTCTAATACTGTTGGACTGTTACACCTTTATTTGTGAGGTAAAACAGAAATGGAGACGCACAATTTTTTTAATCATGTAATAATTTTATTTTTGGAAAACATAATTTAATTATTTTTTTTTACATTATCATTCCTCACAGAAAATTTTGAAAATATTCGCCACCATTTTGAATGCAAACATGAACACGTCGTACCAAGTTTTTGACACACTTCGCAGCATTATAGGTGTTATTGACGAGATTTCTTTAGTTATGATCTGTTTTAATTCATCGATGTTTACAGAACTTATCTAGAAAAGCCTATGAAAGGATAATGTAAATGTAAATGTAAATGTAAATGTAGTGTAGGAATGATAATGTAAAAAATTTTAATTAAATTTTGTTTTTCATAAATAAAATTATTACAGAAATAAAAAAAAAATGTGCGTATCTATTTCTGTTTTACCTCACAAATAAAGTTGTAACAGTCAAAAATTATGGAAATTGTCTCCCACACTTAAACAAGGTTCAAACAATTATAGTTCAGTGTTAGAATAGTTGCCACATCCGTCAGATTTAAGGGTAATAAGAAAAAACAACGGGTACTCTTTTAAACTGATCACCCTGCATTTAAATAATTTTAACACTTAAAAAGTAAACATTTTAATAATCACTTAAAAAAATATTCACAAGATATAAATCGTGAAGTTAACAATTATCGCCCAGAGTAACTATATTCGATTAAAACTAGAAACTTTGTTGAAGTTATTTTGTTCTTTTAAATCAAATTTTCGTTAGAAAAAAAAAAAAAAAAAAAAAAAAAAAAAGTTTTGTTTTTACAAGCAAAAGAATATTTAAACACATTTATAAAATTTAAACGAAATTTCTTTGTATTTGCTTTTTTATTAACAAAATAGTTTGTTTAACATATTTGTAATATGCAAGTACTTTTGTGAGTAGAAAAACATTTCTTTGTAAGAAAAACAGAATTATTTTGTTAGAATTGTGACAAAAATTATTGTGTTAATCTAACCAAAATTTTTATTGCAACTCAGTTAAATCGAACTATTTGTAGTACGAACCAAATCTTATTTCACTGAACAAAACTTTTAGCTGGGTGTATCTCAAATAGTTTTTAAAGATTGAGTTAATCATTAATAAACAAAATTAGTTTTATGCAAATGAAATTAAAAAGGGAAAATTATTTATCTATCAACATCGTATAGTTATAAAATCCATGTTATAATATTAATATTTTATTCAGTCGCCTAACTTTCACCTTTCGAATTCCGCTACAATCTCAAAAATGGTCCCAGATTTTCACGACTAACACTTTAATGCTGAACGCATTTCCTCGGTGACATAGTTTCTGATTTACACTCACAAGTATGTCCATCCGTCTTCTCCAAGTAACCATCATTTTTCTTGATGCGATAAAATGAACAATTCTAAAACTCGTTTCTGCGGTGTTTTTGCTCGGGAAACCCGAGACAACGCCCAAAACACCGTTTGATTTATTTGTTTTAATAATGGACGATTTTATATGTGAATTCGTGTCACAATTAATTGTAAGTCCTTTTGAGATATCAGAAGCGATTATCGCATGTTTCGTTGAATAGATACGCATAACACGTGATTGAAATTGTTTAATAAATAAAATCGTCAAGACTAATGAAAAAGTAGGTACGTGATTTGTTAAAATAAGTATCAGAATGTAAAGCAAGCACCTATGTCAAAGTTTCTTATTCAAAGTCTTTCACCTCTGCAAAATACTAGGGAGCAAATGTCTTTTAAACAGCGTGCGGTCAGAAGGTCTCTGGTGTGCTAAGAAAAGCATTCAACTTTTACGAGGTAATTAGAATATATATATATATATATATATACATATATATATGTTAGCTATTTGATACAAAAAAATACAACATTTTCAAACGTTTAGATTTTATAATGTAGATGAAGCATTTTTTTTCTTTTTATGAATATCCATTTTCAACTTGTTCTTTAAACCTTTTATAAAACATTTATTACTTTCTGCGAATTACATTATCATTATGTACACACGCACATACATACATACATACATACATACATACATACATATATATATATATATATTATATATATATATATGTTTATATGTGCTTATGTAAGTGTGTCTGCATAATTATTTATCAAATATTTTTTTTATTATTATTATTCCTGTCTCGGTGTATTATTTTTTTCAAAATATTGTTACAAAATTAATAACAGATTATTAAGAAATTAAAAAAAAAAAAAAAATCTCATTATACTCAGTTCTGTAATAATTGTCGAACACTTGCCAAATATGGAACTAAAATACATTTTTAGTCTATCGTGCAATACTGGATCAAGAAGTCAATTACTCTCTCGCCAAAAGTGATCTAAAGAACTCGCCACACGATTTCGTCGGGGCGGAGTGGAACAATATCAGATAGTAAAGAGGTACAACGTCCCCAAGAGATGATCTTGGAACAGCTGGGTGAATCCGTGATATTCAGATCAGTTCTTGTTTTCGTTTTGTTGTTGTATAATGACCCTTGTTACCTCACTTTTTTCTAACTTAAAACAAAATTTAATAGATCAGGGAACTGAAATATGTCATGAGTCTAAAATTTTGCGGTATTTTCTTTTACATAAATTCTTCTCTTGTGTTTGGGGTGTTCGAGTTTGCGTTCGGAATATATTTGACCAATATCGAAGTTTTGATATTGATTTATCAAAAACGTTACTGCAACAGAGTCTACGTCATTGGATATCATCCAAATTTCAGTATAATATTGAATATACTAGACAAAAATATTTAAAATATTAAACATATACAGAAAAATATACCGAAATAGTGGTTTCGAAGGATAATGAATAAAATCTTTGAAGCCAAACGCCATAAATGGTAAATTACTGCTTTCATGTTGAACTTGTGCCTACTTTTTCCCCCCCTCGAAATTTAGTTTAAGTGTTAATACTGTAGATGTTCATTAGAGGACAGAAACATTAAATTATGTTTCTAATTAATTGGATGTTATAATATTTATGAAATTAAATGGTTTGTGCACTTTCGAAAGACCATGCGTGCATTTTATGCATTGTTTCATAGGATTGTTTTCGTAACAATTGTTTTATTGAAATATTCCATCTATTATTCCTTTACGTAGATTGATGATAACGACAAAATACAATGCATAAAAAAAAATAAAAAAAAAAATAAAAACTGGAATAAAATAATTTGTGCCAATTTTTTTCATGCCAGTTTTTTGCAAATTCGTAAAAGCAGATTTACAAAAATCTGTAAAAAGGTAAAAAGATGCATTTAAAATGTATAACCAACTTCTTTCATTGAATTTTATTTAAAACAATATTTATTTTCAAACATCAAATTAAACTACCATGTGATGACTTTGAAATTAAGGCGTTCAATTCCTCTTATAATATATATATATATATATATATAAAAGGAAGTTGATAGGAGTTTTTATTAATATTTATTTACAATCAGCGAACACTGTAATACCATCGGGCATTGACTGAATCAAAATAAAAATGTCAGTAAAACCCCTGATAGTTTAGCTTTCGTTTTGAGAGGAACTGAAATTCTGTCCATTTTATCTCTCACAACTTATTGAATTTACACGATATATTTGGGGGGGGGGGGGGTTCTACATAAGTAGCCCAATACTTTTGACTATTAAATTAAGCAAATGAATTTTTTTAAAAGCTTGCGCATGCGTAGTTAAAAATTATTTAGTAAAAATGCTCCTATTTCGTAAGATATTTAAAATTTTTTCATTATGATTGTCTAATGTCTAATTGTCTGTGTCTAATGTAGTATGCCATATTTCCTGAAAATGATTTTGCAGTGCGTTTAATAAACTACGTGTTAGAATTAAAAAATTTGAATTTTTTTTTTTTTTTTTCAATTTGTTAAAGAAACCGTTGTGTCCTTTTAATATATGTGCTAGTTGCTAGCCGCATAAAAATTTAACAGATAATTAGAAGAATCTTCGTGATTACACGCGACAGAAAAAACGCATTTCAAGCATTTCTTTTTACAGGGTGATCCAAAACATTTTGATTTTTGTTTAATTTTTTTACTGGTGGCCGTTTCCTTTTCAGGACAAAACTTTCGCTGAAATATACGAGGAATACCATGTTATTTATACTCTCAAAGTTTCGAGATAATCCTACATAGTTTTTTTTTAGATATTTGAGAAACGTCAAAATTCGAAAGTGTTCAAATACTTATTGGTAGATAGTGTATACTAGAATTTTTTTTAAATAATTAAAATTAGGAAAAAAAAATATTTTTTTATTTGTTTATTCTTCCAAAATGTTTCAAAAATTGAAATAATATTAAATAATAAAATTAATATAGGTAATAATTCCGCATATTTAGCTCTAGTTTAGATTCAATAAACAATAACATAAAACTGAACTATTATTCATATTAAATTCCAAAGATTAAAATAAATAAATAAATAAATAAAATAGTAATGCTTGTAGTTATTTCAAAGTAATATTCATTTCATGTAGTATTTTATTTATTCATGCATATATTACATACATTTCCAGTCTCATCTTATGAAGGTATATTTGACGGAGTTTATACGTTTAAAAATATTTATATAATTTAGTTATTATAAATATATGATAAAGTATTTGATGTGTTTTCCTTGTAAATAAAGAAGATTTGTTTTAAGAATTTTTTCACTTATAAGTTTATGTATTTAAAAAAAAAAATTGTTAAGGATAAAATTATTTCTAATTAAATGTAGAATATTCATAATGTTCGATATTCTAACGAATGTAAAATATCCATAAGTGAAAGTAAAAAGTACAAAAGTATATTTTAGTAAAACAGGTCGTACTATTTCTTTCAGGCAGCGATTTTGCCGTCGTTACCAATTTTTACCTATACCTTGAATGAACGTGCAAACATTTTTAGTTTTTATCTAAATATAGAAAGCTGAAAGTTTGTCATTGTATCTGTGCGGATTACTAGATTTTATCAAAAATTGGTACACTTATTAATCAGGACAAAATCCAGTTAATGCCATACTTTTTTAGTTCAATCGGATAATTGGTTCAAAAGAAATTGAATAAAAGCCCTATTTTAAATTTTAAATTGTTAAAAATAAAAAAATAAAATTGATTCAAAAATAAATAAATAAATAAGTAAATATATGCCTTTTTATTAAAAGAAAAAAAAATACATATATAAAGAACAATAAAACTTTTTTTTTTTTTTTTTTTTTAATAATTAAAATAAAACTGAAAAAAAAATCGTACTAAAGAAATGGAAAAGCTTAAGTGTAGAACAATATATATAATGTATTATTATTATTATTATTATTATTATTATTATTATTTATATATGTTGAAAAAAATTTTAAAGTAAGTTTAACTTGTATGTATTTCTATTTATTATGGTTTCTGAAGGTTTTGACGTCATTAGTCAACTAAGAAATTTATTTGAAAATATTTATAATTATTATTTTTTAAATTGCTGAAAGTAAAGTGAAAGTTTCTAAAATAACGAGGGCAATATCTAATAAGTTAAAATAAGTGTAAAAGACTTGCATTCAATAAAAGGATTGAAAACACAGTTATTGCGTATCTTTATATAAAAGAATAGATTAAAATAAGTCCTGTCGTGTTAAATTGAATTCTATTTTGTGTAAACTTTCATATTTAATATTTAGAAAACAAAAAGGTTCTTTTAAACTTAGGTTCTTTTTTTTTTTTTTTTTTTTTTTTTTTTAACTTAATTTTACCAAAAGATTTTTATTTCATAACGAATATATATATAACATTTAAATTTAATCTGCTGCTTAAGCGCAAAAAATTTTAAATGTAATTTATTTATTTATTAAATTAATATCATAGTTATTGTTTATTGTATATATTATTACTTAAATACAAATAGCCTATTTTGGCATTAACACTATTTTAAAAAATTTATACACTTTGACTATAGCTGCTAATGCGCTTAAACAAATGTGTATTATTTCAATTTCAATTATTTTTCCTGACATTGATTTTATGCAATTCATAAATATTTTCTTATAATATTAATATTTGCATTTTATACTTGGCATTTAATTGGATGTTTGACTTAAATGGTAATTGTGACAATAAATTTATACGTAATACATCTAATTATTAAATTCATTGTTGGTATTTTCATCTTTCTCTCATTTGCTGAGTATTGTAAAGGAATTAAATAATTTAATATATTTACATTTAAATTTAATCTGCTGCTTAAGCGCAAAAAATTTTAAATGTAATTTATTTATTTATTAAATTAATATCATAGTTATCGTCTACTGTATATATTATTACTTAAATACAAATAGCCTATTTTGGCATTAACACTATTTTAAAAAATTTATACACTTTGACTATAGCTGCTAATGCGCTTAAACAAATGTGTATTATTTCAATTTCAATTATTTTTCCTGACATTGATTTTATGCAATTCATAAATATTTTCTTATAATATTAATATTTGCATTTTATACTTGGCATTTAATTGGTTGTTTGACTTAAATGGTAATTGTGACAATAAATTTATACGTAATACATCTAATTATTAAATTCATTGTTGGTACTTTCATCTTTCTCTCATTTGCTGAGTATTGTAAAGGAATTAAATAATTTAATATATATATATATATATATATATATGAATTTTCGAAAATATTTAAATGATAAAAGGAAAACAAAACATACATTTGCAATGAGTTAATTGTTTTTATTCTAAAAGAAAGTGAAAACTAATTAGGCAATAAATTCGAGTTACTTTATTTTAATGCATTGTACAGAATTTATTTGCAGACATTTCATACTCTAAATTATACATTTTTTTTTTTTTAAATCCATTTTGAAGAATTTTTACAAAAAATGGGATATGATATTGTGAAAAATATTTCTCAGCAGTTTTATTTATTTATTTATTTATTTATTTTTAATTTTGTTTAATTTAATTTAATTATTCGCACTTTTAATTTATTTTTCTCGAATCTTTAAAAAATATCACTTGAAAGATAAAACGAGTTTCGATTTTTTTTAGACCTTTATTTTTATTTTTTATTCAGTATTTTAATATTTTCTTGAATCTTTAAAAAATATCACGTGAAAAATAATAAGGCGAGTTCCGATTTTCAGACCAATTTTAATGCCTACATAACGAAGTGAAATATTAGAATTCATTAACGTAGGGTAGGTGCTCCAGTGATTGGCATGTTCCAGTAATTGACATCTATCCCGAAATAATTAATAAATAAGAAAAATAATAAAATCATATATTTTACATATAAGAATTTTAACATTTTATGTCAAACACTGGAGCCTAGGGTGCTAATAACTGCTAAAATGAATAACTAGCAGTGTCAAACACTGGAACATAGGGTGCCAATGACTAATAAAAGGAAAAACTGGCAGTGTCAATTACTGGAACACTGAGTGGGTGTCAAATAAAAATTCATAAAAAAAAAAAAAAAAAAAAAAAAAAAAAAAAATGTTATCAAATGTATATATTTTAACATATATGTGGTTCTGAGTGTCTTTCATGCCATATGTACTAACTTAAGATTTTTAAAAATATTTTCTGATAACTAGAACATTAAAAACATCAGAGATTGATCTAAAAGTGTCAATCACTGGTGTACTTACCCTATTCCATAATAATTAAAAAAAAAAAAAAAAAACATGTTGCACTGTAAACCGTTATAAAATGTATTAGCTTCGTTTTCTTTTAAATAGGTAATCCTCGTTTTAATATGATAACTACATTTATATTCAAGGCTTTTATTAAATTTAAAAGCTTATTCCAAACTATTTAGACAACTATACCCCGTACCACTCCTTTAAACTAATCAATCATGGGCAAACTTTTCAAGAAGCAACTTTAAATTGCCTGCAATAATTTAAGTTACACTGATAACAGACGTACACCGCGATCAACCGTTAAAAAATATCACTGGGAGTACAAATTAATTCGGTCCGTTTTTTTTCGTTAAAAAAACATTTTATTTATTATCAAAATGAAAAAACATGTTATTCAAAGTATTGTCCATCGGTAGCCACAACTTTTGTCCACCTTTCTGGCAATTTTCGGATTCCATCTCTGAAAAATTAGTCCTCTCTGGACGCAAACCATGAATCGAGCCATTCTTGAATTTCTTCGAAAGAAGTGAAGCGGTGTCCAGCCAAATCGTGATGCATCCGTCGGAACAACCAATAATCAGAAGGAGCAAGGTCTGGCGAATACGGCGGGTGGGGTAGGACCTCCCATTTCAACGTTTCCAAGTAATTTTTAACGACAATTGCCACATCGCTTTTCAACGTCGCGCGGTTTCAACTCGTATGGGACCCAATTTCCTTGCTTTTGAACCATTCCCATTTTTTTTAAGCGCACGGAAATTGCTTGCTGAGTGACTCCCAACGATCCTGCAAGCTCTTGTTGCGTTTGGCACGGATCTTGATCGAGCAATTCCTCCAATTCGGCGTCTTCGAACTTTTTCGGCTGGCCCGGGCGCTCATTGTCTTCGACACTAAAATCACCATTTTTGAAGCGTCGAAACCACTCTCTACATGATTTATCAGATGGCGCAGATTCACCATTAACTTCCACAAGCGATCGATGCGCTTCAGCGGCACTTTTCTTCCAATTAAAAAAGAAAATCAAAACTTCCCGCAAATGTTGTTTCTTTAGCACAAAACTCGACATATTGAATGCTCAAAAAACCAATGTTGTTGTATAAAACTCGAAGCTTCGTTGACTGAATATGGTTGACAAAGGTCAAACCTTTCTAACAATGCCAAAAACATCCATCATTATTCAGTAAACAAATCAGCCAGAGCCATCTATTGAAAACGGACCGAATTAATTTGTACTCCCAATATATTGTGTATATGTTACATATATGTTACATATATTTATATATGTTACATATTGTAAACCAGTATAACCTATTTTAGTTTCGTTGATTTAAAATAGATAACCATCTATATAATATTTCTCTAACGTGGACCAATTACGATTATATTTTGTAGAAACGATACGATAGTGACAATAAAATACTCGAGGATAAAAAATAATATACAAGTAATATTTAAGCACGCGTACTCAGTTCAGTGATATAATAAAATAAAATAAAAAATAAATAAATAATGGCGACATTTATCTGATTAGATCATTTTATAGAAAAAATTTATTTTTTAAAAATTGCATCTTTACAATCCTTGCAAGCGTCATTTTAAACCCAGCAGTACTTTAATGATAGAAACAAAATTTGAACTTTTTCATAAATTGGCTGAAAAACGCAATAATAAAAAGTATAATCTGAATAATTACTAAGTATTATTAACAAAAAATAACGCCAAAACGAATTAACAATAAAAAAAATAAAATAAAAGGGATCTCGTCGACATGGCGGCAAAAATATAAAAACTGGAGAAATATAAAAACTGAGTCGTCAAATATTTTGAAAATTTTCTTTGAACAATTTGATTTAAATATCACTGGCGTTTCATCTCACGAAATCTAATAATAATTTGGTTTCTGGTGAATTAAAATTTTAATTGGATGGTGAAATCGGTATAAAACTTTTAAGTTTCAAATTTTAAAGATAAAATAAAATAAAATAAAATAAAATAGGAAAATAAAATAAATAAACTGCGAAATTTTCGCATGGGTTTGCAAGTGTTTTAACAAAATATTAATGATATTAATAAAATTAATAAAATAATGTTAATAATTACTGCATTATTAGGTTATCATATCTGGACTTTTTCATTATGTCCCTCTCTTTGACTAATGAATGGTACACGCACCGCATTCCTTAATCAGCATTTCCACGATTATTATTAGAACGCCGCTTAAATTTTGTGCAATACGAGGACATTTATAAAAGTGAGTCAACCATATTAGTATCACAGATGAGTAAACAATAGTAGGTCGTTAGAAAAAGGAACAGAAGTCGAAATATTACTAAAATTAAATTAATTAATGAAAAATGATTATACAGAGTTAATGAAAAAATTTTAATGTAATGCAAAAATTTTACTACATTCACTATAATTTTATCATAATAAATAGGCTTTTATGAAAATCATTATAGGATATGTAAAACATATATCAGTCCTCTAAACAATAAATAAATATATAAATATATATATATAAACTAATTTTTTTCCCATTATAAAAAGTTTCATTGTATTTCTTTTATTATTATTAGATATGCAATATTTGTGGTATCAAGATTTTGCCCGTAAAATTTTAGTTTTCTAAGTGTCCAGTCAGTTTGTTCTACTTCTAAATAGTCTGCATTGTCTAAATGATAAAATATATACTATTATTTCTTTGCGGACGTGTGTCTCCAGCAAACAGATTAAAAAACAACTGTGCCTTTAAGCATTCCTCTAAAACGATACATTATTTAAAAAATAAAAATATAAAAAATATTTTGAGCATTTCTTCATATATATGTATACGTATTTGTTTGATAGGGGCATTTACTGCACTGATTGCTATGAATAAAATTTAAATGATTTTAACACGAATTCTTAAAAATCTTTTGTTAAATACAGCAACGTTTTAGAGGAACGCCAAGAGGCGAGACTTATCCTTCAAAAAAAAAAAAAAAAAAAGAAAGAAAGAAAATCTGTTGACCGCTAAGGTTAAAAATTCTATTATTCTTATCTTTCTAAAATTATATGCAGTAAAAAATTTTCTATTAAATTATAAGACACATTTACAATCCCTTTTTGAAACACATTATTATCGATTATGGACAAAATAACAGTCATCTTTTTCATAAAAATAGAAATACATTGGCAAAACAAAAAGAAAATATCAAGATAACGCCTAAACACCTAGTTAGCATCACCCCCTCATTCTCATTCAAATTTTTATCATTTTCTTGGGTAAAACGGGAGCCTTGAACCATCGCTTATGGCTCCTCGTTAAAACCACTTAATATCGCAAAAACTGAACAATAAAATTATTCTCTTTCGCTCCATTGCTTTTCGCAGATGACAATTAGTGGTCGTTTCCGGCACAGACGATCTATCGGAATCGCTCGTGATCCCATAATTTCGAAACTCTAAATACAAAAGTATCGTGGATATTCTTGAGCACAAGTCCGGCCAAGTGGTCACTTTTCTCATTGTGTCTCTTTTTCGCGAGTGACCGATAAGGTGAGTAGTTCCCCGGAAATCGCCTGAAAAAAAGCGGCACTGCGCTTCACCAGTCCCGAGGGTTCAAGTAATTGAGAAAAGAAACAATCACAGATCAGAGAAAAGTCAACAATTTGGGAGCAGAAGATTTGAATGATGTGAATGAAGATGATACTCTTTCCTAAAGACGATAGGTCAGTCAAAAAAATGGATGTGTAGGTGGAGGTGTACGTAAAGACCCTTTTCAAGGTAACTAAGTGGTTTAAGAGCAACCGGAAGGTTAAACGCCGTATTGATGTGCACCATTTCCTTTTACTTCATACAAATATTTTGTTCTCAACTTTTTTTTTTTTTTTTTTAATGTGAAATGATAAAAAATTGTGAACGAATACATTTTATAAATAAGAGTTTTTATGCAAAGTTAAAATGATGTGCTGTGAATACAAATTCTTTATATCACATAATTTTCTTTAATCCTAGGAAGTTCCCGAGTGTACATATGTTAAAAAGAATTTACAAAACACTGAAAAAAAAATTACTATGATAATTATAAATATTCTGTAGTAATTAAATTAAAAAATAATTATATAAAACAAACCTAAGAGATTACATGGAGTTGGAAGGCTAAAAAGACGCATATTTTCTCTATTTTTTTTAACATAATAATAATAATAATAAAAAAAAAAACTTTATTCAAAATTTGGCACATATAAAAGAACAACATTTAAACAATTTGTATAATATTTCTCTAACGTGGACCAATTACGATTACATTTTGTCGAAATGATACGATAGTGATGTAATTAATAAAATACGCAAGTATAAAAATAATATTAAATAATGGATAATATTTAAGCACGCGGACTCAGCTGAATAATCTAAAAATGACGACATTTTCCTGATGAGATTGTTTCATGGAAAAATGTATTTTTAAAAGTTGCATCTTAAGAATCTTTGCAAGCGCCATTTTAAACATGACAGTGCTTTAAAGACAGAATATGAATTATTACCATAAATTGACTAAAAAACACAGTCATGAAAAGTTTAATCAAAAGAGGAATTAGTTTTTTTTTTCTTTTTTCTTTTTTTTAAACAAAAACTGTGCCAAATAAATAAAAAGTTATCGCCAACATGGCGAGATAAATTTAAAAGTCATCATGCATGAGGGGTCCTATACTGAAACTGTACTGCTGTGGAAGGGTGAAAACTAGGTTGTCAACCATGAATTTTATTTTTAAATCTTTCTTTGAACGATTTTGGTTTCACTGTTGTACAATGTTAATTTAATTCTAATAATAATTTAGCTACGTGTAAAGTAAAATTTTAATTTGGTGGTGAAATTATGGTACAATATTTATGAGTTATTTTAAAGGTAAATAAGAAAAGAAATAAAAGTGCGGAAATTTCGCACGGGTATGCTAGTATTTTATAAAAGTTTCACTAAAAATTTTGGAAAACTCAGCCGGGTAGACCTGGTTTCAGGAGATCCTTCAAAAAAGCGCTGGGCAAGATAACTCATGATAGCTTTAGCTAAAATTAAGAAGAAAAAAAGTTAGTTGATTTGGATGGTCTATGCTTGATGAAAGATTAAAATTAAATTAAAACTGAATTTTTGCCAGAATTGCAAAAATAGTAAAATTTTCACTGTATTTTATCCCACGGATGGCTTTATAAATTTAGCTGTAATCGAGGGGGGGGGGGGGTAACGTTAGATATTCCATATTTTATCCAACTCAAGAACAAAAATACTGCGCTGTAAAATTTTTGTAAGGAATCCTTCTTTGACTAAATATAAAAGAAGGTTATATAGAATAACTCAAACTACATTTTTTTGTATTTCAGTACGCTTATTTTACGTGGCATTCTGTGAACGACAAGATGCAGTACATATATTTTTTTTTTTAATTTAACTTGCTTGTGCAATATAAAATGCCCGACCAATGTTCAATAGGTTTTGCTCCGCTGGTAGATGGGGTTCCGGGTTCGATCCCAGATCGTGCTTGTCAGCTTAGGCGTTTCGAATTTACCGCCGCTTTCTCCGAAACTCGTATAAATACGGGCTAGGTCACGTTTGAAAGACTTTCATAGAGGATACCCTACTCAGGCCTAAGACCAACGTTTTCTCAGTCAACTTTAACGTGTGGAACACTACACCACCTGTAATGTAAATTAATTATTCAATCATTAAATTTGCATAGAAATGTGTTTATTATTATTATTATTATTATTATTATTATTATTATTTAATTTAGCATTTTTATAAACATTGAAAGCAAACTTTTATTGGTTAACAAGTTAAAATCAAATAAATAACATCGGCAACGTTAAGATTTTATTTTGAACGTTTAAATTGAAAATCCATTTCTTTCTAATTAATAAACATCCGCTTATTTATAGAAGATAATGGGTTGAGATAGACCAGGTAAATGGTCAACCCCCCTTCCTTGATTAATAAAATATCCTCTTCATAAAATTTTAGTTCTAGTAATCATAAATATCTATAAAGGACATGTGTGTGAATACATATAAAAATTGATTCAATCTTTAGTAGTCAAAATAAAATTTTGGAACCATTTAAAATTTTCATTAGAATTTAAAAAGTCTCCATAACCATTTCAATTTTTTTTCTAAAATAATACTGTAAAAAATTGTACATAGGATGAATAGAGCATGGTAAATTGAATAAAAACATCAAACTAAAAAATTTTCAAATTAGATATTTATACAAAACCTAGAATAACGTAGGAGTTTTAGAAGTATAATATATCATAAATGTGCAATATTAGCACATATTAGGAAATTTTCAGCCCAAGCTCGGCCCGGCCCGAATCTTTTTCTAAATTCCTCGTTCATCAACGAAAAGGAAAATGATAAAATACTTTTTCAGTCATTTATTTTACATAATTTTAAAGTCCTGATGTGTGACATAAAATTTTATTTTGTTAAAAGGTGTCTGTAAACAATTTGTCTATCAGCTTGACTGTTCGCGATCTGATTTTCCGCAAATATTTTAAACATGTCTCGAAATTAATATATTTTATTTAAAGTAATATTAGATGGTTTCTAATTCAAAATAATATGCATGTTACTACCAGTTTGCGTACATGTTACAAACAAAAGAAATTAGATACGTTACTGTATATAAGGCTTTGTTTTCTATGGTCTGTAGTGTTTATGTGATATGAAGGCTATAAAAATCCTTCCGCTGTAACTTTTCCTCTAAGGCTTCTTTTTTTTTTCTCCGGGGCACTGGATGAAAGTAGCATCAATTTTAGCATGTGCAAAAGCATCTTTTCTGTTGAATATGGCTGGATTAGCATTAAAGTTTTGTTTACCGGATCACATGAAAGATTTGAATACATTACGGTATATAACAGGAAGTGGTTGAAAGTGTATTTTTAGTACTATTGACCATTTTAAATATCTTCGTATATTGTTTGAGGAATGTTAATATTTTCGATTTGACTATCTGTTTGTCTTTGTGCCTTCTGTACGTCTGTAATAATGAAATACCGTTTATATATAAATATCTTGTAAACATTCAGCATTTTTGTTGAAGAACATTCTATTGCTTAGCTATATAAAACCTCTGCAAAACACATACTAAAAATCTTTTTCATAGAAAGGCATGTATTGTAATTTTACATATTTTTGAATGGGGCCGGGCCCGATTTTATGGCTTTTTGTCCGGGCCGGGCCGTACACTAGTATAAAAGAAACGGGACCGGCCGGGCCGGAAAATTTCGGCCCGTGCAGACCTCTACCGTACATTTCTACCAATTACCAATGAATTTCAGCTGGAGAATTTTTCTTTAAGCGTAAAAACCTTATCACACTTCTTATTTCAATCGCATACCATGTTTCCGTCAACGCAGCCATCTTCTAACTGGGATTTAGTCATGTTACTGGACAATCAGCTCCATCTACCTGTGTATTTGATTCCTGTGATCGCCTTCGTTATCTTAAGAGGGATTTTTATTCTTACGAATAATTTGCACACCCGTCAGAGCTCTTGTTACCTTACTTTTTGAAACCCCTACGTACAAAGCAAAATCTTAAAATAATAAACAAAAACAGTGTACTTTAATATGTCTTTTTATATGCCAAAAAATAGTGTTTGTTCGCCAAATTTATGGACATAGGCTAGTAAGTAAATGTATTTATAAAAGGTGTATTTCAAAAATTATAAAATACAGAAATACATTTCATGAGAAGACCTTCAGAAAGAATAACAGCTGTATATATTTTTATAAGCCGCAAAAGAAAAAAAAAATACATTGGAAGGTTTAATTGACTGTATATCTTCATCAGTTAAATAAGCTTTTGAAATAAATTCTTTAAAAATTTCAAATAACGACTCGCATCAGCAGTCAACACTATTTATTTTACATTAAAATGTTCTCGCAGCTGAAAAAATATCTTATTTATGTGTCTGATAGTGTATAGGAAGTAAGAAAATGTTTAAATAAGAATTACTTATACAAAATATATTGTATATTGTTTTAAGTAAAAGTTAACTTTGAATTAAATAGAATGTTAGTATATATATGTATATATATATATATATATATATATATGTGTGTGTGTGTGTGTGTGTGTGTGTGTGTGTGCGTGTGTGTGTATGTGTGAACATGAAATTAGTAATATTAATAAATTAGAATAGCTAGCAAGTAATAACTTCAAATTATAATTATAGCTCGCAAATCGTATAGTTGAAAGAATATCTATATTTAATATGCTAATATGAGATTCGCCTGATAAGTGACTTTTGTGTTTTATATATATATATCAATAATATTTATATTCCATGTCTGTGCGTGGAAAATGCATCTATAATTTCTAAAGCAGTGAGTTATAAATGAATAGAAACAATAAAAAATGATTACACGTGAAAATTTAAATAATTTTGTTTAACTAATAATTTTCAAATTTTATTTACTTATTTATTTGTTTTCGATACAACAAATGTAAAATGTTTAACCTCGAAATAAAACAGAATTCTTCTGTACTTTTTTTTATAATTTACTTGCAGTCTAGAAGAAGAGGAAAATTATTTGGGTTTTAAAGCCAAGATTTTAGCCATAGCTCTTTGCAGCTCGTTTTCTCCTACTTTTATTAAAAAAAAAAAAAAATGTATTTATTGAAAGTAACAATATTACATTATGAATTCTTATGAGTAGTTCATACATGTACATGCTTGTGGGAGTAGAAGAAGACATGCATTCACATAATGCCGTATGTGACACGTCCGACGATTATCGACGATTAAATGAAAGATTGAAATTGCCATAATTACGTTAGAAAACTTTTATGGCACATTTTAGGCTCAGTTGTTCTATAATCATGCATAATAAAATATATTTGTACAGTCTTAAGGGCCCGCTTCACTTACTGCCGCCGGAAACCGAAACTAATGTTATTCTATGGGAAATTTTTCTTTTACAAATAACTTATTAACTAATACATATTTTTAAATTTTGTTTTCACATTCTGAAAATTCCCAGCTGTTAAACTGACGGACCTTTTTTAAAAAATTATTTTTTTAATTTTATTTATTTTATTTTGAAGCTGCAAAATACGAATTTTCAATATGTGAACTTTTTTCATTTTTCATTTTGCAATTTCAAAATAAAATATTAAAAATTAAAAAAATACATTTTTAAAAAAGGTCCATCAATTTAACAGTTGGGAATTTTAAGAATGGGAAAACATAATTTAAAAATATGCATTAGTTAATAAGTTATTTGTAAATAAAATTTCCCCCATAGAACAACATTGGCTCGAGCTTCCGGCGACGGTAAATGAAGAGGGCCGCGTATCAAGGTATTCATCATAGTAAAATACATAACTATGACATTCAATTAAACTACATTTAAACTAAATGTATTATTTCAACTTTAAAAAAATTCTTTACTTTCCATGAAATTAAGTACTTAATAATTAAGTTGCCTAATTTCAATTACTGGTTTCGAAAGGACATGGCCTTTTTTCTTCAGATGCAAAAAACACGTGTTGCTACTTTGGAGGCAAAAGCAATATTGAAAGCAGGGTAAAACCTAATAGGGGTTAATTGGTTTTTGCATGTGGTTTCTATTGGATAGTTATGTTGCTCTTCCTTCTTTAGGTTTTGCCCTACTTTCAATATTGCTTTTGGCTTCAAGGTATTAATACGTGTTTCTTGCACCTGAAGAAGAAAGTCCAAGTCCTTTCGAAAACGGTTGTGCTTAAATTAATTTTATGGTGTATGAAAAAGTTTCTTAAGTTTAAATATTTATTGTACACAAGTTTTTTAATGTATTATTGTAAATATATTTTGTTTCAAATTTCTTGAAAATTTCTTCAAATGTATGCTACACATACTTAATGTAACCTCAGTATGAAAATATAAAATGTATAAACTAAATTAAATTATCACAAAATACAAAAGTTTGCCTTTCAGATATGAAAATACATTAATTAAATAAATATGCAAGAGTGTGCAATTGACGTATATTATTAAAAAAGAGTTACAAAGACACTTAAATAAGTCCTTAAACTCTTTAGCGTATAATGAATTCAGGATCAATATTCTTGAAAGAAAAAATACACATAATTAAAATTAAAATTTTATATGCACAATGAATATTTATTTTAATACTAAAATGCATAAGGGGTAATTAAAATCGATCAACAGAATAATATACACTAAGAGACAAAAAAAAAAAAAAAAAAAAAAAAAAACGCACTTGAATATTTTTTTTTTCTGTTTTTACAACCGCCAATTTTATAGTTTAAAAACCAAATTTTCGATCTGGTTTTATTTCATCGTCCTCCGCATACACTTTAGGATTGAGCCCAGTGTTAAAAACAAAATGCAATTGTCAGGAAAATTGCAACTTTAGAAACTATTTCAAAAATGGCAAGGATAAGGCAATTAAAAGATACCACAAAAAGTATTAATTCTAGAATGAAAATTAAAAATATATATTTTCTTACGTGAAATGGCAAAGTAATTAAATGTTAACGAAATATTGGTAAAATGGTTTTTAGCAAGATATAAAAATTTTTGACTGTTTAAACTTGAAATTTGGTTTTAGGCGGCCTCGTTGCTCATCCAAGCGAGATGACCGCAAGTTAAAAAGCAAATATTTAAAAAATCGATTTGTATCATGTCCAAAACATAGAAAAGATTCAATAAAAGTATTTAGCAAAATAATTTCTTCAAAAACAGTGCAGCAACAATTAAACAAAGCAGGTTAAAAATCAGAAGATCTGCAGAAAAGCCATTATTAAGGAAAAGAGTTTTAAAAAAATCATGTCTTAAGATGACCAAAAAATTAAAAAAATTATCAGTTAATTATTGGGTTGAACTGGTTATTTCTGATGAGTCAGTTTTAATTTGTTGAAATCGGACGGCAAAAACGTGAACCGAAAATTTAAGTCGGACGGCGAAAATGTGACCGACTTAATGAAAATTTTTCAATGAGTTGGGCAAATTTTCATGCTCAAGCGATCAGTTAACTCGAAATAAAACACGGCCATTATATAAAGGTGGTGCCTGACTGAGACTATTTTAAAGGTATCTCAGATTTTCCCGCAAACAGCATTTCAAGATGATAATGAACCTTGCTACAGAGCGTCTGTGGTACATTTATTTGATTCAAATTGTTAAAATTACCTATCCAGTCTCATGAGCACCTATAATTAAAATTAAACCTGTAAATATTCATATCGTTTTTCACTTTATAACTTAAATCCCACAGAGAATATCGTAGAATTTCTTCTTTACCAGACTTGAAACAGTACTAATTTCAATCCGCTCGAAAATGTTTAGTCTATAAAAAGGTGGGAGAGAGAGGGGAGGATTCGAAATTTCCAGCCTACAACTTTGGAAGAACTAGAAAAGATTATTTATGATATTTGGCTCAGTGAAATTTCTGAGATTTATATTAAAATACTTGTATAATACTGTGTCGTTGCGCATTAAAGCAGTAATACCATATAAAGGTGGAATTAACCCAATGCAGAATACATATATTTTTATTAAAAAAATGTTTAGATCTAACAAATAAGTAGTTTTATTTCGTATATTAAAATATAACTTGTTTATTTCATATAATAAATTTTAATAAGAATACAAAGTTTATGTTTATTATATTACGTTTAAAAAGAAAGTTTTATTTAGATTTTTATTAAGTATTTCATAAAATGTAATAAAGCGAATTACTAAGTTAAAGATGTACATTTGTATCATTCCATGCCTTTGGTATTATGAAAACATGGCAGTTTTATCCGTTTCAAACATTAGTTTTGAAGTTATTACACATAAAAAAGTATAAGTCAATTTTTCTGCAGTGCGGCTTTTATTTATTTATTTATTTATTTTGTCTCTTAGTGTAGAAGAAAAGAATGCTGAAATAAAAAACCTATAAACATTGCTTAAAAACATCGTCTTTAGAACTTCCTCTTGATAAAACAGCATCTTTGAAAGGGCCAAGAAAAAATATCGACAATTGTTTCAGTAGTTGCTTATTACACTTTCCTCAGCCCTACCTATCTACACTGCAACTATTCTAAGAAACATTCTTTTATTAAGTGCATTCTTGAGCAGGGCTGATAACATGTTACATCGCCCATTTGTCTTTAAATTAAGGTCTGTCTTCTCTTCACGATTAAAATCAGAGTTAAAGAAGATGCATTAAGAACGAAATAGTATCTAAAGAGTAAATAGTTCAGTTCTGATCCCCGCCTTCTATTTTGTTGGTTAAATTGGAGAGTTTAAGAAAAATCCGAATTGTACTTAGTTGGGTAATCGGTCTATTGTACTTAGATTACTTGTAGGGAAATTTTATATAGTATTTTATGTGTGTGATCATTAATCGAAAAATTACTTTTTTTTTCTTTCTTCTTCTTAAAAGTAAGAACTTTTACACAATTCCGCGAAAAGAAGTTGATTCAGGCGTGATACCTCTCTCAAAGAATCAGAACTGTTTTATGATCCATTAATAAAATTTTTGAATTCGGAGTAGTATATATATCGTAAAAGCTAGCATGCTTAACATAATACTTAACGTTTTAAAGTATAGGTATGACATATAAATTTTAGCGTAAAAAAAAGCACCTGTATTCAATGGTTAGTCAAAAATGAAAAGTTATGTGTGACGTAAGTGTTAACTTTTTATCTACTGCATTATGAGACAGATAAAAAAAGCATTTGAAAAATTTTTTTTTAGTTAATTAAGAATATTTTTTAAGACTAAATAATAAAAATGCTACATATCACCTCATTATAATAATTAATAAGGATTTTTGTTATGTGTTATCTCAGCGTACCACTTGTACATCGAGGTCGAAAAAGATATTTGGACCTTAAAAAATTGTAAAATAGTATTGACTTTTTATGTTCTTTATACAAGGTGTCCCTAAATTCATGGGCCAAACTTTTGAGGTAGGCAAAGGACATATAAAGAGGCACTTTTTGTATAACAATATGGGGTCGGAAATGAAAAGTGTAAGCGGAAGAACAAGAAATGTACCGCATTTTAAAATGGAAAACAAGTGAAAAATCTATAAAAAACAGCATAGGAAAAAAAAAAAAGAACACACTATCACAAGTGTTTGAAAAACATACTAACACTACTACTAATACTTATTTTATGAAGAAAATAAAGGAAAATTAGATAGGATAGGGAAACTAAAGCGGAGGTAGGGTTGGCTCGGGCTTCACCGAAAATTTTCATTTCCGACTCCATATTGCTATACAAAAAATGTTTCTTTATATGTACTTTACCTAACCCTAAAGTTCGGCCCATGAATTTAGGGACACCCTGTATATTATTTTAAGGTTGCCGGAGATTTGTGAAGTAATATAGGAATTAATTATAAAACACTTGAAGATTCTGAAAAATGCCAGGCAAAAACAGCGAGAGCACTCCATAAAAACCTTTCTGGAAGAAAAACGGCTTCATATATATGTTCTATACCGTTGACATATCTTCTATAAATTCGATTTTATACGGTTTTTAAATTAATGGCACTTTAAAAGACAGTAGACAGATAGAAGATTAAGGTCAAGGTACATCGCGTAAGTCCTAAGCCTGGGTGGAATGTTCTCTGTTGGGGATCTTTTTGAGGGGTCCTAGCCTGTATTTGTGCACGTTTCGGAAGAATCAAAAAGGCTATTTCAACAAACGTACTTGAGGTCGAGTACGGCATTTCTCATCTACCAGCCTCCAAAGCAGAAACTTTCGGTCACTTGTGAGGTATATAAAATCAAAAAAGAAACCAGCGAAAAAGTCCAGATTCTTGAAAATATTCGCAAATTTGTGAACTTATAGTAACTACATTTAAATTGGTATCATTTATTTGAAATATTCTTAAGGTTTGTCTAATCTATATCATTATATAAAGCGCAAAAAATTGTTTGTTTGTGGAGGGTAATCTCTGAAACTACTGAACCGATTTAAAAACTTCTTTCACTGACCGAAAGCTACAGTATGCCATATTGTTATAGGCTATATTTAATTTTGATAAAATAAATTTTAGTTTAAAATCTGAGCATTTTAATTAAAATCCCCATAGAAGCCGTAATAGAAATGGAAATAATGAAATATTAAAATAATTAGCTGCTGCCAACATAAAAGAAACATTTACATATTCATTTCGTTTTTAAAATATCTTGACGTGAAAAGAAAAGAAATATATTTGCACGTGCATTAAATTGAAATTCATATAAAGCTTTTTTAATTGTTAAACTTACACGTTAAATCTGACGTCATTATAGAATTAAAAGTGTTTATTTTTCTAATAATTTAATTTGATATGATATGATATAATATAATGATCTAAGCATCAATGTTTAAACCACGGAGTCTTTATTACTCCGTGGTTTAAACTGATGTGTGTAAACGAAATTGGAATTTAAAAATAAATAAATAAATAAAATAAAATAAAATAAGAAATTCTATTTTATAATATTATTTATTTTAATTTATAATTGTTGCCAAAAAGATTTACGAATTAATTTATTTTTAGACATATAATAAAATATATTTTCACGCGAACAATAATATAAAAAGTGAACTGGATTTTTTGTAAAAAAAATAATAAAGATCGAGGAAAATTATTTCCCCATTTTAATCCCCATATTTGGATATAGATATGTATTAGTTATCATGTGCATCCGTTAGATTAAATTGTTTTTGTTGTAAAATTGATAAAATTGGAATTTTAAATTTCAAAACTCTAGAAAAAAAAAAAAAAATGGCAAGTTTCCATATTCGATTGAAAACATAAACATTTAATTTCAAAGGATGATATTTACACAATAAACATCCAACTAATAAACTAATTAAAAGGGAAAGGATAAATATTCTATCATAATTTGAAGTCAAATTTGTTTTCAAATGTCTAAATAAAGTATCTGATATAATATACTAATATGTTGCAGCGGAATAGATTTGATATCCGTCGTCCTTGGCAGAAAAAAAAAAAAATATCGCCAAATTATCTGGCGAATATAATTTAATTCCTTTCAAAAATCATGGTTATTTTAAAAACTTACATTAAGAGTGTAACGAATAATATGAAACAATATTTCGTACAATACATATTACGAAAATATACATCTGGCATGTATATTTTCGTATTACTTTTTGATCGCCAAATACAAAAAACGCCAAGGGTGACAGTTTTGAAATTTAAAATTAAAATTTTGTCAATTTGACAGCAAAATAACTCATTCTAACGCATGCATACAATAACTAATACATATCTATACCGAAATATGAGGATTAAAATCGGGAAATAATTCTTCTAGAATTTTAATTAAAAAAAAAAAAAAAAAAAAAAAAAATTCAATGAGCGATTAACATGGAAAATCTTTTTCTTGCATCCATGGGCGGTCAGTGATGTCACACTTCGCTTGCGTATTGAGATGTTTAAATTTATTTGGCGACTATTTTTAGCAACTAACAGTTATGGCAAGTAGCTCAATATACATAGCGCATACAGCCATTACTGAAATGTAAATAGCATTTAATTATTTGAGTTACATTATGTTGATTGGAAACCTATTTAATATACCTATGCTCTATAGCTATACTAATATAAAAAGAAGAAAGGTTTATATGCATATGTAGAGAACGATCGCTAGAACTAAAAAGCCGATTGCTTTTTTTTTTTTTTTTTTTTTTTTCTTTCAATAATCAAAAGTTACACTGTCTCTCTCTAAGTGCTAGAAGCTATAATAAATTTTGGTAAAATAAATTTTTAATTAAAAGTTTTAATATTTTAATTGAAAACAAAGCATAGATTTGATATCTATCGTCATTGGCGATTTTTGTATTTGGCGATCGAAAACGTAATACGAAAATCTGTATATTATCGTAGTAAATACGAGATGTATGTGTTTACTTCAATTACCCTACTACCGTAGGTAGTGGAAGTATTGTATAGGTTTTGGCAATTGGTCAGTGTGTGTGTATATGTGCACGTGTGTATGTAATCTTCTGGCTGTCATATCTCCAAAACTAATAAAAATAGAACTACTAAACTTCACAAGTGATTCAGGTCTGGTGTACAGATAAAATTTCCAAATTTTCGTGAAAATTGAAAAACCGGAATTGGGTCATCGAAAACCAGAAATGGGACCGTAAGCCCATATTCAAAAACACCTCTAATGATTTTCTTCAAATTTGCTGTATAAATAATATATTAGATGCCCTTTCGATTGAAAAGTTGCTTAGTTCAGGAAAATTGATAGGCGTCCTCTATAAACAGCTCAATTTCAGACTTCGCAAGTGCGTTCCTTTAAAAATGCCTGTACGGATTTTTTTCAAACTCGCCATGTTAACTTCCTATTAAATATCCTTTTGTATGTAATTATTGTTTTTAGGTCAATAATTGAGTATGCTAAGTTTTGGTAAAAGTTGGTATCTCAAAAACGGCTCTAACGTATTCTTGAAAATTTTTTCTTTAATCCAATTTAGATAACCTTTCTCAAGTATTACTTGCTTATTACAGGAATATTAACGGTCATCCTGATTAGGTAGTTCAGTTTTAGATCTCGGAAATTCGTGTTTAAAAAAATAACTATCTATTTTTTTCCCCCTTATTTTTTAACTCGCTATGCAAACTCTGTTGTATGTGTCTTTATACGTGTATCAAGTTTCTCTTACTCGAAAATCTCAAAAAATGCAAGTAATATCTCCAAAAAATTGTATATATTACGTGTAATAGTGGGTAATGGAAGTCGTGTGGTTGTTTTACACCAGATTCTGTAATAGTATATATTGTACGAATATTGTTTCATATTATTGATTTCTCCTTTAATATACATTATTAAAATAATAATTATGGAAATAATTAAATATATTTGCGAAATGAACAAATAAATAATAATTAAAGCTATTATGACGTCAATTTTATCAAAAACATTTTCATGTCATAGGTTTATTTTTCAATATTTTTTATTCATGAGTAAAGAAATGTTTCTTTTTATGAAATAAATAAATAAATAAATAAATAGCATTAAATAAAAATTGCCAACATTTAACAACTAAATAAAAAAAATAATTGTAAAATTATATTTTGACTTTCCAGTTAATAATATTGCCTGACTATAACATATAAACTGATATATTTCTTGATTTTTTACATATCAATCCATCTTTAACTAAAATTTGTTCATCAGTGCGAAGCCGGACGGGTCAGCTAGTAAAATATATACTCATTAAGAAATATGCAGCTACTTTTGTTATTTATTTATTTATTTATTTTATATTATTTGTTTATTTAATTTATTTTAATAAGCAAGAATTAAAACCAGTGTTTCCAGATCAAGAATACTGGATCTATCATTCCTTTTTTAAATGCAACAAATATACTTTGAATTAGAATTGATATTACATATTAACAAAATATTTATTTTATTTGATCAATAAAATATTTTTCAATCCTATTTACATTTCTTTTAAAAACAGTCACATAGGTATTAAACTGGTTAAAAAGCTAATTTTCTGGTTTTGTGTTTCGTAGAATACTGTAATATTTATAAACCATATTGTATATAACAGCTATATAAGCTTCGAGGCCCATTCTGTACCTCTTGTTGCCCCTCCGTTCTCAAACTTATACTATTGCAAGAAGCACATGTATTAATAAAAAAAAAAGTATACATATATTTAAAAAAGAAAAGAAAGAAAGAAAACTTCTCTTTTTTATTGTAAAACTATCGGCTTATAGATGCTATATTATAACGTCTATATGATAAGCTAAGTACAAATCTGGTTAACTACAAAACACAAACGATATGTTTACTTTAACCTTATTTTTATTTCCTTCTTTTAATTATCTTTTCTATATATTTTATTCCTTTAAGATCGGTGATAAAAAGTTGTTGTTTTTTTTCCCCGCAGTATATAGTTGTAATTGTGACTTCATATTTTCCATTAATTGAAAAATACATGGGATCAAACTATCTAGCTATACTTTTCAGACGATTTAAAAGCTGTCGATTAAAATAATTAATTTTACGCATGTTTATTATCACAGTCAGGGTCAGATAATAAATTTTAAGGTATGAAAAAAAATAGAGACAAAATGGAGTGTGAAACGTAGCCGCTAAAATTTCGCAAAAGAGAGAAATCAAATGAAATTGGGGTTTAGTGGATTTAACGTTGCACTAGAACTACGCCATGGGTCACACTTCTGCCTAAGAGCCATCCTTACTAGGGATGATCTGCAGATAGGTGGACTTAGAGGTCTACACGGGCCAGGCCGGGCTCGGGTTTATTTTTATTTATTTTTTTTTCTTTACGGTCGGGCCGGGGTTATTTTTTTTTTGTGTATACTCGGGCCGGGCCTGAATGAAATTTTTTCCGGGCCGTGTCAGCCCGAATCTTTTTCTTGATTCCTCGGTAATCAACAAAAAATGAAAATGATAAATTATTTCTTCAGTCATTTATTTTACATAATTTTACAGGCTGGTATGTCCCATAAAATTTTATTTTCTTAAAAAATGTCTGTCACTTCAATTTAATTGTCTATCAATCTGTCTGTTCGCGATCTGATTTTCCGCAAATATTTTTAGCATGTCTCGAAATTAATATATTTTATTTTACTTAAAGTAACATTAGATGGTTTCTTATTCAAAATAGTATGCATGTTACTACCAGTTGGCACACATGTACAAACAAAAGAAATCAGATACATTACTGTATATAAGGCTTTGCTTCCTATGGTCTGTAGTAGAGTTTAGGTGGTATGAAGGCTATAAAAATTCTTCCGCTGTAACTTTTTCTCTAAGGCTCCTTTTTCTTTTCTCCAGTGCACTGGATGAAAGTAGCATCCTTTTTAGCATATGCAAAAGCCTCTTTTCTATTGAATATGGTTGGATTAGCATTAAAGTTTTTTTTACCGGACCACATGAAAGGTTGGGATACATAACGGGAATGAGAGAAAATGCTTGAAAGGGCATTTTTAGTAATATTGACCATTTAAATACATTCCTATATTGTTTGATGAATGCCAATATTGTCGATTTGACTTTCTATCTGTCTTTGTTCCTTGTTCCTTGTCTGTAGTAATGAATTTCTGTTTATATGTAATTATCTTGTAAAAGTTCAGCAGTTTTGGTAAAGAACATTCTATTGCTTGGCTATATAAAACCTCTGCAGAACACATACTAAATATACATTTCCTAGAAAGGCATGCATTTTTTTTTCTTTTTGTGTGTGTGTTTGTTATTTAAATTAATTTGAAACGTGTTTTGTCTGTCTCCACTAAATTGAGAAAACGGCTAGGTGTAAAAATTTGGTTGAGGTGTCTAATAAAAGGTCTTGGTCTGTAAATGTGTTATTAAAAGAGAAAAATAAAAAAAGTCGAACGGTTCCCCCCCCCTGGGGGGGCAGGGGTTAAACACACGTTGGCGGGCATAATTCAGCTCCAAATTACTTCACGGTGAAGAAATTGTACATGGGGGGACTAGACTTGAATACTAAAAAATCAGTTTCTGTGAATTTGGAATTTTTGATTTTAAAGGGGGGGAAAGATTTGGGATAGGAAAAAGGGGGGGAAATTAGTTTGAGGGGGAAATCCGTTCTAGACCCACCTCAATTTAAAGATCTTGAAATTTCATGTCGATTGGTAATGCTTGTATACAATGTAGTGTGCCCCCTATTGGTGAAAAATGAAACTAGGTGATTTTGTTGTAGACCCTATCATGTTACACCTTATTTTAAAGGTCTTGGTATTTCTTGATCGTTGGTGATGTTCGTACAGAACACACTGTGCCCCCTGGCGGTGGAAAGTGCAACTAAAGGATTTTGCAGTTAACACTATTATTTGACACCTTATTTGAAAGGTCTTGGAACGTATAATAAAGATAATAAACTTAACTTTACATACCATTATTACCCGGGTTACATGGGCTATGACCCTATCATGTTACACCTTTTTTTTAAAGGTCTTGGTATTTCCTGACCGCTGGTGTTGTTCGTACAAGTGCACTCTGCGCCCCCTGGTGGTGGAAAGTGCAACTAAAGGGTTTTGCAGTTGACATAACCATGTTACACCTTAGTTGAAAGGTCTTGGAACGTATAATAAAGATAATAAACTTACTTATATATACCATTATTATCCGGGTTATATGAGCTATGATCCTATCATGTTACAACTTCTTTTAAAGGTCTTGGTATTTCCTGGCCGTTGGTGATGTTCATACAAGAACACACTGCGCTCCCTGGCGGTGGAAAATGCAACTAAAGGAATTTTATTACCGTATAATAAAGATAGTTAAAAACAAATTTTAAAGATTTCAATCATTTCACCGCCATCTAGCGTAGAGTTGCTAAAGTAAGCTGAATTAGTGCGAAATTTTTCGTTTACTTTCTGTCACAAGCCATCTCACGTCCGCGTCGCTCTTCGATTGTTCCTGTCCGTTTTCTCCAAGACCTTGGTGACATTTAAATATGCGGATTTAAAAAAACGGACAGGAACGATCGAAGACCGACGACTTTTGAAACATTACGGTCAATAAAGTGACAGTCGAATTCGACGGGTTCCAGCTTTGGGTGCCGTGGCAGTCAAGATCACTCTCGAGGTTTCACCTGGACGTCCCGTGGTCGATGGCTGGATCCAAAATATCGTCTTCAATGAAATACTCAATTAGAATTTGTAACTATATTCGTGCTCATTCGTCATTCCATTTGTACTCTTTTTTTTTTTTTTTTTTTCAATAAAGATAGTTAAAAACAAATTTTAAAGATTTCAATCATTTCACCGCCATCATGCGTAGAGTTGTTAAAGTAAGCTGGATTGACGCGAAACTTTTTGTTTACTTTCTGTCACAAGCCATCTCATGTCCGCGTCGCTCTTCGATTGTTCCTGTCCGTTTTCTCCAAGACCTTGGTGACATTTAAATATGCGGATTTAAAAAACGGACAGGAACAACCGAAGAGCGACGATTTTTGAAACATTACGGTCAATAAAATCACCGCCGAATTCGACGGGTTCCAACTTCCAGCTAGTGTTACTATTTTTGAATCGGGTCGGGCCTGATTTCATCGTTTTTTGTCCGGGCCGTGCCGGGTAAGCGAAGCTTTCGTATGGGTCGGGCCGGACCCGGATCTTGAAATTTCGGCACGTGCAGACCTCTATGTAGACCACCCGATTAAAATTTGGTATGTAACAACCACAAGACTTCCATTACCCACTATTATACATATTATAAAATGTTTTTGGAAATAGCATGCTCAAAAGACATAAATTTTACCTAATTAATCAAATACTTATTCATTTTCCTATAATAACGATCTAATACATACGTCCTTATAAAGTTAGTTTATACAGCTAGTTTAAAGAAAATCTGTACAGCCTTTTTCTTTCAGACATCCATTCTCGAATTCGTAAAACTGATCAACCTAATCAGAAAGCTTACCAATTTTCCTGTAGCAGCAAATTAATACATACGAAAGGTTAACTGAAAGAGAAGGGAACGGGGTTATACATAGCAAACTTGAAGAAAATCGTTAGGGTTATTTTATAAATATACCAACTTTCAACCGGCTCAACAGTGGCTGCGAGGATTTGCTCTCGAAGCTGGTTGATGAGAAGTACCTGATTCGATACCAGATCAGGCCCATCGACGAGCCATGCGGAATTTTCTGTGTTTTTCCTCCTAATCTCGCGTAAATATGTACTAAGATACCTTTAAAACATACCCACGGAGAGCATCGTACTTAGGTCTAGGACCCAACGTACAGTCAGTCGGTCTCAGCCGCTACACCAACGCTAATACCGGTTTTCGATCCCACTGACGATTTTTACCAAAACGACAAAACTCAGTAGTACACTGCAAATTAACAAATGAATCCGAAAAGGTATCTAAAAATAGAGTGAATGTGACTATCTTGAAGAAAACCAACTGTGCCGTTTTCTAAAAAACATACTTCCGAGGCCTAAAATTCACCTACCTAATCAAAACATCTATGAATATTCTGGTACTAATTACATAATACACACGAAAGAATACCCTAAAGGCGAGGGGGGGGGGATTATGTACCAACTTTAAAGAAAATTGTTTCAGTCTTTTGCCATACAGACTTTCAGCCCCACTTTCGGTTTTCCAATTTTCACCGAAACTTTCCAAACGCATCTGTACACCGGGCTGACCTTAATTATGAAGTTTCCTCTTTCTACCCATTTTCGTTTTGTGTATATGATAATCAGAAGATTATCACACACATACACAGATACACAGACATTTACGAACTAATTTTAAAAAAATACGCTTTTGGACTCAGGCGACATTATAGAATGTAAATTATGCAAAAACTCGATATCAAAACTTTTGCCTAATACAATATTTCCAATACTTGCGGTAGTCGTGTAATGAAAGTAAAAATTGGTGTACTCAAAATACTCAACGAAAAAATTTAGGCATATAGTATTGATAATAAGATTTTAGTTTGTTAAGAAATACAATGTTTTGTTATTGATGGGACGTAAGTAATATTTTGTACATTAAGGCTCATTAGATTTACATTAAGGATTTACATTAGATTTACAGTCGGTAACAAAAGTGTCCGAACACTAGCAAAAATTCCTATGTAAAAAAGGTACACTTCATACGGTTTTGTTAAATAAATCCCTTGTCGAATCCTCTTCTAAGTCAGTGTAAGAACATGATTCGATAAGGATTTATTTAACAAAACAGATTTCAGTGTACTTTTTTTGATAGGAATTTTTACTAATGTTCGGACACTTTTGTTACCGACTGTACATTAGATTTACATTAGATTTTTGTACCTTAAAACTCCAGGATTCAAACCCAGCGTCTGGTAACAGAAGGCCAGATTCAGGCTGACTATTCTGCTACCAGATGAGTGATTTATTTTATTTTATTTTGTTTACTACTTTCTTTAGTTTTTTTTTTTTTTTTTTTTTTTTTTTTTTTTCTTTCATTTAAAAAAAAAATGTTTTTGTTTTGTCGGTGTTGAATATTTATTTATGGAGATAAAAAATAAAAAAAATAAAAAAAAAGATTATCTATGACATTTTTATCTTTCCTGATAAACTGTGTATTCAGGTGTGTGAATTATTTCACTTATATCACAGATTCGTGGAAGTTGCACTATCATTAATGTTTGATTGGATATCAGGTTAAACTGTTCCGCGAATATGCCTTAAATCATTCTCCGCAAACTGATCTTATTTCATCTACTTTTGTGATCATAGAAAAAAAAAAAAAAATCACCTTGCAGTAATCGTAATTTTTACTACATTCTGCTCACCTTTGCTCCCAAAACTCGAGCACCCAACAAGCAAACAAACAAAAGGTCTGCTCCTAAAAAAAAGTAAACAAAGCAGTGTATCAAGCCCTATCAGACCAGGAAATCGGGCCGGTCATTTCCTGGACTGTGGGGGAGGAGATTTTCCCACGATCGGAAGAACATTGTTTCAGATCGTTTTCACGTTCGAGCAGACGATCAGAAAAATATTATTGGTCGATTGTTCTTTAAGATGGTCGTAGAGTAGCTAAAAGAGAAAATAACTTTTAAATTAAAAGAAGGTAAAAGAATTGAACTTTACATTTTCCATGCCATGTTATATAGAAGTTTCCGAATATTATTTCTTTTAGAGCATACCTGTCCTCACCGAAATCCAAAGTCCATGTTATTCTATGGAAAATTTTGTTTAGAAAATGACTCATCACATAATTTTTATTTATTTATTTTTTTCATTTTCAGATTCAGAAAATTTTCAAGCGTTAAATTCATTCTTTATTACCAAAAACCAGTTTGAAATTTTTAATATTTCATTTTGAGTCTATAAAGTAAGAAAGAAAAATGAATTAAGTGAACTAAGACAACTTTTCAGTCTTCTTATGTAGAAGAAAATATGTAGACGGTTGAAAAAAACTGAACATTCGGAGAGAAAAAAAAAAAAAAAAAAAAAAAAAAGTCGAGGGATTTTAATGAACATGAAATTTCCAAAAATGCACAATATGTATTTTCTTTCCCCATCTGAGAGTTGAGCATTAAATGTTTTCTCTAAAACAGATAGCTCTGATCTTTAAAATAGTTATTATTCTTCAGATTATTTTTACCCGCCATTTTTAATGCGTAAGATTCCTCATTAACCTTATGCTCCTTAATAATTGCTACAAAATTCAATATTTTGGAAAATTATTTGCTAGTATAGAGAATTTTATTTATTTATTCTTCGTAGGAACTTGTGTATACTGAATTCTAATTTTAAAGAGAAAACCATAAGAAATATGCCCATTCCGAGATGCATAATTGGTTTAAGTTTTGAGTCATAACACTTTAATTACATTTTTCAATCTTATTTTTTATAAAATCGAATGATAAATTGTAACACTGCTGAGATATTTTTCTATTTCTATTTTAACTAAATAATCGATTCGGAACAAAACCTTCCACAATGTTTCAATGGGTAACGCTATATGAGAGGAAGTTATCGGAAGTGTCAAGACCCAAGCTGCACTGTTCGACTATCCCGTTCAAAATGGAATAATCGTCTGGTTGAGTTTCAGTGGATAATACGTCACACTAGTATTATTCTATGGCCAATAGTCAACGGTCTGTAACTTACCTCTAAGGGTGATCCGAAGACATCACAATTTTGATCTGCTGCGGACAGGAAAATAATCATCTGGAAGGGCTTTTTATTTCTTCGTACACAGCCACTTTCAGTGATTAAGATTTTTAATTAACCACCTTATTCATCTTCGATGATTTATACTCGTATGTACTCGAAGTCTACTCGTTATTTTTCGCGTTTCTTCTCTACTAATGCAGGTGGAGATTTACAAGCTCGTACGCTACTGAAATTTTTCCGCCTCATTATTAAATACAGATATAAAACCCTACTTCAAACCTTGAAATTGGCTTGAGTGAAAGAATAAGGTAGGTGACCCAAAGGTGACCATAGTTAAGCTTTGAGAATTTTTTTTTATAATTTTCTGGTTGGGTTTATGTGGCTGGGATTTTTCTCGTAAAATGCTACACTTATCTCTTACACATATCAAGTATAATTTTCTATGTAAAATGTAACTTAAATATTTTTATAATACGATTTCAAAATTGTAGCTTGTGAGCCACCTTTGGTGCATAGTGTTTCAAAGGTAGCCCATACACTGAAAACACCTTTAAAATGTGCTTATAAGTCGCTCTTTTGTTATGTTTCGGGTTTTTCTTCTTCTTAATCTTATCTTTTGACACAAAAAGACTTTCAACCACCTTTTGTGCAAAGTAGTTGAGAATTTTTATTCCGGGATTCATTGACTTCTTTCGGAAGATCTCTGGTATTCTCAACAGTGTAGAAATTGTTGGAGAATAAACGAGAATAAGATTTTTTTTTAGATATTTAAGAAGAAATTTTGAGAGTTACCTTTATTACATTCATTTCCGTTTTCATTTGCTGAGTTGGCTCTCGTGTTCCAAGGTGGCTCGATATCTGGGCCGCCTTGAGAACATGCATAGGGTCACAATTTGCACGGAATTAAATTTTTTATCTGATAAATTTATTAATGATAAAGTTAATGTGGTTAAAGAGAAATAAATAAGCTTTTAGAAAACATATCATAACTCAAAGTTCTAATAATTTAAACACATGTAAATTAAATTATCTTCTTTACTGGAAATTAGAACGACAACTCTTCTAAAGTGAAACCGCTGCATTCAATGGCGGTCGATCAAGATAATCTCTTTGAATTCAGGCACATACCCTGGAGATACATAACTTACAATGCAGTAGCGACATTTTGTGATTCAAAATAAAATTTAACTTCTTTTAGGGTGGTGTGTTACCTTAGGAACACTGGTCATATTTGGTTCACCTACCTTATTTTTGACACTGAGCTACTAAAATAACGGATATAACTTACAATCTACCTGTTAGTACAGATAGTCTCTAGAAACAATTCACAAAATCTTACTTTTTCTTCTCTTGTAATTTCAAAGCAATTAAATTATTCCATTTGTATTGCAAATGTACGGGAAGTGAGGTATGGCGTTTTATATGAGCGTTCCAGGCCTGGGTGGAATATCCTCTTTGCGAAAATTCCTAAGGATCCTAGACCATTACTCACGGGAATTTCGGAAATATCCACGGTAGATACCAAAAGGCAAAATCAAAAAGCACAACTTGCTTTCGAACCCGTCACCTCTAGTATATCGGCTTTGAGAGCAGATGGATGGTTGGATGGTTAGTTTTTACGTCGCACTAGTGCTGCGCAGATGGGCAATTGCTTTGAGAGCAGAATCTATCGATCTCTGGTGAGGCCAAAAATTTATTATATTTGTATGATATTGCTTGCATGTACTTCAAACTAACGTAAAACAAATGTCTATAATTTAGCTAAGTGGATGCGCCCTTTAAAAATAAATGTATCTTTCTTAACAAGTATCACCATTATTATCTGATGGGATGTATATTTAAACAGCTTTATGCCTGATTCTAACCATTATAATATCCATCACGGTAATCAGTATCTTTGATGTAAGACTTTGGCGATGTGATGGCATACAGCGATTATCGCAATACGTGATGGAAGAATTGGCCTGATACATCATTCTCTAATAAATAATGCGACATTTTCCCCTAAACGGAATGACGTGTTTGATTGAATTTACACTCGCCTTAAAACCGAAGTGAACATTCGTTTTCTTCTGTTCCTGTCCTCTTATACATTAAGATTTTATTATAAAACATGATTTATTTTCAATTAAAATTACTGTGTAGACTTTAAAAACTGCAAATAAATAGTTCCTCTAGTGTGCATCAGGAATCGAAAACGTTCTCTTAATCGAGATTAATCTAGAAATTTTGCAATGTTCTACGAATCCATTCACTCTTATATTCATTCATCTATCCTGAGTTAAAAATTGCGATAAATTCGTTTTCAGAATTTTAATATCTGATCAATATGAATTTTTTCTTTTTCATGTTTCTGGGAAAGGCATTTTGATATAATATGCAATAGTTACAAGAATTTCTCTGATGTGCCAATTAATAAATAGCTCATCAAATACCAAGGACATGAGATGCATAATCAGATAATATTTCCGAAGATGCTAAAGTTGAGTGATAGTTAATATTATTGAAGAGATCTTTTTATCGATAATTTTCATTAGATTAACATGCATCACTCCCTGCTTCCATTTAAATACATACTCACAAAAAGTGCGCATAAAAATATCTATATAACTATGCATAGCAGTTTATATATTAGTTTTAGTATTTAATTTTTCTTAATGAATTTCTCATTGTATCGCAACATTTATTTTTCACATTTTGCGTATTGTATGTTTTTTGAAAATTCTTTTATTTCACTTATATATACATTCAGTTTCCCGAATTAGTAAAGGTATTTTCATCTGCCCTCTTAAAACCCAAAGTTAATGCATTTGGTTTTGAGATTATTTTTTAAATTTTATTCAATGTTTTTTTTTTTTCCAAACATTATTAAAAAAGTTGTTTCGTTTTATTTACTTCATAACTGTCATTTTTAAATTAATATAAATACTTTTGGATGTCTTAGTAAACGTATATAATCTCAGAAAAAAAAATTCATATTCCAGTTCACTATTTTATGTAATGACAACAGCAATTTTAATAATTAATTAGTTTGCATAGCCTAGCACTCCAATTCTACACATATATTTTCGAATGTATTTTTTCTTGTCATTTTAAATTACTAAACATTGGTTTACATGATTTGTTTTTAATGATATATTTTGCATCTTTTTTTTTTTTTTTTTTTTTTTTTTGTGTGTGTGTGTGTGTGTGTGTGTGTGTTTTAAAGTTCAAGCGGCTCCAAGAAATTAAAAATAGCATCATAATCCTTCAATTCGAGTTCCGTATTCATGTGTCTATTTATTTATATTATTAATGTATCATGACGTAGCTGAATTCAATATATTTAATTTATTATTGTAATTTTACCCTCACGTATAAATATTCCGCATAGCAATGAAAAGAGTTTATTCTAAAGATAGAAACTGTATTGTTTTATTCCAGTTTTGTTTCATGGAAGAATAAATTCAGATAAATTATCAAGTTATTCAATCTTTGTTTTCTGCAATGGTAACAACTACATTTATACACTTTACTGAGATAATTTTTTTAAATAAATTATCTGAGTAAATCAACCAATGAGTTTTGTATGTTTTACTTCTTAATTCCAATGAAAGAATCGCCCGTATACATTTCAACCGTGTGTAAAATTTTATTTATGTTCATCTCAATAGATTGCTCCAGTTGTAATGTAATTTTTTTCTGTTAAATTACTCTTTTTCGTTATTTCATTCATTTGAAATGCACGCCTGGAAACCATGGATAAACTTTTACTTTCTTTAATGTAATACATTGCTGTAGTTATGACCTCAGTTTTTAGCATGATCACCGGAAAACTTCACATATTATTAAGAAGCAGTGGCGGCTCGTGAACCGAAAATAGGTGAAGAGCTCAAAAATAATATTTAAGTATTTTTAATCATAATTTTTATTCAACATGGTCTTAACTTAAATTAACTAAAAATACTTATTTAAATGTAAATTTATATTCTAAAAATGAATACAGCATAAAATACAGTGTGTCTCTTCACCAATTTTCGGTGCACGAGCCGCCACTGTTAAGAAGGTAATAATAATTCTCTCCTGGTAAAATGTAACGTTCTTCAAAAATTTTATTATTAATAATGCTATAAAAGAGCAAAAAACCTTAAACGAAATTAAAAGTTCTTCTATGAAATCCTAAAACTTTTTTGCTAACAAATTCCTTAACGGGACATTAGAAATATTTGGAAAAAAAAAATATGTTTCGTAATTGATATTTAATAAACACAGTTCTTAGATTTTACGTAAATTAACTTGCATCTCGTTTCTTAAATATCAATTTAAAATTGTAAAAATTTATTAACAGGACACATGCATATTCAGGCAAGCAATATGATCTTTCAGAAAATATCTAAAATTTTATAAAATGAAAAATGCATTTAAAAGTATAAATCGAAGAAAAAGTAAAATCTAATATAAGACCTCTATCTTTCTTTCTTCAAAGATAAAAACGTAATTTTTTTCCCTCCTTTCTGTATAAGTATAGGGTTTGTTGCAAAAGAATTCCTACTAGACTATATTCACGATCTCTGAATCAGCTCAACTCTCTTCCCTGGTATGCCCAACTTTGGGTGCATGATTTAAAAATTGAAAATGCTGAATCGGTATATATTCACTGCTTTTAAAATTTTATACTGAAATTTTAATAATATTCGATATACACTACCTACCAATAAGTATTTGGACACTTTCGAATTTAGACGTTTTGTCAAATATCTAGAAAAGTTCAGTAGGAATCATCTTGAAACTTTAATAGTATATAGAACATGTTACTCCTCATACATTTCAGCAAAAATTGTGTCCTGAGGAGGAAAAGGGGACCAGTAAAAAATTGAAACAAAAATCGAACTGTTTTGGATTACCTTGTAAAAAGTAATTCTTTAAATGCGTTTTGGCTGTAGCATGTGATTATAAGGATTTTTTTTTTTTTTCATTATCTGTATATATTTTTATAAGGCTAGTACAAATATTCATGGAGATATAACAGTTTATTTTAAAAATTGAAAAAAAAAATCCATATTTTAAAATATAATACAATATATTAGACCCAGTGTAAAGACATTTATAGAAAATTTAGCATACTACATTAGATACAGCATACATCAATCAGAATGCAAAACTGTTAAATATCTTACGAAATATGAGCATTTTCACTAAATAATTTTTTACTACGCATGCGCTAGCTTTTAAAAAATTTCATTCTTATAATTTAATAGTCAAAAGTATTTAGCAACTTATATGAAAACCCCAAACAAATATCGTGTAAATTCAAAAAATTATGATAGATAGAATGAAAAGAATTCCAGTTCTCTCAAAATAAAAGTTAAACTTTAAGGGGGTTTACTCACATTTTTTTTTTTTTTTTTTGAGAAAAACTGAAATTCTGTTTATTTTATCTATCATAACTTTTGAATTTACAAGATATTTGTTTGTGGTTTTCCTATAAGTTGCTCAATACTTCTGACTATTAAATTATGCAAATGAATTTTTTTTTAAGCCAGCGCATGCGTAGTAAAAAATTATTTAGTGAAAATGTTCATATTTCGCAAAAATTAAAATTTTTGCATTCTGATTGCAGTATGCTGTGTCTAATGTAGTATTCCAAATTTCCTGTAAATGGCTTTGCACTGGGTTTAATACCCCCTATGTAATAATTAAAAGAGGGGATTTTTTTTTCCCATTCTTTAAAAAAAAAATCCGTTATATCTCCATGAATATATGTGGTAGCTTCATAAACAATTATACAGGTAATGAGAAAAATCTTCATAATCACATACTACAGCCAAAACGCACTTAAAGCATTAATTTTTACAGGGTGATCCAAACTATTTTGTTTTTTGTTTAATTTTTTACGGGTCCCCTTTTCCTCTTGAGGACACAACTCGTACTGAAATATATGAGATATAACACGTTCTTTACACTACCAAAGTTTTAAGATGATTCCTAAAGAACTTTCTAGACATTTGGCAAAACGTCTAAAATCGAAAGTATCCAAATACTTATTGATAGATAGTTCAATTTTCTATAACTACATTGTAAAAAATATGTCCTATTTGCTGCCAGAATTTCTCTGTAATCTGAGAAAGTACGCGTCATTTACGAAAAACTTACGTTGTCAGAACGTATTTTCTCAAATTACAGAGAATTTCTGGCAGCAAATAGGACATATTTTTTACAGTGAGTCGTTCGACCAGATTTTTTTAATTGAATTTGAAGACAAATATGGCGGTGCCCCCGAATTTTAATGACAAATTAAAAAAAAAAAAAAACTTAAATTGCAAAATGTTAGTAATTTTTATGTATCAAGTACTTAGAAGTACTCTTTTCAGATTATTTATTATGCCTGTAATAAACTATTATAGTGAAACATTAATAATTTTATAACAGGTGTCCTCAAATGCGCAGGGTTAGGAATGAAGGGTAAATTTCGAGGACATCTGGTCACTCTAATAACTAGTGGATCTGCAAGTCAGAAGCTTCCACGGCTTATTTGCATTACTCATTACCGGTAGATCATTTTTACTTATTCCACATTATTTAAAATAATTATTAATATATGCACTATTTTCTACAGACACCACACAACAGAAAAAACGGTTAAATCGTATTCTGGACTCTCAAAACGTGTAAATCCATCAAAAACCGGAAATCAAAAACTTTTGTGAATCTAGTTGTCTCTTCTATTGAATATAAAAGAAAGTAATTATCAAATTACACTGTCTCGGTCAACAAAAAATATCTTTTGGCGAGAGTTGCTTTATTTTGGCTTTTTCAGAAGTCTCCTTCCGCTTCTCCAATCGTGCCTCCAATTACTCCCGGCACCTTATTCTCGCTTGGAATGACGTCTCGAACAGGTGAAGTGTGCTGCCAATCATTTAAGAACCCACAGAGTTGAAAAAAGAAAAAGAAAAAAACTAAAGAAACAATGCAGAGCTCGTAACTTCACGGAAGAGCGCCAACGAGCAATTGGAGTATAATATCCCCACTTACCAGGTAATAAACAACGTACGATGAAAAAAACAAAAAAGTGATTTGCTGCTCTTTCTTTTGTTAAGATGCGCGGTTTTTAACAAACAATAACTCAGATTCAAAGAATAGAGATATTAGAGGACAATAAAAAAAATATATATCTTTCGGTCGTCGCTTGAAGAAATAAAGGGGGGAAAAAGTAATTATGAAATTACCTAGGAAATCTGAGCTTTTTATTTTGAAAGGAATGCGTTTCTACAACCAACTCTGAAAACTGATGAATTGATTATTTTACGACAATATGACAATTTTTTTTCTGTCTCATTTCTGATCTTCATGCATAACTGAAAACGGTCAGGTTTAGAGTGGATTGATAGAGCTGATAAAAAAGCACCTCGTATTGTAGTCGGAAATACATGATTAATTTGCATCGGAATCTCCAGAAATCGTCGAGAGTAGTCTTTAATTTTGATTGATTATAGTCGAACTTTTATTTAACGAACCTCTATTTTGCGAATTTTACGAACTTTAATTCGGAGTACACTGTAAAAAATAAGTCCTGTTTGCTGCCAGAAACTTTCTGTAATGACAGAAAATACGCGTAATTTACTAAAGAAATTACGTTGTCAGAAAGTATTTTTTTAAAGAACAAAAAATTTCTGGCAGCAAACAGGACCTTTTTTTTTTTTTACAGTGTAAAGGCACCGTCGTAGCCCGATTGGTGGATGATCGAGCTCGTAATTGGAAAATTGTTGGTTCGATACTCAAGCCTGTAAAAAAAGCGTCATGTACATTAGTGGTTGTTGGTGCACGCAAAATCCGTCGTGGTTACAATTTCTTCCATGTTCCTTAAAATAATACATCAGAGGGTTACCGCAGCGAGGATCTCCTTTGAAGAGCATCAAAATTGTGACAGCAAGGCCTCGGACCATCCCTACATCCAGACCGTCGCGAGTTTCCCCCTGCGTAACTCTAGTGTGATATTAACACACTCAATCCATTCAACCCAACTTTTTAAGTAAAATTACTTTGCGAAAAATTTCTATGTAAAATAACTTCCAAATACCATGCGTGTAATATATTTTTTATTTAATATTTCTTTCACTCTATTTCTTAAAATATTCCCTTTTCAGAAAAATTTTATTACGCTTAATGAGTTAAAACTGGATTTTCGAAGAACTATTAGAAAACTGAGACTCTGGAAATACAAACTAAAATGAATATTTTAAATAAAGTGAAAATTAAAAACAGTTCGGCAAAAGATTGCGACACAAAGATGAAAAATGAAACCACCAATAATGCAGGAATCAATAAAACTTTACATATTAAAATCTTTATAATGAATTCGACAAGGATTACATTTTTAGGAAAACACTCTTCATCAAGTTCTTAAATACACTGGTCAAAAAATTTAAGGATCAGCCCGTTTTCTGTTTCTCTTCTTTTGCACATAATTTTTAAACAAATAAACATATGAACATAAAATTTGGATGGCTTGTTCATTATCCTATTAGTAACCGAATCTTATGTAATTTTAGCATAAGAATAATTTTTAAGCTAATAAATATTCAGTTTTCTCTCAAAAGTAAGCTTTAAAAAAAATGAAAAATTTCAATAATATTAGCAAAGAACACTTAATGAAAAATGGTCATAAGGATGCCTTACAGATATAGGTAAAGACGCACACGCGTTCCTATGTTAGATTACAACCAAATCTTTCTACCTGCATTCATTTTCTGTTTCTTATTTTTTCTTCTTCTTTTCGCATGTGAATAACTTTTTAAAAAATATGCATACAAACATGAAAATTGGATAAGATGTTCATTGTACAATTATTTTTCGACATCATTATTATTCTAGATCTGAGTATAGTTTACAAATTAGTAATTATATATTTTTAAAAAGTTCATTATAAAAGTAAAAGATAAGTTAATACAAAAAGGAAAATCGAGATTTAGTTTAACATTTCAAGGTATGAGCGTCTTTACCTATCTCTAATGCATCCTTAACACCACTTTTCATTATGTGTTCTTTCCTAAATCTGTTGAAATTTTTCATTTTTTCCAAAGCTTACTTTTGCGAGAAAAATGAATATTTATTAGCTTAAAAATTATTCTTATGCTAAAATTACATAAGATTCGGTTACTAATATGATAATGAACAGGCCATCCAAATTTTATGTTCATATGTTTATTTGTTTAATAAAATCTTTTTGTAAAAAAAATAGAACCGACTCCAAAAAGGAACTACTATTCAAACAACTGAAATGAAAGAAAATTGGCAGAAAATGGAACTGTAAATTGCGCCTAAAAGTATAAAATAATTTCCTTCGCCAAACAACCTATAACACTACAATTAATCATAACTTTTGAAGTCGGCGCAAAATTAAATAAAATTTAATTAGTTTTTAAAGGTTTGTCTTTAGATAGGTAGCAACAAATGCTGTTGTTTCGAATGATCCATTTTCATGTTTCCTTTATTATTTTATCACTGTATACAATTGATCCATTAGTAGCATCTACATAGAACAGTGAACATTTTTCACAATGCGGTATTTATTTTTTTTACGAAGTTAGAGTTTCCTTTCCAAATTTGGTATAACTTTGATAACTATCATCCTTGATGGCTTTTGGATTTGGCGATCAAAACGTAAGGCAAAAATATACACGCAAGATGTATATTTTCATAATATATATTGTACGATGTGTTGTTTCATATTCTTGATTACTCACTTGATATACCTTATCAAAATAATCATGATATCCCAAAGAAATTAAATATGTTTGCCAGATAATTTTGCAATTTTTCATTCACCAAGAATGTCAGATACCATCATCTTCGAACTTTTGCTGCTTACGAAATCTTATTTGTTTTCTTGAATCAAAGTAGTTTTCGGCGGCGTTTTGCAGGTAACAATGTGAGATGTGTATTTTGAATAGGATTTGATTTTTGTATTGAATAAAGGTATCAATTTTTATTTAATTTTGCGCCGACTTCAAAAGTTATGATTAATTGTAGTGTTATAGGTTGTTTGGCGAAGGAAATTATTTTATACTTTTAGGCGCAATTTACAGTTCCATTTTCTGCCAATTTTCTTTCATTTCAGTTGTTTGAATAGTAGTTCCTTTTTGGAGTCGGTTCTATTTTTTTTACAAAAAGATTTTATTTTTCTCTTTTCAGTGAAAACTTATTTATATAGCAGAGAATCTGAAGACGTTCGACGGAAGTTTCGCAAATCGCAACTTCCAAGAAAAGTGACATTACTCAAAAAATTGTTTGTGTCACTGAAAAATACATTAAATGCACCCAATGCGAACAAAAAAGTTACATCTCCATCTAGAAAGTTATCCACTCGAGAGACAGTTGTGACAGTTTTATTCTTGTCAAGTTATTTTTAAGTTGATTTTTCTCAAATGCTGCATTTTTAAGTTGTGTCACTTTTCTTGCCCTTATCGAATATGAGCAAAAAACTATCTATTGAACGAACATATACGTTAAATTAAAAAGTCTTTAGAAATGTAAAGAACGGATACGCTGTATTCGTAACCAAAAATTCTGTTAGGCATATATATTGAACTTTAGAGTGAATACGTGTCACCCGCTGCGCTGGAAATTGCGCAGCGTAAAGTTCAAACAAAGAGCAAAATATGCATTGCAGCTGACGGACAGAAGTTTCAACATCGATACTTACATACTGCTTTTACCAGTGTAGCTGCATGCGTTCAGCAGTTAGAGTGAGAACACACTTTTTTGAGTATCCTGTAATTTGTTTACATCTTAATGAAATCATAATGAAACCTATTTCAGGCCAAGATCATTACGACAACAAAAAAAAGTATTAAAATTAAATCATCTCTTACGAAGATATAAGCTGACAAATTTCAACAACAACAACGAGAAACATGGTTTGTATTGAGAACCTCTTCCTTTATGAAGTCGGTTTTAAACGCCTATGCGTTAATCGATGTGACCGCTTACATTAACCATACTTTGAATTTTACATAGCATAAATGTCACCCGCTACGCTACAACATATGCAATGTCGTTCAAGTGTGCACAAAGTAGGAAATTATGAACAAACAAATGCACGTTTTAAGCGTTCTGTTTTTAGCATTAATGTCTAAACTATCTGTGCGTACTACATCGATGATGCTCTGCAATTTTATAATTCACTTTTTTCCCCTATCTTGAAACGTTTCCGAGATAGGACGGTTGAATCGCGTAGCACATGTCCAATTTACTATACCTACATACCACTTCTATGACTATAGCTGCAGCTGTTCAGCAGTTAAAAGAGTCGGGTCTGACTTTCTTGGGCACCCTGTATTTTCTTTTGATCGTAAAAACCTTACAATGGAATCTATTTCAGACCAAGATCTTTACAATAAAACAAAAAGTATCAAAATCGGATCATCCGTTCAGAAGTTATGAGCTAACAAACAAAAACAAAAAAACATACGCTTTGAATTGAGAACCTCCTCCTTTTTGAAGTCTGTTAATTAGAGCATTTCTTACGAAGTTATAAGCTTACAAACACCATCAACAACATATAGCTCGAATTAAGAACACCCTCTTTTCTGAAGTTGATTTAAAACGACCTTGTGCTAATCGATGTGACCGCTTACAGTAACAGTACTTTGAACCACAGAGTATACGTGTCATCCGCTACGTTGCGAAGTGTGCACAGTGTAGGAAATTGCGAACAAACAACTGCACGTTTTAAGCGTTCTATTTTTAGCAATAATGTCTAAAAACTGTCTTTTCGTAGTAAATCGATGATGCTCTACAACTTCGTAATTAACTTTTCTCCCATCTTGAACCGTTTCTGAGATAGGAGCGCTAGTTCCGCTGTTTTTCACCAGATGTCGCTTTATTTTCTTTAGATTGTAAGGATGTTATAATGGGACCTACTTCAGACCGAGATCTCTACAACAAAACAAAAAGCATCAAGTAACCGTATTTTGAACTATATAGCGGATGTCTCACTACAACGTGAGCAATGTAGCTCAAGTGTGTATAGTGTAAGAAATTGCGAACAAAAAAATGCACGTTTTTAGCCTTGTATTTTTAGCATCAATATCAAAATTATCTTTTCGTACTAAATAGATGATACTCTGCAATTTTATAATTCACTGTTTTCCCTTGTCTTGAACCGTTTCCGAGATAGGAACGTTAGCATGAATGTCTAAACTATCTTTTTTGTACAATGAAATCGGTGATACACTTCAGCTTTGTAATTCACTTTTTCTTTAGAACCGTTTTCTAGATAGGAACCCTAACTCCGCTATTTCCCACCAGGTGGCGCTGCAAGCGGCTTAACCTTGTACTGTATGGCCACTTTGCTATACTTACATATCATTTTTATCACAATAGCTGCAGCCGTTTAGCAGTTAAAAGAGTTGGGACTGATTTTTTTGAGCACACTGTATTTTCTTTAGATCGTAAACATATTAGAATGGGACCTATTTCAGACCAAGACCTTTTCAACAAAACAAAAAGTATCAAAATCGGAGCATCCGTTCAGAAGTTATGAGCTAACAAACATAAAAAAAACATACGGTTTGAATTGAGAACCTTCCTTCTTTTTTTGAAGTCGGTTAAAAATTATGTGCAAAAGAAGAAAAAGAGAAAACGGGCTGATCCTTAAATTTTTTTGACCAGTGTATTTACGAAGATGGGAGACATATACAAAAGAAAATGCTTTTCAAAGAAATTACTTGTGCAAAATTAACAGACTTTTACGGTAATTGAAATGAAGGACGCATGTGACGCATTTCTAAAATCACTCCGTTCTAATGAATATTGTAAGATTATAAGTTACATAACACATTGTAATTAAAAGAAAAAACTATTTTTTAAAATAATAAATTAAAGAATTTCTGAATTGAAAAACAATTATTATTATTATTTAAATGGAATAGTTATAATAAATAAACATACAAAATAGTGCAATATTTAATAATTTTTACTTTCTTTTACCTTGTGTGATAGAGAAATTATTGTTTCGTAGTCAAATTTTCGAAATTCAGATTTTTTATAATTTCACTTTTTGTGGTTCTCCTAAAAAAAATAGGTTTTTCTATCTGTTTGTCTGTGTGTCCATCTTAGTGTCTGCCCCTGTGTTTGCCTGCGAGTCTTTTATTAGCATAGTTCAAAAACAGATGTCAGCAGAAAGTACAAACTCGATATTCTACATTTGTATGGTATGTGTGGATGCCTCTTGAATATTTTAATGAATCGGGAAATATTTCGCGTACAGGGACATCCAAAAATATTCAAATACATTATGTCTAAGAGCGAAATTTCCGGTAAATACCTTTTAACAAATTTAGACTGTAGTAAACAAAATAAAATTAACATACATTGTTTATATGCATATAAGCATGTTTCACATTAAAAAATAAATAAAAATAATAATAATAATTATCCTTTATTTACAAAACCACAGAAAAAATTTTAGTATATCAAAGTTATATTTAAAAATGACTCAAAGATTTTCTTTTCCTATGCTAAATTTAAGTACGTTTTTTGGTAGGCACGTAATTTATAGTTAAACCTTTGAAGGACAAGGTACTTATGCTCGTTCAATACCAATAGCCAGTAGAATTTACAAATAAAATTATAAGAAAAGAAAAGAAATACATTATTTTTCCCACTAAATTTTAAAAGTAAAACTTTGTTCAAATATTCTGTTATGGATTTTTGCTGTTGGGAACAAAGTGAGTACAAGTTAAGCAGCACAACGTATTGTTAAAATAAAATGCCTACCTACAGCAGCGCCAGATGCTTGTAGCGCTCAGATGATAAAGAAGCAATCAACAGCAAAATATTAAGGGTAGTAAAATAATAATAATAATAATAATAATAATAAATGCAGACAAACTCAATATTTACATTGAAAGGTAAGTTAAAGAAACCTTAAAATCAAAATATTTAGGCAATTGCTTCCTCAAAAAAAAAAAAAAAAAAAAAAAAAAACTACATAGTGTAATCATTTTTTATAAAATATTACCGGTGGGAAATAAATATTATTATATAATACTTGCCTCCTCAAATAGCAGACAATCGGGCACATATCTTCCATACACTGTTAAAAATTTCAGTTCAGACTTGAACCACTGCATGGAGAAGTTATAAGCAATACCATAATAGGGTTCAACCTCACTTTTAAGTTTTCTACTTCTTGCGGTTGAAGTTAAGTTACACCAAAACTTGGAGCTACTATACATCCACTAACAAGGGAAGTATGAATCAGTAAAATTCCTATTGAAACCAAATCAAGTTTAAATTAAAGAGCGGAGTTGAAAACACAGGGTAGAGTGCAAATTTTGTGTAACAGCTCACCCATGGGTCAAGGTAAGACCCTAGAAAATTTAGCCCCTTTTATCAAAACCAACGAAACAAAATAAGCGGGTAAGAAAGCGTGGTACAGTGCCAGAGTGTTTGACTTGAGACAAGATGGTGTTCAATTCGATTCCCGTCTCGGTCGATTTTTTTAATTAATTAATTAATTTTTATTTAAAACATAATACCAATATTTGGTTCATCATAAAATTACCAAATCATGATAAAAGGTTAAACTATAGGGTGGTTGCAGCCACTTCTGTACCAAGTTTTGGTTCAAACTAACACCAAATTTTTAACAGTGCAGTTGCACTGCTTACTTAATATATGTTTCAGATGAGAATTAGTAATTGAATTTTCTTGACGAAGACACTATACGCTAAAAGATTAATGCACAATTCTATTCAAAGTTAGTCCAATAAATTTCAGTGAGTGGTGTGGGCGTCAATTCTGTAAATAATTTGAAATAAATTTTAAAATTTAATAAAATCCTTAAATGTTTTAGGAATGTAGTTACAGCATTCAAATTGGGGGATGAGTGGGGCGGTAGACCCTCTTACACAGAAAGGTTGACAAATAAAACTTTTCTTAAAACTTTTTAACTGCGGTTTAAAATAGTCTAAAAATGTTCAGATATATTGTTGTTTATAATAATGTAGAATAAACAAAAAATAGTGTGTGTCTCAAACCGAATTATTTACAAGATATTTAGTACTTGTCAATTAAAAAGTGTTCCCTATATAGTTCAAAATGTTCAACGAATATTCCATACAACGAACTGTTTTGTTAGATTTAACAACTTCATGAAATAGAGATAAGACTGTATTTAAGTTTACTGGAATTAGCTTGAAAATATCTGTTTTTAAATTAATCGATTAAGATAATAAAATATTTGAATTAAGAATATTTGTAAAGAAAATCATATGTTGGCATGTAGTGACTTATAGACATTTGAAAGTCAGTTCCAGTAAAAATGTACAAATAGTATATTACTTCTAAAGATCAACGTAAAAGTCTGTGTATAAATAACATATTTCAGATGAAAAGGCTCAAAGACCCAAGTTCGATTCCTGACTTATTCACTTTTCACTCTTGTTACAATTAATTTGTTTTTTCCATCTAACAAGGAGAGATCACGACATGCAAAAAACAGTTCGCTCCGAGTTTGCGCAGAAATGTAGAATATTATCGAAATAAAGCATGTTAAAATAATAAAACGTACTAGCCAAACAATCTCGAGAAAAAGCTGTTAAAGTTTCAGTAGTAAGGATTGTAAGGATGAATGAATATAAAATTTAGTCTTCTGAATATTTAAATTTAAAACTTGAAAATGTAACAGAAAATTTTTATTTAATATTTTTAATTCAAAATATATATTTTGGAGTTATAATTTTTATGTTTCTAATATTTATAAATTTTAAGTATAAAATAAAGTAAAATGATTAAGAAAATGAACAACTGAAAAATTTGTCTTTGTCCGAGATCTTCTAGATAGAAGCTTCTCCGCAAGCGTGCCACTTGTATGTCGTCGCTGTATGGAGACATACAAGATTTTCAAAGCTTAATTCTGGAGATTGTTTGGCTAGTGCGTTTTACTGTTTTAATATGTTTTAACCTTTTTAGTATATTACTTTCTACGAAAGATCGTCCATAATTGAAGTTTCCATATCATGTATTCTCTTTGTAAAAAAATAAGTTTTATTTACGTTTGATCTCAACTATAAATCCTAATTAAGATACAAATAAACTGAAAAACTTAAATGAATGTAATTAATCAAACGAATTACTAAAAGAAATAATAACTGAATGACTCAACTAAAACAAATTATTAAACGACATACTAAAACAAAGTTAATAATGCTTAGTAGGCATTTATAAAGAAAATCTCTGACAAGAAAATATAGCGACAGAATTATAAAAAGCAGTGACAATTTAAAGTTAATAATGAAACTTATCCTTGGAAAATCTTTTGAGATCAATTTAACTAATGATGTAAAGAGCAAATTCACAAAAATGTGGGAGTTTGCAGAATATTTGAGTAAGTAAAAATTGCATTTATTAGTGAACAAACCCTGATTAGTTCATTATAATACTTGTACAGTTAATGAAATAACCAAGAGTGTAATGAACAGATTCAGCAAAACTTTTTTAAGAAGTTTTTCTTTAAATTGATTAATTTATCATGAACAAAATTTCTTGGTACTGGAAATAATGATTTGGTTTGATTTCTTTTTATTTAACTATATCATCTGATTTTGATTGGATTTGCTACTAAATTTTCAATTCCATTTCTATCACATCTTCGGCTTATTTACTTATTACATTACCATAAACGTTTGGCTGATATAAATGGTATATAGAGAGGACGTGTAAGATAATGAGTATATGTAAAATCAATCATGTCGAATCTCACCAGAAATTTCAGCGTACTCAATCTGACAGATTTTTGTATAATCTTTCTTTGAAAATTTAATTTAGTCCATTTATTAACAATTCAAAATTTAATTTTTTAATAAAATTTTGAATTAAAGAAAACAGATAATAATAAATAGATTTTTCACTTCAATTTGATTATTTAATAAATTTGAGGTTAAAAGTTGTGTAATTTTACTTCGAGCAAAAATTTCCTTGTGTGGGAATCGAACCTGGGAGCTACGGTTTAACGTGACGATACTCTACCACTGAGCTAGGGTAAGTGCACCAGTGATTGACGCTTTTAGAGCAATCTCTGATGTTTTTAATGTTCTAGTCATCAGAAACTATTTTTGGAAATCTTAATATATGTAGGATGAAAGACTTTCAGAACCACATATATGTTAAAATGTATGCATTTGATAATAATTATTATTATGTATATTTTTTTATGAATTTTTATTTGATGTCCACTCGATGTTCCAGTAATTGACACTGCCAGTTTTTCATTTTATCAGTCATTGGCACCTTATGTTCCAGTGTTTGACACTGCTAGTTATCCATTTCACCAGTTATTAACACCCTATGCTCCAGTGTTTGACGCAAAATTTTAAAATCCTTATATGTAAAATATACGTTTTTATTATTTTTCTTATTAATTATTTCGGGATGGATGTCAATTACTGGAGCACCTACCCTATTTCAAACAATTCTTGAACTGACATAATTCGTTCAAGGTCGATCTTATTTTCACATTCTCCAATTTAACAAATTTAAACAAAGTGAAATACAGTCCCTGAATAACACCAATTGGTAACTGATAGGACAAGGGCAAAACCGACCCCCCCCCCCCGGGGTACGTGGTTCGATTCCAGGTATCTCCCTGGCCGCCACTTACAAGTTTTTCGTGTTGTAATATTATCCTGTATTATGCGTCCACATTCCGATGATGACTTAGATATAAAAGTCATAGTGCCATTCAAAGTTACATTATTTTATCTGTATATTTTACATTTAACCACCTTGAAGACTATTGTTAATTTCAATAAATTTCAACAGGTTCCTTAAATATTCCTTAAATAAAGTATATTCCTTAAATAAAGCATATTCCTTAAATAAAGTAAAAATAAATTAAAACAACTATGTTTCGGCCGCTGTATAACTTTTTTAATATTTTTCAAACTATGTTCGCTTGTAAGTGTAGACGATTTTCAAATTATGCAAATAACTAGGCTAATGCAGGCTATTAAATTATGCAAATGAAATTTTTATAAAGCTTGCGCATGTGTAGTTAAAAATTATTTGATAAAAGTGCTCGTATTTCGTAAGATATTTAATGTAGTATGCCATATTTCTTGAAAATTGCTTTGCACTGGGTCTAATAGCCTACGTGATATAATTAAAAAAGTGGACATTGGTTTTGCAATTTTTTCAATAAACCGTTATATCTCCATGAACATATGTGGTAGCCTCATAAAATTTTATACAGATAATGAAAAAGTCCTCATAATCACATGCTACAGCCAAAACGCATTTAAAGCATTACCTTTTACAGGGGATTCAAAACATTTTAATTTTTGTTTAAATTTTCACTGGTCCCCTTTTCCTTTTTATGACACAACTTTTACTGAAAAATATGAGTTCTTACATGCTCTATGCACTGCTAAAGTTTCAAGATGATTTCTAAACAACTTTTCAGGATATTTGATAAAACGTAAAAAAGCGAAAGTGTTCACATTATTTTGTCACCCATCTGTATATATATATATATATATTTCACATTTTTTAACATTCTGATTTAAAACGTATTATTTAATAGCGGAAAAAAATTATTTTTTTGATGTCTTTTAGAAATATTTTCTTATACTTTATTTACATAATACTTTTTATTATTTTCTCTCCACTAATAATTTTTTTAAACACATTGTTTGCATAAACTGTGTTTTGTCCATGACATACATACATTGAAAGCATAAAAATACCAAGTAACATTTTATTTTATTGTACAACTCCATTTTATAAAGTATCCAGCAGCGGCTCACTTGTTATTAATTTCTCTTTAACAAATAAAACTTCTTTTCTGTCATTTGTAATTTTCTTGCAGACACGTAAATTATTTCTATTCGCAATTTATTTTCATCCGAAACCAATAAAGTACAATTTTTTTTTTCCCACGGCACATGCGTCCACTGATAGTAGATGACCCTTCTTATGACCTCTCTTGCACGGACGCCGAGAAACGTGACCGCAGCTGAGGTGTGATAAAATACGCAATCTCAAACTTTAAAAATAATAATAATAAGTAAATGATAAGAAAAATAAGTTGCATTCTATTTCTAATGCTCTCCGAAGAAAGGATTATTTTCAATTTCGCCTTTTTCTTTTTTTTTTCTTTTTTTTTTTTTTTTTTTTTGTAACGTGATGGAAGGTGAAAAAGAAAAAAAAAAAAAAAAATAGTGATAAGTAGAAAGTATGGAAGCGTTCGTTCTCAGTAACATCATTCCGATTGCATAAAGCAAAAGTGGTTTAATGGTTATGAAATTTTCGCTTAGAAATTAAAAATTATTCACTCTCTAGACATTTAGTAATTCGAGATGAAAAATAAACCAAATCATACATATAGAGAAAGACCGCTACACTGAGAAAAAATATATACGCTTTCATCTAGAATGAATACGTGTCCCTTCTCTAAATCCCTAAACTAGAAATATAGATTTTCGAGCTATGAGTATAAGGCACGCCGATACACCGAGAAAAAATTCTATAACTGACATCTAGAATCTAAATTGTGGCTCTAGAAAAAGTAGTTCCATGTCATCCTTATAAATTTCTTATAAAACTTTTTCTAATCCCCTTCGAAAGCAAATTCTAGAGACCTCTATTAGAATTCTTGAGCGTTTGCCTACACTCTCGAGGACAAACCTATTTGAAAATATCTCCAAAGTGAATACAAGAGGCGGGTTTCAGCAGCTATAATCTTGGTTTATGACCCATTTCTAGAAAATTAAGCGAGAATTTCTCGTAATACAAAAGATTCAGAATATTCAGAATATTGTTTCACCATCTTGGAATGTGTAGACTAGAAATTCTCTATCATTTCGTCTATTCGGTTTATTGGCGTGCCTTATGCGCATAGCTCGGATATTTATATTTCTAGTTTAAGGATTTAGAAAATGACCATTTATTCATTCTAGATGAAAGCGGTATATTTTTTTTTTCTCAGTGTAATATTTAACATTCAACTATCGTTGTCTAACAAAATAAAATAGTGAAGTGAATGCACAGTTTATCTCAAAAATTTATATGATTTTTTCTTTTAAATATAAAATATGCAAATACAAGAAGTAGAACACAAATATTCAAACTAAATGAAGTTTTTCCTTAAATTTATAAAAGTTATGTATATATATATATATATATATATGCATATAGTATATATAATTTATTTGATTAAAATGCAGAAGAATGAGAACGAAGAATAGATAGTCAAATAAATCTCCACAGATACACACATATGCCAACAAAGTAACTATAGTTAACTTAAATTGATTTAATTTTAGAAGATTAATTATATTACTTACATTAATTTTAAAATTTATTAGATTACATTACTTGTAGAAGACATAAAAAAGGACCATGCAATGTAATGCTTTAGAAAAGTAAGTAGGAATAGTAAAGGATAGTACTATAAGGAGGGGAGGGGAATCGAACTTACATTAATGAAATGAACCATTTAAGTTGAGATTAACAAAAGATTTTCAGACCATATCATAATAATAAGATTGAATATTAGATAAAAAGCTTAAAATGCGTTAGGACTTCTTCAGGAGCTATCACTAAATCATTTTGGGGAAGCAATTTTAAGCAAAATACCAAAAGATAGCTCAAACCCACATGAAAATATTTATATATATAATTATAAAAAAAATTCCGGGGAGAGTTTTTGCAGATGGGAAATATATATCCTACTGTCCTTCAAAGGGTTAAAATGCAGTAAATCAAAAGCAGTACAACTCGCTTTATAAGTTTAGGTTAAAAACAGAATATAATATTTTTTTAAAAAAACCTACTACAATACTTAATTACTCTCAGATTTCTCCTTTACTCGATAACAGTGTTTGTCCAATTTTTAATTAAAAATGTCCAATTTTGTTATGTTAGTAAAGAACATCTATACCATACGATTCTTTCTCAATGACTTTCTCAACATTAGTTTATTTTTCATTTTATTATTTCACGACGGTAAAATCTTTTGTGAAATTGTTCGTTTGGATGGACGCCTGACCATGCAGGAAAAAACTGACTGAGTCATTTAAAATTTCCATAAAAGGTAAGAAATGAGTTTAAAGAAATTTCTACATAATCTTTAGAATTCATTTAAGAAAAATATAAATACTTGCCCATTGAATAAAAAAAACTGTTGAATTCGTCACAGATTGTCCTTTTTATTGCCCGCTGCACTGTTAAAAAAATGCAACTTTGTTGCCAGAAATTCTCTGTAATTTGCAAAAAGAGTCGTAAAAATTACGTTGTACGTAAAAATTACGTTGACAAAACGTATTTTTCTGTAATTACAGAGAATTTCTGGCAGCAAAGTTGCATTTTTACTTTCTTCTGCATGTAATACAGAGAAAGTATTGGATTCGTGAAAATTTTCGAACTCCGGTTTTCGGTGAATTTACACGTTTTGGGATGACCTGAACACGATTTGATAGTTTTTAGAAAATGTCTGTCTGTGTGTGTGTACCATGAATTTTGTGGACGCTGTATCTCACGAATCAATGAACGAAATTTAACCAAACATTTAGTTGGACCCTGACATAAACTGGTGCTGATTAGATTTGAGGATCAATCGCTCAACAGGTGTTGCTGTAATCGCATTTTTTCTAAATTTTTAACATGAGAGTATAGGACAAAATTTCGTATAAATGTACATAATGAGAGTTATTTTTAACTTGTGATTGTAATATTAATATGAATTATTGATAATAGTAGTTGTTAACTAGGAAAAAATTTTTGTGCATGTGGGGACATCGCTTCCCCCCTTGCGGGGGAGAGGAAGTAATCCCCGGGGGGAGTAAATTTTCAAGATGGGTATCTTTCGAAAGGTCTCGTCAGTACCTTTAAAACGAATAGTTGAACTATAGATCTGTGATAATTTAAAACAAAGTCATCGATTTTTTTTTTTTTTTTTACTTTTAACGAAAAAAAAAAAAAGATATTTTTTTTTTTTTTTTTTTTTTTTTTTAATATTGGTAATGAAATGGACATTTTTTGGATATTTAGTGTTATACTCCTTCTCTAATATGGAAATCGTCTGCATTATCATGGAAGATAATTTTTTTTTTTAAATATTAATTTTAATAGATTATTTTTACTGAGTGAATTTGTATAGGAAAATATAGAAGAAAGTCATGAGGTGGACACAACATACTAGTTTTAACAATTTGTAAATAGCTTTTTGCTGTTTACGTATATCAAGAAAATAACATGCAGAACTATCTGGACCATTTACATTCCTTCTTTCTTTCTGATAATTAAAAATAATAGTAAGAAGAAGAAAATGTTATAACAGATTAAAAGTACATAAGGTATGCATATAAAATAATAACAAGAAATGAAAACTTTTAAGAACTAAGAATAAAAATAGTAACAACAAACTGAAATACTTAAAAATGTTATACTACACAAACATTCACAAGTGGCTGAAGAATGACTTCATCCGTGGTAAACATAGCTGCCGATAGTGCCTATTCTCCAAACCGATAAATGGGAAGTGGAGGATTCGAGCCGAGATACTCTTCTACCATTCAGTTTGAAGAATGGAATCTCTTATAAATTTACTTAAATAAGAAAGGGATAAGCAAAATAATAATAATAATCTATCTATCTATCTTCTATAATAATAAAAGGAAGATGTCTGTCTGTCTCTTTGTCTGTCTGTCTCTCTGAGCATCTATACGTTCAGTCCCTACTGAACGCAGAACTACAAAATTTGACATACGGGTGCTCAGAAGCCTGCCCGAGTGCATAGTGAAAAAAGAATTTAAAAATCAAAATTAGTTCCGGAGATATTAATTAAAACGTCGACCAATATCTAATTAAAAAGCCAGCGGATCGTAATTTCAGCCCTTTCAGCGTGTTCCTCAAAAGAGGAAGCAGAGAGAGAAAAATTTTGCGGGTTTTTCTACAGCGATCGCTGCCGATCTGTTGGAAATATCAAAAATACACCTATACCACGAGAAAGAGCATTTCTTACTGATTCTTACGGTACAATTTTTTTTAAAAAATACGGATTTTTTATATTTAAAAAAAAAGTTTAAAAAAGGGTCGAAATTTTTTCTTTTTCGCGATCATCTTTTTTGAAACGCCCTATACGACCGAGTAACGGTTCCATTTCTTAACAACTGGTATATTTGAAAAGGTCATTTAATCTTCTTTCGAACCATATAAACATTTTTACAAAATACGGATTAGCGATCCATATTTTTAGATTTTACGAAACATCGATTTTTTCACAAAACATTTTATAACTCAAAAGCGTTTAGAGATAAATCATTTCTTTTTATATATATATATAGATCTCGCTTCAACAGTTTAATTCCCAAAAGATTGAGAGAAAATTTCAAAAACTGAATGAGTTATAATTTTTTTAATTTTCAGTATCGCGGCAGTTTTCAATGAAATTCTGAATCGACGTTTCTGAATTTCTTGCAACTGACCTTGACAGAGAAGAGAGAATAAGATTCTTCAGTGCCAGGTGCTAGAGGTCGGGAGAAAGTTGCTTTTCGTTTTTCGGCCACGTGACAAAGTATACTGGAAATAAAAAAAGCAGTTTTTGAAATTTTTCAATTTAAAATCGATCAAAAGCAGAACTTCGAAATTGCCCGTCATTATGGTTCACCTGTATGCAGTTAAAAAATCTAAAGTATAGCTTTAAAAATAAAATAAATAGACATTATATTTATTTAAATTCATTTTTATTTCATCTGTTAATGACACCATTCACCAATTTCATCTGTTAATAAGTTACTTTTAACAGAATAATACTGATTTTTTTCCCTTTTTTTTTTTTTTTTTCTTATGAATTCGGTTGTAAACAAGCAGTTTTGGAATTCTTAAATTTTAGATGGATTTCAATAGAAATCGTTAATCGCCCTTGATAGATAAGCCATTTTGAGTCTAAAATATATCATAGATATTCATTATTGTAATACATGATATACATCATGTATTACAACAATCATTACAATAATCATGATATCATTATTGTAATACATGATAGATATTTTAAAGTATTTTTATTGCAGGCTATTAACATGATATAAGTCGTTCAAATTCTGTACGAAACTTTCTGAGAAAACTACGGAAAAACCAGAAATTTTTTATTCTTTTATATTTTACAGAGTTTCAAATTCAGATTTTCGCTCACATTTCGTACAAAAATTTTTAACGGTATATAGCCCGGAATTAAGCAAGTTTTGGAGAAAACCACAGATAAGTTTGACACAAATCTTTAAAAAAAATGTTATACGGCGCCGCAGTCGCCACCGAGCGGGACTTAGCTAAAGTCAGAAATTTGAAAGATCATAACATGGTGAGCGAACAGGATGTTTCAGATACTGAAAAGGGAAGAGAGCGCCGAAGGCGCTACCGCACGGGAATTTACTGCGCTTTCAATAAGCTATTTTCACGATATATCGATAAGCTGTTATTAGACCTGAAACGGGAAAAAGGCGCCGCAGGCGCCACCGAGCGGGAGTTTCGTAAAGTCGGATTTTTCAGGGATCGCGAACCAGCTGGTCGCCGAAGGCGGCTAGTCTATAATAATAAATGGAAAGGTTTGTCTGTCTGTCTGTCTGTTCTTTTATACGTTCAGCCCCTACTGAACGCAGAAGTACAAGAATTGACATACTGATGCTCTGGAACCTTTCCGAGTTCCTCTTGAGAACAGAATTTAAAAATTTTAATTTGTTGTGGAGATATTAATTAAAATGTCCACTCATGTCTAATCTAAAAGCGATCTCAATGACTGAGAATTTACCGCCATTGCATAAAAAAAGATATTTTAACGGAGTTAAAATTAGAAAAAGTGGAAAATAAATTAGAAATATTTCTCCGATCGTTACGATTAAGGGGAATTTTTTCTGAATTTAAGTGTGCAAGTGGCTTATCGGTACAACAATTAGATTTTTTTAAATTAACTAAAGTATGAATTTTTTGTGGCAACATCATTTCAAATGCCAGACGGCGTCTGCCATGAAAAAGGAAATGAGAGTAACCGATCAAGATGTCACGTGTTTTACAGTGGGGATAAAAATTGCAATTTTCAAACTTTTTCAAATTTTCATTCACGTTACATTTGAATTAATATTCGGCTTAGACAGCATATTATAAAGCTACTGTTCAATTTTCATGAAAATATCCGGATAAACAAAATAATTAGATTAAATTTTGTTTTATATTTTGCAGTATATATTTTAAATTGAGATATGCCGTTGAAATTTCGTAATATTTGGTTTTAACGCCCGATAATTCGATTCTGAATATTTTTGAAAGTGTAGAATTATTAGGAAGGGCTTGAGGATGGGGAGGGGGGGGCGAAGGAAAAAAAAAAAAAGAGTTACAGCGTTTGAAATTGGTATTATTAGGTTCTAAGGAAAGATACATCGATTGCGAATATTTTCAAGTGTAAAATTATTAGAAGGAACGGAAAGGGGGGGAGGGGCAAAACCGTAGAAAAGAACGGTTGTTTCGGAGAAAACAACGGAAAACCCAGAACGTCTTTATTCTTTTATATTTTGCAGAGTTTCGAATTCTGATACTCCTTTCACATTTCATACTATTGATTTTTAACAGTATTTAGCTCGGAATTACGCAAGTTTCGGAGAAAAGCACGAAAAAGTCAGACATAAGACGTTTTATAATAGTGTTTATATCATTTTATCATTTTTGTATCTCAGCTTCTAATTAGCATAATTTCAAAATTAATATGTCATTTTGAAACTTATTTGAATTGAATTTCAAGAGCAGACGCCACAAATTTTTGTCACCTTCCATTAACCGACTACCGTAAGTAATAGAATTCGAGATTTCACGTGATTTACACGTTTTAAGGTGTCCTGATTAGTTTTTTTTTTTTTTTTTTTTTGTATCTCAACTACTAATTAAAATAATTTTATAGGTAATACATTATTTGAAAGCTTTGTTGATTTGGAATTGAACAGTAGGTTACAGAATTTTCTACCGCCAGATGGCGCTGTAATATTTCAAAATTTCAATATTTCGAATTCTGAATATGATTAAATTATTTTTAATGCATCATTCAAAAGATATTTTAAAGACTTTTTATATTATCGAAAGTGGAATTCGAGATTTCACCAGATTTATACGCTTTAAGGTCTCCTGATTAGGTTTTCTTTTGTATCTCAGCTACTAATTAAAATAATTTCATAAGTAATGCATCATTTTAAAGCTTTGTTGATTTGGAATTGAACAGTAGATTACAGAAATTTCTACAGCCAGATGGCGCTACAATATTTTAAAATTTCAATATTTTGAATTCTGAATATGATTAAATTATTTTTAATACATCATTCGAAAGTTATTTTAAAGTACTTTTATATTATCGAACAACCTACATTAAATTTATCCAATAGAGGGCGCTAATGGCAATTATTCGAGATTTCACCTGATTTATATGTTTTAAGATGTCCTCAAGGGGCCAAAAAATTAGAAATTGAGTTAGACCGTTCAAAAATGGTATATATAGGTTTTGGGTGCCTACGAGTCGAATGAGGATATTTTCGAAAGTGTAAAATTAAGGAGGGACAGGAAGGGTGGTGAAGGAATACGCGCGCGCAGCGAGCGTATATATGAATTCGTGAGCACTGCGCGCACACGAGTCTACGCTGACGAAGGCAGAGGGGACCCGGTGTGAGTTTTTATCCGATCAGAAATGATTTTTTTTTTTTTTTTTTATTCCTTTTCTTAAGAATAGAAGTTTATGAGTAATAACATGGAATTTTCAGAATTCATAAGGGTGATGAAGGAATACGCGCGCGCAGCGCTCATATATATGCATTCGTGCGTGTGCATCGCGCACGGGTCTACGCTGCCGTAGGCAGTGGGGACCCGGTGCGACATTTTTCCCGAACAGAGTTCTTTTTTTCTTTTTTTCTTTTTTCACATGATAAAAATTAATGCAATTTTGAGAATTCGTTAATTATAATGATTCATTTAAAAATAGTGACCAGCGAAGCGGGCGTAGCCTGCTAGTAATAACAATAATAATGAAAGATATACCATCAAACGGGTTGGAATTTATACTGAGGAATAAAAACTTCGTAAACAAACGCATTAAATAGATTGATGAATCTATACTTAATTCTTCTCAATGTTTTTAAGCCTATTTTTGCATTTTATGGTGTTTGCTAACAAAGTTTTATAATTCATCAAGCAATACAAGTTTAAAATGCATTTTACCACAGTTGATAGATACTTTTTTAAAAATAGTTCAAGAAAAATTTTAAAGAATTATCTATATCCGTAGATCAAATTACAATCAGAAAATCTTACGGTATGTGTTGATGTTTGGAATTAAGGCCAATTAAATGCCCTTCCTGGGGACCAATTGAATGCCTTTCGTGGGGTGTCATTCTAAGGGTCTAAGGAATGTTGTCCCGTATTTACGGAAGTTTTGGAGAAAACCACTGAAAACTCCAAATGACTGGGTCCAGCGTGATCTGGGTTTGAATCCGACACCTCTCACCTACCATTTGTAAAAATAGAATTTTTAAGCCCCTGACAGGACTACAGCCTTTCGGGTTATCACATTAAAAAAAAAAAAAAAAAAAGCTGTTAGTGTGGCTGTGATGAGTGAAGTAAGGCCGATTTTCAATGTGAGCGACTTAAGCCTGGGAAATATTCACCATAAAAATCTTTCTAAGTGGTCCTAGTAAGACGTTTAGAAGAGATTATGAGAAAACCGTGGAAAAGTTAGCTAGGAAAATATCTCTCTTTCAGCTTCTCCTTCTGCACAGTGTCTCACTGGACAGCTCTTTGGCAGGAAAGATGCTGATTGCTCGCGTTGGATCACTTGTTATCACAACATATTTTCACCTGCCCCTGTCTTTGAGGGATGGTCCGACAAGACCATTCCTACATGTACTGAGTTGTTGGGTGCTGTATATGAACTTCTTAATGAGGGAATCTACGAATCCCGACGTACTTGAAAATACCATGGAAGGTGTGCTAATGCATTACTGATGTTTCCAAGCATTTCCTAATTTCCGGTTAATAAATAAATAAATATATAAATTAGAGAGACAAGTGCTACCTGGGTTTGAACCCGTCACCTCCCACGTGACAGACTTTGAAAGAATAACGGAGAACTTGTCCTTCTTCTTCGCACAGGTTGAGTTAAAAAATGAGCAGAAATCTGACAGAAATTCTATAGCTTAATGCTTAAATTTCCTTTAATGTAATTTTGCGAAAGGCTAAACCTTTTAATCGACATTTTAACCCGCCTGTCTTTTCCATTCCACTGGCCTCTCCATTATAGTGCCATTATTGTGATGTTTAGTAGAAAAAGCAATAGTTAGTGAAATATACTATATATATATATATATATTTTTTTTTTTTTTTTTCAAATGTTATGCATCCGGAAATGTTTAAAGCTAATCTTTTCAAAAATTTTCTACTTACTTTTTAACACTTTTTTTTAAGTTTTCTCTCACACAATATTTCACAATGAAAAATACTTAACCTTATATTAAGGTCTGTGAATTGAAGCACAAAAAGAATCCTATTTTTCATAGATAAAAACTGAAAATAAAGATGTTTATGTAAAGGTCGTGAACTAGCTTACTTAAGAATACAAAAGCCATGTTCTTTTATCCTTTCAAAACCATCGTTTTTTATTGTATTACTAACAGATTTTTAACTCAGTTTTGCTGTCATTTCAAAGCTTTGTTACAGATCTAAATCTTGACAAGAAAAGTTTGGGAGAAGAAGTAAAAAAAGAAAGAAAGATTCAGATTTTTTATCACGCAACACGTGTAAAACGATAAACAAAAAAAAAAAAAAAAAAAAGGCGAAAACCGCTTTTTTACGGATGATTTCTTAGCCAAACAAATTAAAAAATAAAAAATAAAGGTGCGTGAGTTTTACTTAATATAACACCGACAGAGCGAGCGATACGAGAAAACTGTTGAGGCTAAGTGATGAGGAGAGAACCGTACCGGAACTAAACTCACGAATTTCAGCTTTCCATTGTGTTGCTGATAGTTTCAACTGATTCCTAACGATTTTTGTGATTATTATTTCTTTTTTTGCATTAAAATTGGGGAGATTTTTCCTTATATTGCAAATGAAATCGTGGAAACTAGTGCTGCCATCTATTTAATGGACTCATAATAATGATGTGTATAACATTTTGTTATTAAAAAATTGTTAGTTATTACGCGAACATATCACCTTTTAATGACCTTATTCATATTAATAATGAAACTTTGTTAAGAAAGCCTTCTTTTTACTTTCTTCTATATGTATATGTAGAGAAAGTATTGGATTCGTGAAAATTTTCGAACTCCAGTTTTCGATGGATTTACACGTTTTGGGATGTCCTGAACACGATTTGACTATTTTTAGAAAATGTCTGTCTGTCTGTGTATGTGTATCACAAATTTTGTGGACGGTGTATCTCACGAACCAATGAAAGAAATTTAACCAAACTTGGTATTTAGTTGGACCCTGACATACGCTGGTGCTGATTAGATTTGTGGAACAATTTCTCCACAGGTGGCGCTGTGATCGTATTTTTTCTAAATTTTTAACATGGCAGTATAGGACAAAATTTCGTATAAATGTACATAATGAGAGTTATTTTAATCGTGTGATTGTAAAATTAATATGAATTATTGATAATAGTAGCAGTTAACTAGGAAAAAATGTTTTTGCATGTGAAAGCATCGCTTCCCCCCCCCCCTGGGAGTGTAGTACCCCCCCCCCCTACCCCGAGGGGAGTAAATTTTCAATATGGGTATCTTTCGAAAGATCTCGTCAATACCTTTAAAAAGAATGGTTGAACTATAAATCTGTGATAATTTAAAACAAAGTTATCGATTTTTTTTTAACTTTTAACGGAAAAAAAATCATTTCGTCTGGTTTGCAAAAAATTGCAAATCTGTCGGCATTTAGTGATAATATAATACTGTCAGATAAAAATCGTTTGCATTTATAATGTAAAATAATTTTATAATTTTATAATTTTATAAATGATACTTATTGAATAGTAAAATTATATAGAAGAAAGTCATTTGGTGGACACATCATACTAGTTTTAGTTTAATTTTCTTTTACATTGTTTTAAATTAAAAAATAATAATAATAAATAAATAAATAAAAAGTTTTCAGTTTCAGATTTACAACTGGCAAAAAGTATCGTCAGGTACATGGGATATTTTCATTTCACATAAATTTCAATCTTTTTGATTGCATGTAAGTCACAGAGAAACGTACATTTTTGACATAGCCACTTTTGCCTACATTATTACTTTTAAATTACAAATACTTTCATTAGACAGGCATGAAAATACCCTTTATGCATAAGCATATTCTATAAACCAGACTAATTTTAATAGTGGCATTATTATTTCTAATATATGTATATTTAATCAAGGTTACCAAATATAACCCTAGTGAAATGTCATAAATGCTTTATTAACTATTTTCTTTCAAAAAGAAAAAAAAAAAAAAATTCTTATATATTTTATAAAATAAGTTGTAAGCACAGGGTGATTATAATTAAAATTACGATTTAAAAACGCTATAGTTTTAAAACTACCCATCAGAGCGATTTCATATTTTATCACAGCAATCGTGAGGCGATAAAATTTTGTTTGGCAAACAAAAAAAAAAAGTTCCCAAATGGGCCGTTAATTATCCGTAAAGTATTTGTTTCATGAAGCTCCTCTTTTTCTCTTTTCATTATGACTGTTTCCGCTGTAAATACGTATTCTTGTCTTTTTGCTAAAAAAAATTGTAGTAAACCCTAGAAGTCTATTGTTTACTGCTATTCCATTGTGTTGCTAACAGTATTCCTGTATTTAATGAGTTCCTTTAGATGTTTCCCCTGATATTACACTCACAGCACCATCTATAGGAACATGTTGGAACTACTTTTTTCCTCCCCAAAACAAAATGTTATTGCCTCACGATTGCTCTGTTAAAATATCAAATCGCTCTGATGGGTAGTTTTAAAATTATAGCGTTTTGAAATCGTAACTTTAATTATGATCACCCTGCACATCAAAGAATGCAATTCCAGAAAATTCTAGGTATAAAACTATATTGTATTACATAAACAAAATTTGTGTATGTTGTTTTGAACATACTTTGTTTTGCTTGATGAAGTGAATTTCAATTATAGGGTGTATCAGAAAGCCCCGATTTTGAGCCATATATTTTTTTTTTCTAGTAGAAACATACTAAAATACTGAAACAAAACTTAAAATATCTATAAATTATTTAAATCAAATTGGAGAGTAAAGGTTGATATTTTTATTTATTACCAACTATGCGAAAAATACCAGAGCCGGGAATCGATCCCGGGCACCTCCGCTTAACGCGCGGATGCTGTACCACTGAGCTACCCTGGCTGACAACCAGCTAGGCACTTCTCGCATAATATTCGTTGGCAAAGTCACCGAGTCTGCAAACGCAGATATATCAGGTGAGATAATAATAATCGTAGCACAACTCCATAGACCACGAAATTTCAATTTAGAAATTTTTATTCATGAATTCATCAACCGTGAATATTTATTTAAATCAAATTGGAGAGTAAAGGTTGATATTTTTATTTATTACCAACTATGCGAAAAATACCAGAGCCGGGAATCGAACCCGGGCACCTCCGCTTAACGCGCGGATGCTCTACCACTGAGCTACCCTGGCTCAGTGGTTAGTACCCGGGTTCGATTCCCGGCTCTGGTATTTTTCGCATAGTTGGTAATAAATAAAAATATCAACCTTTACTCTCCAATTTGAGGTGCCCGGGTTCGATTCTCGGCTCTGGTATTTTTCGCATAGTTGGTAATAAATAAAAATATCAACCTTTACTCTCCAATTTGATTTAAATAAATATTCACGTTTGATGAATTCATGAATAAAAATTTCTAAATATCTATAAATTATTAAGATTTCATCAGTGGTGTTACGGTAACGAAAGGATGCTATTACCTGCAATCGTCGAGGGTCGAGGACCTAATATAGAGAATTCTAGAAGCAATGGCATCTGTTAATATCATTAACTTTGCAGAAAGTGTGTGAGACGAATTTAACTAACACCTTAATGTTATAAGGGCTGTTTGAGTTGAACAGTTAAAACATTTATAATACCATTGAAAAACCTTTAGTAATTTGTAAATTCTTTGCGCTTTGTTCTATCATTTTTGTATATTCTGTTAAAACATATTACAGTTCAGAATTGGGTTATTCTTTTTGATGTACCTTTATATTAAATTAATTAAAAATTAAAAACCAAATAAGAAAAATCTCTCCTTTTACTTAAGTCCGTTTAAATATGTATGTATTCGTCGAAAATTCAACAATACATCTCTTTCTTTTTTTATCTTGTAGTGTAACTTGATTTTAGAATTATGATAAGCTCACACTATTGGCCAAAAATACTGCAAAATTGAAAATTCTAACTTTTATTTTTATTTATTTATTTATTTATTTATTTATTATTATTATTAGAAGACAAAAAATTTAATATTTTTTTATTAAACTGGTTTTTCTTTTTATGTCAATATGTTGAATTAGTTGAAAGGCAGGGTTTAATAAGTTACAGATTAAAAATATTTGCTTCTTTTTATTAAAAAAATACGCAAAAACAATTTACAGGTTATCTGAAATCAGCATATATTTTGGTATCCTGGAATAACATGAAATAAGCAAACAATACTTTAGTTCTTCAGACCAATCTACGCATTTAACTATCAAATTATTATAAAAAAAAGGGGGGCGGGGTATAATTTGCGCATGCGCAATTAAAACACTTTCCATAGAAATGCTCATATTCCATAATATATTTAATATATTTGTATTCCGATCGCGATTAATTATTTCAAAAGTGTTTTTTTTTTTTTTTTTTTTTTCAATTTATCTAAAAATGCTGACTTTTTTTTTTATTACTATTTTTATAACCCTGCATATTATAAATAAAAAAATGTTGATTTTTTTTTCATGCGTTTAAATAAATGCTTATATCTTTTTTTATTTACTGTGCTATTTTACACAAATGCAGTAGAGAATTGTACGAGGTCTATATTAACATATCCTAGAATCACAGATCATTTCATTCTCTTAAAGATACAGGGTGATCACAAACCATATTGATTTTGTTCAATTTATTGCCTTTTCCCTAATTAATATTGCAACCTAATCTTTGCCGAAAAACATGGGAAAAGCCCTATTCTTTGCATATCGGTGTTTGAGAACATTTCGTCAAGAAATAAATTGAAAATTGAAAAAAAAAAAAAAACGATCGCTTTTAAATCTGGTAATACTTTTGGTATGAATAACATATTTTTGTTAGAAATACGAGAATCAAAATTATAGAGGAATGAATTTTGAATAGATTAATCAATAATAACAATTTTATGAATTCTCAAAAAAAAAAAGAAATTCTAAAGGAAATGTCTTGTACGAAATTTATACAAACAATAATTTGGACAACTTCGATTACTGACAAACCTCGAGAGGTGTGTATATGATAAAAACTAACGAATAAATAAATGACAAAACAAAGCTTAAATGCTGTGATTTCTACTATCATAAAAGCAGCAACTTCTTCTTCTTTTTTTTTTCTTTCTTTTTTAAAAAAATTAAGAATCATGCATGTTTTTATTTTTACAGAAAGTTTAAAAAGAATTTCCACACGCACCACAGAATTTCACACGAAGCTTACAAAATGTAAATATATATATATTTTCTTTTAATCTGGAGTGACTTCACTCAACTTTCCGAACGTTAAGTAATTAAAGGTTGTTTAAAAAATTAAAGGAAGAGAAGTCGTTAAATAAACAAAAAAGAAAAATTATAATGGGGTGTTTGAGTATTTTTCTCCCAATAGTATGCTGTTTAATTTAAGGCTATTGCACTTCAAATAATTTGAGCCTGTATGTTATAATAATAAAAAAATTTTTGTTGTGTCCCTGTAAAAATCTATAAGTGTTAAATTCACCAATATCTATACAGTTTGTGCGACGATGACCTATGACATGTATATAAAGTTCAATCGAATAAGGCATTGAGGTGCTATCTTACTTCAAATAATTTGAACCGATTAGCAATAAAGATGAAGAATTTTTCGTTGTGTCCTAATAAAAAAAAGTTATAAGTCCTAGATTGTCCAAAATTTATGCAGTTCATGCGACATGACCCATAATATTCTTAAAAACTTTTAACTCAATCGAATAAGGCGTTTAGATGTTATAGTAATTTAAATAATTTGAGCCCATAGGCCATAATCATAAAGAATTTTTCTTTGTGCTCCTGTAAAAATCTATAAGTGCCCGATGCACCACAATCTATACGGTTCGTGCTACGGTGACCCGTAACATACGTACCAACTTTTAACTCATTTGATCACAGCGCTTACACATTATTCGTGTTCACTCACTCACATACATACATATCACAGTAAGAATTGCTAAAATGAACTCAGGAGACCTCAAAACGTATAAACACAACAAAATCTCAAAATCCAGTTTTTTCTCGATTACAATACTTTTTTTACTTAAAGTTCGCAAAGTAAAAAGAAAAAGAAAATCTTGCGGTTTGCTTTGATTGTAAACATTTTTCAACTGTGTTTATCCGTTATCCGTTTGACCTTCAAATGTGCTTTAATACCTCTATAATACCTGCGTAATGACGTCTTAAAATAAATTTTGTAATTTTATTATGGGAGAAAAAACTTCCAAAAAATACATTTTCGGCTTTACTTTTAAAGAAAAACGATACAATAGATTGCTTTTATGTAGAGTTTTATATTGTTGAAAACCAGCATGGCTACAATGTTTTGTTTTCAACTATGGCAAAAAGGAATCTCAGAAAAGTATCTTTATAATAGCTCTATTTCTAAGGGATAAACTCTAAGAAGGTCGCTTTTGTGTAGAGTCTAAAATATGAATACCCACCCTATAGCGTAACAATCACATTGTATATCAGTTTCTAGACATTCTGGAAATAATAATGAAAATTAGAGAGGTGACAGACGGACAAACAGGAAGACAAACTGAGAAATAGACGAATTGAAGTCATAAACTCTTTTAAACTTAGTTGGAAAGTATTAAAAACGCTTAATAGAAATGGAAATGCACTTGCAGCAATTGCCAGTTATATCTCCTAATATATCTGTGTGACCATGTAACATTTTTATGTGGCTTTACAGCAGCCCTACGCACAGGATGAAAAGCGTAATGGCATGTCTCCGGGCCACTCCTAGGGGTAAATCCCATATCATCGCCAATTGCCTACTGCGTAGCTAAAGCGCGATGTTAAACCCACTTAATTGTGGCCATGTACACTAATCATTAATATTAATCACACCATATTTGAGATAAAACAGGATTTTGTGCATACGAATAATATATGTTAAATTCTTTATGTTTCGAATAGTACAAAGGTATTAAAATGTGCTTTATAGAAATTCCTCTCATAAAACATAATGTAGTGAAATGTTTTTGACTGTCTCTATACACAAACTAGCCGTGTAATTTATACTATTTTCGACAGGAAACATACCAACTTGAATAACATACATAAGTTTCAAAGCACTCTAATAATATTTATACAAATTAAAGTGCGACAGACAAAGAAACTAAAGTCATAAACATTTTACAATTTTGTTGAAAAATGTAAAAGAAAAAAGTCAACAGGTGATTTATATAGAATTAAACATATATTTAAAAAAACAAAAAAAAAAAAAAAAAAAAAAAAATCAAAGAAAAGTTTCACTTTTATCACATTTCTTTAAAAACTGTGAGTTATTGACAGTTTTTAAAACTAATGGATCTACATATCAAAAGTCTCAACGCACCATTTGCATTGCCATACTTTTTTTTTTCCTTATTATTCATAATATTAGTAAGACTATTATAAAAATATCAAATCTCTTGCTTGAAGAAAGTAGTTCGTAAATAAATAGTCAGGTTATAAGCCATGAATGCATTTTATTCGAAAAATCTTTTCGAAACACAGCCCAGTGAAACTGTTACTCGTAGTACAAAATTCAATATCCAATGATAGTTCTCGAAACAGTCCGACTATCACTCTTGATACAAAAGTCAAATAAACAGCGTCAAATACTCCGCAGAGCACAGTGATGTCAGATGGTCGGCAGTCAATTTGCCCAAACAGGCTTTCAAATTTCCCCAAATCAGAGGTTTTTTTCCCTAAAAAATACCAACTCAATTTTTACTAAAAAGGTAAATAATAATAATAAAAAAAAAATTTCAAATATTTAACAGATTTAATTCCAAAATTTTCCCCAAATGAAGCTTATTTTTGAAAAAAGTCCCCATACACAAAAAGAAAAAAAAATACACACTAGTTATACGAAAATTTTAAATCTGCGTAAAGTAATTTAGTGCTGAGAATATACATAGGATTTACTTTCATCTTCAGGATATCCCGAGGACGTCCTGGGAAGAAGAGGTACCTTCAAAAAGATCCTACATGCTAAAGAAAACTGTTAAAAGTCCCTATATGTAGGGACAAATCCCTATAATTGGCAACACTGAAAATTTATCAAATAGACTTAAGAGTTCAAAAATTCCCCAGATTTCTCCCCAAAAGTTTTGAAAATCCCCATAAAATTCCCCATAAGCATTCGGTCTCCCAAAATATCCCCAAAATGGGGACAAAATCCCTAATCTGGCAACACTGGTAGAGCAGGAACTTCATTACAGAAGCAATGATCAACCGCTTAAATGCATGGTCTCTCAAAAACAACCCGCCAGAATAACTGTCTGAACACAAATGATTTACATATGTATATAGTCTCATCAGAGATTGCCGAACTTTCAAAACCAACGGATTCTTTTCGAAAATTCCAGAATTCGGATCTGATTAGAGAAAAAGCTTTCAGATCTCCGCAACCCTTAATTAACATTTTTACGCAAATTCGGTCGTCAATCGCCAAATTCTTCGACCAGTCGCCAAAGCCAAACTCCATGAGAATCAATAATAGACTGTTTTTATTTCAATTGTAACTGTAAAACCACTTTTCCTAAAACGATGCTTCTGGTTCAGGGGAGAGCCTTCGCAAACGTACAGGGTGGCTATTAAGTATCCGGAAAAAATTTGAAGAGCTTTTATGGAATATCTACACCACTATAACCACTCTTTTGTTGTTGTAATGTTTTTATCTTTAAATATTATTTATTAAAATAATTTGCATTTACTCAACAAGCAGTTTTTGAGAGATCAGGGGAAGTAAAATCCATTAGATAAAGGAAAAAAAATTCGTGATTTTTTTCAAAGTGCGGTGCATCTAAGATATTTTATGGTCCGATGAGAAAGTTTTTACTGTTTAAGTCGCTAAAAACTCTCAAAATCATCGCAAACTTTTGGATCTGGCTCTCAAGAACACCAGAAAACGATAAGATGGAATACGGTCTTTGTTTCTAAAATGTTTGATGGTTTAAGCTAAGATTAGCAACAATGGGAAGGCTCAACTTTTTTTTTTTTTTTTTTTTTCAAAGAAAATGCAAAAAGTTATTGGAAAAATTTATCGAAAAGATGTTTTAGAGAAAACTGCACTTCCATGGAAGCAAATTCACCCTGCTAAGTTCTTTAACTAAGTTTGAGCTCTGGCCCATGGATTCAAATCAACATTTGCTTTAATCGATGTCAAAGCGAAAAGGTATCTGACCAAAAATCTGTGTACTTCTAAAAGCTCTGATTTGTATCCAATGGATTTTTCAGTGTGTGGGTTCTCAGAAGAACATAATTGCGAACACAGAAAATCATACATTTGATACACTCAAGAAAGCCCTGAACAAAATATGAGAGGATTTAGATCCAAACTACTTGCGCCGCATCGTCACCTCACTTCCGAAGAAGGTCGCAGTTTGCGTCAAAACCGATTACCGCCATATTGAAAACTCATAGTGAAAAAATAATTGTTGGGCATTACTTGTTGCAAAAATAGAAGCTTTAAATCTGTTTGCCATTTCACTAATTATTTACTATCAAATACTCTTTCCGGATACTTAATAGCCACCCTGTATATGTATACATATATAATTAATTCGCTTCATAATTAGATATGTTTCTGGTGAGAGCTACCGCCCCCTCAAGCCTCTGTTCTACCGATTTTCCTAATAGACCAAAGTACGTTGAAGTTTGTTTTATGGAATTCATAAATATTTGTATCAAATTTTCAGTCAATCGGATGATTGCATTAAGTATCGAAATATCCTTATAATTTAATTTCTTTTCTATGTCTACTATTGCCTATGAGAACTATGCATTTAAGCATTCCAATAATGTATGTTAATTTTATTATGCAAAGTAAGGGGATAAAATGCATTTAAATGAAATTTCGCCTACGGACTATAATATATCGAAATTCTTTTGCATCTTCCTGTACACTATATAAAACATTATACATATCAAAAACTATACAGATAACTCCATGAAACACATAAACATTTTTTCCAAATTTCCAGACAATCGGAAGATTACAGAATACATTTTTTGTGTAGCCTGAAAACTAATTACTAATTCTATGCCAACAATTTTCAGTATAAACCATACTTTTATGCATTAGTAATATATGTTAATTTTACTATGTTGAGTAGAATGTAAGCATGTTAAAATTCAATTAAAAGAAATGTCGTCCACACATCATAATGGTACGAAATACTTCGATGTGTTCCTGTACACGAACCACAAATGGGATATATACCAGAAAACATTTAAACAGTTAATTTCGTGTGGCTGATAAAGATGTTTTCGTAAGTCAGTCGGGTGATTTTTGTGACAGCTATCATGATACACACACTAAAATCTCTTATTTTAATGGGGGGGCAAGCCTGTACACACGTTTCGACAATAAGAGCCAACAAAGTCATCAATAGCAAAATAACCGATGGCAGGGAAACTAATGTTTGACACTTCCGAGATCAATTTAGTTTAACAAACTTTAACAAACTTTTTGCAGATTAAACTAGGATATTCAAAGAGTAAATGAAAGACACTTTGCTCAACTCCGAGATCGCAACAGCACAAGTTTTAAGAATTCAGCTTAACTCTTCCAAGATAAACATTGGATTTTCCATGATCTGACAGAACATGAGTAACTTTAGCATTAAGTTCTTGTTTCTCTTATGTTTAAGTCTTTTGGGGATCGTTAGGAAAAACTCTTCTTTATGTCACCATCATCTAAAGTTATATAAGCACAATCCCATTGTTCAATCGCTTTAGTTTTGAATACTGTTTTTAAACAATATCTGGATATATCAATAGCAATTTCATTACCAGGGCAAATTTTAGACATTTCGAACGCTTTATTTTAAAACTTGTCAAAAAAAAGTATTTCTGAAATTAAATTTAATAGTTATTAATAACACTGCTCTGAAAAAAAAAAAAAAAAAAGAATTTCGAGAACTGATATCATTCTTACTGATTCTTATGTAAAATGACTTTCTGAATCCAAATATGACTCCCATTTTGCCCAGTCACCCCCCTTTTTCTAGATACACCAACCCCTCCCTCAATTTCTTTCCCTGTTCAACAATTTTATGACCATGAATTTGATTTGAAGAATGAAAAATAATTAATTTAACAGCTAAAAACCAAAAAAGTATAAAGCTTAAAAAATAACACCAATAACAGATTAAAAAATATATATAAGATATATAATGCATAATTCCAGTGAAAAATCCCCCCCCCCCCCCAAAAAAAAAAAAAAAAAAAAAAAAAAAAAAAAATCCCTTGTCGCAAATGTCTATGTTTTAAAATTTTCCAACTCTGTATCCCCTCAGAAGATATTTAACGGTTAAAATAATCTTCCCCCCTCCTAAAAATCAAATTTATAGCCATAAAATCACCGAAAAATGGTAAAAACAGGGGCCATTCCTAAAAAACGGTGGGTGATAGGGCAAAATGGGTGTCATATTCGGATTCATGAAGTAATTTTACATAAGAATATGCTGAAATGGTGTCAGAGGTAATTTTCATGCGGAGCAGTGTAATCAATGGGTATATTTTGAGAGAATCTTGTACATTCATGCCACAGAATATGTTAAATAATCACCTGTTTTCTCACTCTTTGTCCTTTGATTCAACTTCATGAAAGGTTGTTGTTTGAATGTAAGCCAGATTTGATTATTTTTCCCTCTTAATTAGACGAGACTGAAAGAAACCCTACTTGTTTCCTGTCACAATCAGTATGTGTTACTGGTAAAATTCCAACATTCTTTTACGAAAGTTAATATAGCATGCATAATACCTTCTTTTTAAAATACCATTTTATTTATTTATTTATTTATTTGGAATATTTTATTTCCGTTTCAGCTATTTTAAAAGTGCTTAAAACACAAAGGTTGGTAGTTGGAGTTAAGATTATAAAACCTTTAAATTGAATTCGTGATAAAAACAAGTAGTTAAACTATTATGCGAATTAAAGAGATATTATCTATGAAAGGGATGTAATTTTATAAATTCCCACAACATTCACTGTATTTGAAAAATTTCAAAAATAATATTCTAGAGTCTGTTAAAAACTACCTCTAAAATATAAAATTCTGATTTTTTTTCTCTCTTTTATTAAACATTTTAATCTATCATTATTTCGAATTATAAAGAATAAATGAAAATTACATGCAGATGCGGTTTGTTGGTTGGGTTTTTACATCTCACTCGTCTTGCACAGGTGACGCACGTATAACAACTTAAATGAATTATAATATCAAGAAAGAATAATTCAGGCACCTCGTCCACAATCTTGATATAATACCAGCCGATTTTTATTTGCTATCTACCAATAGCAAATGTATATCATTTTTGTATCCTTTTATTTTGAAAGAAAAGATTTATTACCATGTTTTTGTTTGTTTGTTTGTTTGTCCAGTACTAACATTGCAATTGATTTTTAACTAACTTCCCGACAAGCTAGACATTTGGAACTTTCAGGATAGCTCAGAACACGATGACAGTACATTTTTTTTAATACTTTTAGTCAATTGTTTCAGGTTTCTACTGCCTTCGGCAGCGTTTATATGATTCAACAGAAAATTTATTTAACTAACTTCCCGACTAGCTAGACATTTACAACTTTCAAAATAGTTTAGAATATGGTAAAAATGCATTTTTTAAATACTTTTAACCAACTGTTTCGGGTTCCTGCTGCCTTCGGCAGCGCTACCAGTACAAAGCTTGCAATCGGTTTTTAACTAACTTCCCGACTAGCTAGCGAGCCATTTGAAACTTTTATAATAGCTCAAAACACGATAACAATTAATTGTTTTAATACTTTTAGCCAATTGTTCCGGGTTCCCGCTGCCTTCGGTAGCGTTTATATGATTCAACAGAAGATTTAAAAGCATGGTATATAAAAAGTTCTTTTTATCTTGTAATTATTTTTATAATAAATATTTGCTGAAAAAAATTAAAAATTGCTTCATTTTGGATTATTTTATAGGATATAAAATGAGGAACATATGAATTATTTACTGTCTTCTTAGAGGTTTTTTTTTTTTTTTTTAAGCAGAACATTTCGGCTACTAGTAGTACCTGGGTGTGCTTGAGAATTCTGGGGGAAAGAGTGATGTTGTTTTACAGACGTTTCCCGAACATATCCTTCTTTCTGGCTAATAAATAAATAAACTATGACGATCAATTTTTTATTCGATTCCCTAAAATCATTAGGAAAATTATTGTGATAATTTCTAGCAGAGGAAATTGTATAACTTACTATAACAACGAATTGTCTCATTCGATTCTGTAAAATAATTGCAGCGCTTAAAAACGACTATTTTTTAGTTGATTGTTTGGAATGATTTACTGGAACAAAATCTGAGAATTTTCCTTATGATCTTGATTCACTTAATGTTCAATCTTCTTACCTTTCTTTTTACTTCCTTATACAAAGTATAAGGAAGTATAGTAATCCCGATTTGCGAAATGGATTTTCTATTTCACATTGCTCAAAAACGAATGATCACTGAATGTTCCCAATTTGTACGTGTGACTGTCATGATGTCTAGTTGTACACATGCAGGTGTCGTCTTAACACGAGCTCTCGTTTTAGAGATATAAGCGACTTTACACGTTTTTTCTTGACGTCTGTATGTATGTGTGCCTGTGTGTGTGTGTGTGTGTGTGTGTGTGTGTGAGTATGTCGCATAACTCAAAAACGGTTGCACGTAGAAAGTTGCGAATTGGTACATAGGTTTGTTATAACATCTAGTTGTGCACCTCCCTTTTTGGACTTTGCATGATTTTCCGTTTTGGAGATATTTAGGAAAATTAGGTTCATAATGGCCAAAATGCATCAAAAAACGGTAATAACTCAAAAACGGTTTGGACAAATCTTGCAATTTAACTAACTTCCCGACTAGCTACACATTTGAAACTTTCAAGAAAGCTCAGAACACGTTAACAATGCATTTTAAAAATATTTTTAGCCAACTGTTTCGGATACCTGCTGCCTTCAGCAGCGTTTATATGATTCCACAGAAAAATTATTTAACTAACTTCTCGACTAGCTAGACATTTGAAACTTTCAGAATATTTCAAAACACGGTGAAAATGCATTTTTGAAATACTTTTAGCGATCTGTTTCGGATTCCTGCTGCCTCCGGCAGCGTTACTTGGGCAAATCTTGCAATCGATTTTTAACTAACTTCCGAATATCTAGACATTTGAAACTTTCAGTAAAACTCAGAACATGGTGACAATGCGTTTTTTAAATATTTTTAGCAAATTGTTTCGGGTCACTGCTGCCTTCGGCAGCGTTTATATGGTTCAACAGAAAATTTATTTAACTAACTTTCCGACTAGCTATAGACATTTGAAACTTTCAAAAGAATTCAAAACATGGTGAAAATGCATTTCTTTTAATATTTTTAGCCAACTGTTTCGAATCCCTGCTGCCTTCGGCAGCGTTACATGGACGAATCTTTCAATCGATTTTTAACTCACTTCTCGACTAGCTAGACATTTGAAGCTTTCAGTAAAGCTCAGAACATGGTAACAATGAATTTTTTAAATATTTTTAGCAAATTGTTTCGGGTCACTGCTGTTTTTGGCAGCGTTTATATGGTTCAACAGAAAATTTATTTAACTAACTTCCCGACTAGCTAGACATTTGAAACTTTCAGAATAGTTCAGAACACGGTAAAAATCCATTTTTTAAATACTTTTAGCCAACTGCTTCGGATCCCAGCTGCCTTTGGCATCGTTACCTGTACAAATCTTGCAATCGATTTTTAACTAACTTCCCGACTAGCTAGACATTTGAAACTTTCAGAAGAGCCAGAACACGGTGGTAATGCATTTTTAAAATATTTTTAACCATTTGTCTTGGGTCCAATGACAATGCTTTTTAACATTATATATTTCTTAAGATGTATAAGAAGTCATGTGGTGCCCATATCAGATTTTTTATAAAAGAAAGCATGAAAATTCTATTTTAAAAACAGACAAATGGATTTAATATACAAAATAATTTAGGTGTAAGTAATTCTTAGAACAAATGAACCCTTTGCCGGTTCTATTTAATTTCACTCTTCTAGTCAGTGTTGTCAAATTTGACTTTTTTATTCAATATCCACGACTAAATTTTCATTGTGACGGTTGCCTAATAACTTCGAAGGTGATTCTTCCATTATGTATATTCAATATCACTCGTCAAAATTATTGATGAGAGTTGAATAAAAAAATCCCTAAATTTTACGACACTGTTTAGAGCACTTTAGAGCATTAGGGATGCACTGAGAAAAAAAATTATGTGATTGACGTCTAGAATCTAAATTGTGGGTTTAGTAAAAATAGTTCCATGTCATCCTTATAAATTCTAGTCCCCTTTGGTAGCGATTTCTAAATAACTCTGTTAGAATTCTAGAGCATTTTCCTATATTCTCGTCGTCAATTTCATCTAAAAATCTTTGTAAATAAGTGCGAATACAAGACGCAAGTTTTAGTAACTATAATTTGGTTTTATAACCCAATTCTAGAAAATCAAGCGAGAATTTCTCACAATACAAAGGATTCATAGTATTCATAATATTGTTTCACCCTCTAGAAAAGTATAGACTAGAAATTCTCTATCATTTCGTGTATTCAGGTTATTTGTTTACCGTATGCGCATAGCTCGGAAATCTATATTTCTTGTTTAGGTATTCAGGAAATGGCAACTTATTCGTTCTAGATGAAAGCGGTATATACATATATATATATATATATGTCGGGGAGGAAGAGAATGGAGAAGGAGGCAGGATACGATGCGCAGAACAGAACTATTGTGTGACGGGACGGAGCTGATTGAGTCAGTCGCCGAATCGAATCGAAGAGAGATGCAATGCATCTTAAAACCAGAAAACAAACTCTTTTAATATAATAAGACTTATTCGTCATTATTCGAGTCAAATAACATAAGTTAGGATTGTAACAATAAATCGTTTGCTAAGCAGAATTTAGAGGTCTGAGTCTATGTATTGGCAGTTCTAGTTTTACTTTCACCCGGGAAATCTGGCAGATAGGGTAAGTAGAATTAAACTTATTCTCATTTGATTAATATGCATGTTATTCTTATTTCTGATAGAGTGAAGTTGCAGAATTTGAATTTAAATAAATGAGTTAGAATTTCTTAATATGAGATTCTAAATTTAATCAATCCTAATTCGAAATTCATAAATTGATACTTAGTCGAAAATTCTTAGTGGCTTCAAAGCCATAGTGGTCCGTCGAGCCGGAGGCTTAATTACCTATTAATTAGATAATTAATCGTAATTCGTTAAATTTAAAAAAAAAAAAAAAAAAAAAAAAAAATTGTAAATTGAAAAAATTCTTTTGTTTACGTAGGATTAAATTATCTGTATAAGAACTTTAAAGTAAATTAAAATTAATTTGTTGAAATAAATCATTAATACAAGGTTAAATTGTTTTGATATAAAACGTAATTCAAAGTAGTTTCGCTTTCATGCTTACGTAGAAGTTTTGTTTTGAGAGAAAACGTAATTCAAAATAGTTTGGGTTTCAAACCGAAAGTTTCGGTTTGGAATTTCAGAAATAAACTTTCATGTTAAGTAATTGTTGAATAAATGAGTGTATGAGAATGAAAAGGGTGCATTTAATATTTTATTAGTTTATTTATTTCAGTAAAAAAAAAAAAAAAAAAAAATCTATTCTATTATGAGTTGTTTCTTTTCATTTGTTCTTATTTTTTTTCATATTTTACTTCCTGATCTGCAGAATAATAATTTAATTCAATCGATTAATTCATATTTAAATTTAATTGTTTGTAATTAGTTTGCTCATAAGATGGGTAGAAAGGGAAAAACAAGGGCGAATGACGCCGAACAGAGTGCGTTGTTCCCAAAATCTAATGAAGTGATAAAATTTGAAAATGTAATTAAAGAAATAGAATTTATAAAATCGAAGGTCAATGATTGCGATAAAAGCGATCAAGCCAGATTAAAGATCCTAAAAGATAAGGTAAATGCACTGGAGGTTAAATTCGAGGATATAGTTACAAATTTTTCCGAAGAGGAAAACGATGAAAACTCTGAAGTGGTGTTAAAGAATAGGGACACTCTGTTAGAATTATCCGTTGTATTAGAGGGTAAATCGCAATCAAATACTCCAAATGTAAATAATGATGCACGTACCAAACCCGGGACTTCTGTTAATTCGCATATTAGTCTCCCTAAACTTGAAATTCCTTATTTTTACGGGGATAATGAATCTTGGTTGTCATTTAAAAATTTATTTAAATCATCTATTCTGGATAATGACAGCCTTAGTGAGGTTGAAAAGTTACAATACCTCCAATCGTGTGTAAGAGGTAGTGCATCAAAACTTATTCGTGGATTTTCGTTACAATCGGAAAATCTTAAACACTGTTGGGAAATTCTTACTCAGCGCTACGAAAATAAACGTCAATTAGCTATAACTCAAATAAATAAAATCTTTTCAGTAAAAGTAAACAAAGCGGATGATCCTAAATCGTTTTTCAATTTAATAGATACTTGTAACGAAGCGGTGCGAAATTTATCGACCCTCGGATTGGAATCTAATCCTCTTAGCGATCTTATTCTTATAAATTTCATGATTTCAAAATTGGATTCATCCGTTAGGCATTGGTGGGAGCTCAGTCTAGAGAGTACGCAAACTATTCCCGATTTAAATTCGTTTCGTACATTCATTGAAAGGGAGGCGTCGAGTCAAACAAAGCTTGAAAATAAACCAGGGATGTTTAAGAAGCCAGTAGAAGGTAGTAGTGTAAAAAAATCTTGTGTCAATAATTCAATACTAGTCAAAGAAAATAAATGCGTCGCCTGTTCTCAAGTACATCAATTGTTTAAATGTCCCAAATTCAATCGAATTAGTGTTCAGGAGCGATGGGACTTAGTTAAATCAAAATCACTGTGTGAAAATTGTTTGCGAACTAATCATCAAGTGCGTCAATGTAGAATTAATATTAAATGTAAAGTATGTGCAGGTTCACATCACACTCTTCTGCACATTTATGCACAGAATTCTGCAGATCAGGGAGGCGGCCTTGTTACTACGTCGGTGGCCAATAGTTCACAATCTAATGCAAAATTTAGTAACCAAAAGGTATTATTGGCTACTGCCCTTATAAAGGTTAGGTCACCTAACGGCAAAATTATTCAATGTCGGGCGTTAGTTGATAGTGCCTCACAAAATAGTCTCATAACAAAGGAGTGCGTTGAGAAGCTAAATTTGCCTTTGTTTGGCACTTCTCATCGACTTATAGGCATAAACGGTCTTTCCGCAGAAACTGTTTTGAATTTTACGGAATTCTCATTCTCGCCATATTTCGCTAACGAGTATAGGAACTTGAAAGCGCTAGTAGTAAATAGGGTTACTACCCCTCTGCCAAATTTCCGGGTGCAAACGACGTCTTGGCCACATACAAAAAATCTGCAGTTGGCTGATATGAATTTCTTCAAGCAAAAACCAATCGAAGTATTATTAGGCGCAGATATTTTTGCGTCACTAATTTGTGGCACACCAGTATCGGGAAGGCCAGGAGAACCATCTGCCATTCCCAGTTCACTTGGGTACTTACTCAGTGGCCCCCTCTCAAGGGATGGAATGGAACCAAAATCAACATATAGCTCCTCGTTACACTGCCTTAACTTGAACGATTTTTTTGACAATCAGCCCATAATATCTTCTAAGAGTGAAACCGAAGCCGATCCGGCAGAGGAACTATATAAATCTTCCACCAAGCGCAACCCCGAAGGTCGCTATGTGGTGAAATTACCCCTCCATGATGAGATAGATTTGGGTGAAAGTGCCAACTGTGCACTAAAACTGTTTAAAAGGCTCGAAGCTCGTTTTGCGCAGAATCCCAACCTAAAACAGGAATATTGTAAGTTTATGTGTGAATACTCAGACTTAGGTCATATGACTTTACTAAGGGCTGAAGAACTTAATCGCCAACCCAATTATTATATGCCCCATCATGGAGTTATAAATGAAAATAGTAGCACTACGAAACTACGGGTAGTGTTCAATGCGTCGGCCGTAACTACAAATGGCAAATCCCTGAACTCCAATTTGCACAAAGGGCCAAAACTTCAATCTAGTATATTTTGCAATTTGATTCGATTCCGTTTAAATAAAGTCGCCCTCTCGAGTGATATCGAGAAAATGTTTCGGCAAATTCTAATCGCAGAGCCTGATACAGACTTTCAAAGAATATTTTGGAGGGCCAATGTTTCAGATCCACTCAGAGTGTATAAATTGAACACTGTTACTTATGGCACAGCCTGTGCTCCATTTTTAGCCCTGCGTACCATATTACAGCTATTAAACGATGAAGAACCCAATTTTCCCGTAGCTGTGCAGGCTGCCCGCAACAACCTGTATATGGACGATTTCCTTGGAGGGGCTGAAACAATCGAAGCCGCTCAATCTTTGGTCACAGACCTTCAAGCATTATTTAATGCTGGGGGTTTCAAGCTGCGAAAATGGGCTTCAAATTATGTGGAAGCTCTAGTTCAGGTCCCAGAGACTCTAAAATCAACAAATCAGGAATTATCCTTAAACCCCGATCAATCCCAACGTATTTTAGGACTAAACTGGAATTTAACATCGGATACACTGCAGGTTGGCGTCAACACAGAAGAAAACGTCAAAACTAA